>VWZI01011363.1:1328736-1351302 GCA_013396835.1 Psilopogon haemacephalus | reverse complement strand
AAAAAAGAGATAAAGTGCTGCCTAGTTTAGACTAGATCCTTTCCTGAGATAACGCAACGTGTTACATTAGCTGTAGGTAAGCTTGGCTTGATGATGAGCAGGCTAGCTGGAGAGAAGGAATTCTTTCTTTGCCAAAAATGTGTTAATGTCTTGTAAAAGCCTTTTCTTGCAGGTGTGTCTCTGGATAAGCCTTATCAAATGTGGGACTTTTATAAGGATCACTTAGAATTTTGCAGAAGATGCCGCCTCATTTTGAGGATAAAATATTTTAAGTTATTTTGCTATTCAAGAGGAGCATTATTGGGACTGTTTCAAATTGAGTCACCGTGATGTGTTAACCCCATTGCCAAATATGCTCTAACATGCACCCACTGAATTCACACATCTTGCTGAGCTTCTGCAAACAGTAGGTTCTTCCCAAAAGGGATCAAGTGGCCCCTGGAGACCCGGCAACAAACCAGACAGAATGGCTGTTGCTGTGTCTGTATTTACAACCTTTCCAGATGCTGGCAGTACCTGTGGACTTTAAAAGTATTTTTAGAGGATCGACATGGTTATTGATCACTGCTATATGAACTTAACATCATTTTCCAGGAAAAAAGGGGGTATAACTTGTTACAGAATTGGAGAAGTCTTTGCAAAGAACTGATATTAGCCCTTCTGCCAAACACCTTTTCCCCGTGTAGCTGCTTTGCATACAGACTGATGTGTGGTTTGGGCTGAAACCTTGGGTTAAGTTTCCTCTTTGTGGAAACATCCTGTGGTAGGTACAGATGCCCAACAGGAGGCCCCATTTCCTTGAGCTTAAAAAAAAAAAAAAAAGGACACTGTAACGAGTAGGTAGGAGGAAACCTGGCAGCGCCCCCCTATTTTTGGCTTTAAAGGACTGAACACCAAGATGCTTTTGAAGTTAAGCTAAGAGGTTTCCAGTGCAATAAAGTATATACGAGTGAAGGTTTTGCAATGGACTGCAAACTATACATATAACACCATCACACCTTCTCAAGCCTGCCAGGGCCTCCATTTATGTATGTGGCTTACAAGCTTAAAGTCAGTAGTTGGACTACTATATGAACTGTTTCTATCATATTTTATACCGGTCGTAAATGCAGTCTCAAACTACAAGAAAGCGGTATGTTTATTCTTTACACCAGCTTTTATTTGCCTTGGTCTGATTTTGCTGTAGATGCAACTGCTTTGGTTTGTGGGCCTTTTGCTCATAGTAAAAAAATCTGCTTTCATCTTAAAAACCGTAGTAACTGGGTACAGTGGGCTTTAAAGAGTGAAGTGGGGAGGAGGGGTGGAGAGGTGACTTGATGAAACTGAAAGCTACATGAGCTTGTTACTCATCAAGCAAGTTGCATAGTAATTAAGTGATTTTAAATGTTAATTTCTTGTCATAAGGAATTGTATTGCTGGGATTGGGATGGAAATGGAATGGTTTTGTAGCTGCTTTGTTTAGAAACACTGTTTTGTTAGCATTGGAGTCTCCCATTAATGTTTATGTACCTTGGTGGAGCAAAATTGGCAGCTGTTTTTCAGTTCTTCAACCTGAATGTGACTTCTATAACCAAATTTCCTCCCAGAGAGCTGAGTTTTTAAATATAACTGTCTAAAGTAAAAGAGCTGTTTGCACAAAAAGTCCAAATTATTTTAATTCACAGGAAGTGTAAGCACTCTTAAAACTTCCTGTAAAAGGTATTGCTGTTAAGTTGCTTAGAACAGAAATTGTTAGAAATACTCTCATTGGCCTGCCCATTTAGAAGAGCTAAAGTGAAAGAAGCCACTTAGCAAAGCATGCAGAATTGTATTTAGAAATGTCTTGGAAGGACACCTTCTATGGAATTCTTTCCACCGTGGCTATCAAATCCAGCAATGCCTGTGCCTTCTGACTGTAATAATATGTTCTGCCACCTGCTTTACACTGTATTTGTTTCTGGAAATTATTTTGGTATCCAATAACGTGTTTCAAAACGGAATGTGGCAAATGTAATGTCAGTGCCTAGGTTTGTTTTAGACAAATTTGTTAGCCTTTTTTGGTACAAAAGTGCAGTTTGGTAGAGTTCCTTCCTTAACTGCTGGAGCTCCTGGAACCAGAAAATTTCCAGTGGAGGGTATTTGATTGGACTGTTGTTCCTGAGTTCTTTGAGTTCAAACACCAAAAGTGTAGGACTTTTTGAAGCAGATGGAGTTCATAATGGTTAAATTGAGATCCTGGGCAGCTCAAGCTATTCCTGTGACGTGTTCTGCTGTGCTGAATGCTCCGAGCAACCTTGTTTAATCTTTGATATCTAATTTGTGTAGGCGTCGACCAGAGGATTATGATATTCATAACAGCAGAAAGAAACCAAGGATTGACTATCCCCCTGAGTTTCACCAAAGACCAGGTTAATATCTTACTATGAGAATTTGTGTGCACCAATTCACGGCTGTTTTCTCTTTTAGTTTATCCTCGTTAATCCCGAAGTAATAAGTCGATGTGACTTGAATATAAAAACGGGGCTTGACCTGAGTGCTGCTTGCTACTTTAACCAAGTTCTCGCAGAAGCCAGTGACACAGCTTTGAGAGTGAGAGATGAGCGTAATCTAGGCTGAGTTCCTTGAAGAGCCTCAGAGCTGTGTACATGGTTGTGAATGAGCCTCTTGAGGGCACAAAAATGGTTTTGACTTCCTTGTCAGTGTACTACTCATCAAATTAAGCTGTTTATCAGAAGTTTGGTTGCCTGACGGGAGGCCTGTGTTTAGAGCTGACGGACATTCAGTTGTGAGTTCAGAGATAATTGGTTTACCAGCTTGCCATAAGGAAAGAAGGGGGAAGTGGATATTACAAGGGAAGGTAATGCTGAATTTGAGACAGAAATTGTGGCATTCCGCAGTGAGAATGCAGCAACAACATGAGTGATACTGGAGGGTCGGGGTTTTTAAAAAAAAAAAACAATTAGCAAGAAATTGTCACTTTTAATCTATCTTCACTACTATTAAAAATTTCAATTCCATTATTTCTGCAGCAGATTTCTAAGTTTTTTCTTAATAACCTGCCTTTATGTCTCCAGCATGCCTGCAAAGCCAGTGTACTTTGAAGCAGAAAGAGTGTTGTTGCTGCTCCCTGCCTTTCCAAGCCCATTGTTTACAGAACAATTTTGTTTTCAGTAATGAGGCTCGGAAGCATTAAATTATTAGCATACACATGTCTGGTGTTCTGCACTGTTGCACTGAGCTCTTCAAAGTTTGCTTGCAGGGAACACAGTGAAGCTGCAAAACTCCTTTGCCCCATGAGGCTTTTCTGGATGGTTTTTAGGTAGCTTTTAGTCTTGTGTAGCATTGTATCCAAAAGCTGTTAAAAAATTGGCTCTAAGAGCTGTCCAGATGAACACATTATACTGAATGCAGAGTTGCTGAGCAGTAACTGACAGCCAGGGGACAGTACCCCTCAAATTTGTGAGCATCCCCAATTCAGGAGTTTATTTGCACAGACACCCTCTGCATATTTGTTTGTCCTCTTTGCAAACTCCAAGGGGTGTTTTGTTCCTACATTAGAGTATTTTTCTGTAGTGCCTTCAAGAAGTTTTAAGATTTTGAGAGCTGTCTTGAAAGCAGGGGTAGTAGCAGGTAGACACAACTCGATAGCTGGCACAGAATGGAAGGACAGTTTCTAATTGAGTGTGTTTTGTAAGAGTGTCCATTTGAGATGGTAAATTGAATTAATACTGCTTGATGTTCAAACAGGGTATATAAAGGATCCCAGATACCCCGAAGTAGACAGGTAAGGTGTGTTCCTGTTATACATTTTACACCCTGGCAACTTGTGTGTGGATAAATTGGATTTAGTTGTACAAATTTTTATTCCCAACAGACGTTTTTCAGGAGTTCGCCGAGATGTATTTTTAAATGGGGTAAGTTGGTGCATGGAGACTTTCTGGAGAACTTCTTTGCATTCAGCTTTCTGCCGTTCCAAAGGACACTCATCACGAATGTTAACACCACTGTCTTTCATTTTAGTCCTACAATGATTACGTGAGGGAATTCCACAACATGGGACCACCACCACCATGGCAAGGAATGGTTTGTGTCTTGTTGAATTCAATTTCTCATCTAGAATGTGTCTTTTGGGTTTATTTTTTTGTTCCGCACGGAAGGAGCCTAGCATATTTAAGATGTGTTTAAGAAGCATCTGTTAAAAACGCCTATTTACAACATGAATCTTAACTTTTAATGCAATTCTAGTGGGGTAGCTGTGCTGTAATTTATTGCTGTTGCCTGTGCCACTTTCTGTCTTGGCTGAGCTACAGTCAGAGTTGGCAAGGAGCTGAGTGTGAGAGCTCTGCAAACCTTTGAGGAATTCTTTGAGCATTGTAGTTAGCTCTTCCCTTCTCCTAAAATCTGTCTGCTGTAACTAGCTAAAATTTTTAGAGGAAAAAAAAAAATCAAATAATAAAGGAATAGTTCACTATTCTAGTAGATGGTAAAGCAGCAGGAACCCACCCTGGTTTGAGCCTACAAGATACTGAAAACTCTTAGAAAACAGCAGAATCATCCTTTAGCCACAAAAGGCTGTGATGAAATTTTGTATACTACATCTAAGTAGTTATTGGCTCACTCTTCAGCAACAAAGACATCAAAGAGATGGACTTGCTGCAGAAGCTTAAGGGATGGGCTGCCATGCTCTAGACTGTGGCATTCAGGAAAGCAGCAGAACATACTGCACACTGCAGTCAAAATGAGTCTTGCTCTATTGTGGCCCCCACTGGCATGCACTTCTTGCCCAGGTAGATGAGCACACATGTTTGTGTACTTATCTCCTGCTGTGCTGCATGGGAATTAACTGATGATTCCCTTGAACAGCTGTGGGTGTGCCATCATGTCAGGAGGAATGGTAATTCTGATGAGTTATTTTGGTGGTGTTTAGTAATTCTGGCCCTGAGGGTCCTGGGGTTTGAGAACTTTTAATGACTCTTCTGGCTATTTTGTGTGCTGTGAACAAGCACCAGGTGTAGAGATGCTATTTTAGCCTCTTTTTTCCTCAGCTAAAACAACTCATTGTAACTCAAGAAGGTGAACAAAGTTGTCAGACTGTGAGGAAAATGTGTTTTTCAAACACAGCTAAGCTTTCAGAAAGTCCTGTTTATATTTTATTCTCCCCTCTTCCCTATTCTGCATGCTGCCCAAGTAGTCATCCTGAAATCCAGCACTTCCACCTGCTTCTTTCTGACAGCAATGGAAACAAAGGTGCTTCAGTAACACAGTAAGGAAAGGCTATGTCAAGTGAAGAAATGGAAAAGAACAGCCAAGAGATGCCTTGTTTTAAACACAAAATAAAAACCCAAACCAAAACACCTCAATAATAACACCACATTTAAGTAGCAGGAACTGGATGTACAGTACCACTTGAAGGCAGATACAGAAAGAAGGTGGGTTTGGGAGGGTGATGGACAAACTTAGCAAAGCAGTGGCAAAGAAATAGTAAAGTGTGCTGATTGATGGCAAATGGTCTGCCGTTCAGTTAGGAGGCTGTGGTGGGATACAGTGAGAAGTATTTTCCCTCTGGATGAAAGTAATTACTGTTCTTAATTCCCAACATCCCTTTGTTTTGAAATGCTCAACAAACTTCCTGTGACTCTCTTGTAGCCACCGTATCCAGGCATGGAGCAGCCACCACACCACCCTTATTATCAGCACCACGCACCTCCACCTCAAGCTCATCCACCATACTCAGGACATCATCCTATACCACATGAAGCAAGATACAGAGACAAACGAGTAGTAAGTGTCCATGGAATCAGAGTGGGGTGAGGCTGCAGGGCAGAGCAGGAATTTGGGGTATGGATGTAGTCTGACTTGAGATGTTTGTTTTGATAAACTGCTTTTAACACCCTTTTTAGTGCTCCTTGGAGAGATCAGTTACTTAGATATACTATAGTATTCCAGCATCTCCTGAAAAGCTCTTTTCTGACTTTAGGTAGAAGTACAAAATCCTCACTCGTAAGAACTGAGCTATGTGCTTAAAGTGTCTTCCAGCTCCCTAGCTTTGAAGCTCAGTTTGGATAAAGATGTGTGTGCAACACTTGCATAACAAACTACATCAGCAGCAGAGAAGTTTGAGTAAGAACTTCTTATAGGCACATCACAACCCAGGGTAGATAGCTCAAAAATTGCTGTTAGCTGGCTTTGAAGGCTGCTAGGCTTTGAGGTATCTTGATGGTATCTGGTAAGCTGGAACCCAGGAAGTTTCACCTGAATATGATGAGAAAGTTCTTTGCTGTGAGGGTGCTGGAGTAGGTTCCCCAGAGAGGTTGTGGAGTCTTCTTCTCTGGAGGCTTAAAACCTGTCTGTATGCACTCCTGTGTGACCTACTCTAGGTGAACTTGCTCTGGCCAGGAGTGTTGGACTGGATGATCTCCAGAAGTCATTTCCAAACCCCTACCATTCTGCTGAGTGCTGAGGGCTGCTAGCCATGTTATTTCTGAGTGCTAGGCTTTGCCAGTAAGGATGGCCAGCCCTTGGTCTGAGAGAAGGGAGGGGATTTGAACCTGGGCAAGAGAATAACCATCTATCCTCTAATCCAGCACGACTACGACATGAGGGTCGACGACTTCCTGCGCCGCACTCAAGCAGTGGTCAGCGGTCGGAGAAGCAGGCCGAGGGAGAGGGAACGGGAGCGGGACCGGCCCAGGGACAACAGAAGAGACAGGGAACGGGACAGAGGCCGCGATCGGGAGAGGGAGAGAGAAAGGCTTTGTGACCGGGACAGAGACAGAGGTGAACGAGGCAGATACCGAAGATAATGCATCTGGAGCAGCGCTCCCTTGAAACTAAACACAAAGCTTGTTTTTTTTTGTTTTTGTTTTTTTTTGTGTGTTTACAGGTAGTACATTTGATTTTCAGCTGTCTACTTTAAAAGTTCGTTGTGTAGAAGGACCTTCTCTATTCCAAGCATGCAGTGAACTATGAACTGGAAAAAAAAAAAACTCGGAATTGGCCAAAAATAAAATAGGCAAAGCTGGCACTCAGCTTGGTGTGTCTGTTGGTGCAGAACGGGATGCAGCTAAGAATAGATCCCAACTCATTCTCAATATGTGTTCATCTACTTAGCAACTCCACTCTAGGTTTGCAGTCCTGATGGATAACTGCCATATTTTAGTTTATTTTTTTGCTTTGATGTGTTCTTCCTGTAGTTTCACATGGTTCAGTGGGAGAATGCTGCTATCAAGTATGCAAATATTGAAGTATGATTTTTTTTTTTTTTACTATATGGCAGTGTTGTAACAGCCTTTTTTTTGTTTTCCCCTCTTCCCCTCCATTTTTTTAACCCAGTCTGTAAAGTCAAGTGTTGGTTTTTTTTTTTTCAGTCTTGAGTAATGAAAGCAATATTAAGAAGACACTATTGATACCTAATTTTTAACCTTTTTTAAAAATCCTGCCATGTTCAGTAACATTTTTTGGTCAATTCTTTTTGTCTGGTCTCCTTCCCAAATGTACACATACCTTGGAATGTTCCCAGCCTGCGTGCGTGGAACCAGAAAATCTTGCTGTATTCTACACTGCTACCATTTTTTTTTTTTTTTTACAAAAATAAATTGGTAATTATTGAAATCATTAAAACTTCATATCAGATTTCTTGGTCTTCTGAGCTTGCCAGCTTGGATAGATTCTATCTGATAGATCTGTTCTGATGGACGCAGGATGGCCAAAGTGTGGCTGGAGCTGAATTTGGCAAGGAATGCCAAGAATAACAAGAAAGGTTCTGCAAGTGTCAGCTGGAAAAGGAAGGCAAAAGAAAGGGCATCCCCTGACTGACCACAATGAGCAAGCTGCTAACAGCAGACCAGCAGAAGGCCAAGGTACTCAACAATTTTCCTCACTCTTCATGGCAGCCTTTCTCCTCATGCCTTCCAAATCAATGAACCACACAACAAGGACCAGGGGAGCAGTCTCACTGTAAGAGAACAGGTTTGTGATCACCCAGGGAACCTGAACATAGACCAGTCCATGGGACATGATGAGATGCATCCCAGAGTCATAAGGGAACTGGCCAAGGAAGTTGCCAAGCCACTCCAGGGTAGCTGAAAAGCCCTGGCAGTCATGTGAAGTTCCTGGAGACTGGAAGAAGTGGAACACTGCAAAAGGAGAACTCTGGGAACTAGCACCATGTTAGTCTTACCTTTGTGCCTGAGAAGATCATGGGACAAATCCTCCTAGAAGCTCTGCTAAAGTACATGGAGGACAGGGAGGTGGTTTGAGACAGCCAGGCCTTCACCAAGGGCAAGTCCGGCCTGACCAACCTAGAGGCCTTCTGTGATGCAGCAGCTCAATCAGTGGTCAAGGGAAGAGCTACAGACGTTATCTATCTGAAGTTCTGTAAGACATTTTGGCATGATTCTTTGACATTTTTCTCTCTAAATGGGAGAGACATGGATTTGATGGGTGGACTGTTTGGTGGGTGACAAATTGGCGGGATGGTCCATCCAAAGGGTACTGGTCAACAGCTCAGTGTACAGATGGAGACAGGAGACAGTGGTGAACTTCAGGTATCCACACTGGGACTGGTGTTGTTTAGTATCTTCTTTAATGACATAATGGGATTGGATGCACCCCTAGCAAGTTTGCAAATGACTCTAGGAGTGGTGTGGTCAGCAGCCTGCAGGAACAGGGTATCATTCAGAGGGACCTGGGCAAGCTTGAGAAGCGGCTTTGTGTGAACCTCATGAGGTTCAGCAAGGCCAAGTGCAAGGTCCTGCACCCAGGTCGGGAGAATCCCTTGTTATCAGTCCGGGCTGAGGCACAAAAGGACTGAGAGCAGCCCTGTGGAGAAGGACTTGAGGTACAGGTGGACACAAGCTGGCAATGTGTGCTCACAGCCTGGAAGGTCAGCTGTCCTGGGCTGCACCAAAAGCAGTGTCGGCAGCAGGTCAAGATGTGGGACTCCAGCCCTCTGCTCTGGTGACACCCTATCTGGAGAACTCTGTCCAGCTCTGGAGTCCTCAGCACAGGAAAAAACAATGGACTTGTTGGAGCAGGTCCAGAGAAAGGCCACAGAAATGGAGAAGTCTGGAGAAGCTTCCAGGGAGGTCTTAGTGCAGCCTTTCAGAAAGCTGGGGACAGACTTTTTAGGGCCTGCTGAGACAGGACAAGGGGTGATGGTTTAAAGCTAAAGGATGGAGGTTTGGACTAGATGGGAGGAAGACTTTTTTTTTTTTTTCTTTCTTTTTTTTTTTTTTTTTTTTTTTTTTTTTTTTTTTTTTTTAATATTAGGCTGACAGTGATGAAGCACAGGCCCATGTTGCCCAGACAGATGGTAGAAGCTTCATCCCTGGAACCATTCCAGGCCAGGCTGGACAGGGCTTTGAGCAACCTGCTCTATTTGGAGATGTCCTTGATGAGTGCATGGGGATTGGAGCCCTAAAGGTCCTTCCATCCCAGACCACTCTGTAATTCTGGCAGTTCTAGGCAAGTGCTTGTGTTCAACACTAAAGGTTCTGATGCTAGGTGAAATCGATCCAAAGCCTGAATTTAGGCAAAGGACTGCTGAAGTCACAGGGAATTGCTTTTCTGTTTTCACTTAGAGCTCTTGCAGCTAGTCAGAATTACTCAGGCCCTACATGTTCAGTTTGGTCAGACGATCTTTGAGCTCTTCAGAGGCTATCCTCAGCCATAATCATACCTGTTTGCTGGGACTCTTACAGTCCTGCAAGATCCAGGCTCTCCTCATATCTTCTTTGTAGTGACATAATTTCACTTGTTTCTCATTAGTAGGAAATAGTTGAATCTAAACTGTGAAAAAAGTCAGCCTTGCAGTGGAAGTTGTTACATTTGTCCAACAATTGTCCTAGTTCTCAGCACCTGTGTGGGGAGTGAGCATCCAGGAATTTCACCACCTTTACTCTGTATCTTCTACAAGAAAACCAGATGGTAGCATGTGCTTGAAAGACCTCCATAAGTGCTGCAGCTGTAAGTTGCAGTCTAGGCCTGGGCACGGTGTGGCAGTTGTGCAGACACTTGTTTAGATCTGGCAATCATTTGGGCTCAGGACATTTTGGTTCACACAGCTGCATGAAGCATATATACGCACTAAGCAAGACATTGGACCTCCAGCATGCAAGTATGGTGAGATTTCTTAAAACGCTGCAAGACGCTGACTGTATGGGTCACTCAGAGTAGTGAGATCAGCCTGTCAGGTTCCATACACATGTCCACTTGGAGAAGTCCCTTGCAGACCCCCTTCCCTCTTTGATAGCCTTTTCTGCTTTATACATAGGCTCTAGAAATAAAGAGGAGGTTGGTTGCTTTTCTTTTTCACTTCTAAAATTCAATACCAGATGAAGTAGTCTCCCAAGTGAGTTACAGAAAGGTGCAATCACCACCTTAGGGTGGCTGCACAGCACTTTGCCCTGCTTTGCTTAGCTGCCCTGTTTCTGTGTCCTTTGTTAGCCCTGTCTGACCAGTGTCTACCTAGGAGTCAGACTAGCATATCAGCAAATCTTACAGAAGCTGGCTGATTTGGGCTGTGAGAATCGTAAAACCATGGCAGTTGGAAAAGCCTTTTAAGATCATCCAGTCCAACCATTCTCTAACTCTACCAAGGCTGGTGCTAAACCATGGCCCTCAGCACCACATCTCTGCCTCTCGGAACATCTCCAGGGATGGGCATTCTACCACCTCCCTGTGCAGCCTGTGCCAGTTTTGGAGAACTCTGTCAGTCAGTGGGGTTTTTTTCATATCTAAACCTTCTCTGGTGCAACTTCCTCTCCTATTGCTTGTTCCTAGGGAGAAGAAACAAACCCTCAGCTCGATCCAGTCTTTCAGGGAGATGTAGAGAGCAATGAGTTCTCTCAGTCCCCTATTCTTCAGGCTGAATACTCCCATGTCACTCAGGCACTCTTTAGTGATCCAGCTTGGTGGAGCTGTGCCTATGAATAAGCACAGCAAAACCTTTCAGATCAAATGATCCAGTCTCAGAGTGCTCTACTTTTTGTTCACTGTGAAGATTTAAATACACATAGGATCCCTGTATGGGATGCTGTTGTGACCACAGAAACAGGATACCAGAAGAATAGCCTTGTTCTCTATTTTAGAAGCAATCCACTTGCTAATGTTGTGGTGTGAAGAGAGTTAAGCAGACGCTGAAATACTGACAGCACTAGGAAGATTACTGTAGGACAGGGAATTTTATTTTGTAAACAAGTACAATGCAGCCTGTTCTGTTTGAAACAGTCCTGTGACATTCCAAGTGAGACAGGTAGCAGTTAAAATTGGAGTAAGATAGCCCAGCAGAGGGACAAGCTTTCCTAGATGAGAAGGTCTGAAGTAGCATCCTTTCATGGGCTTTTTGCAGTGGGTGCACCTTGGACAATCTCAGGACTGCTGCATTTGCAACCACTCTGACCGGAGCCACAAGCTGCATCATTTTTCCTCCCACTTTTCAGGCAAGGCAAGTGACTGTTGCTCTATTCTCACATGGAATGCTACTTTGTAAGGTCCTTGTCTAGATGTTTCCTGCCTTTGTCAGCATGTCTTAAAAAGGACAGGTTCCCTACAGTGGTGGTTTTCACACATTTGTAGGTCTTGCAATTAGAATGGTGGCCTGCACAGGAGGACTCAAGACTGAGTGGGAAAGAAATGCTTCTCAGGACACTAATTTTTCTGCAGGCTTTAAGGTTAAGGTCTCCCGTCAGCCCCTAGCAGCCAGTGCATTTGACAGATGTGATAACACAGCCTTCACCAGCCACTTGCAGCTTTGAGTTTTTCACTATTTTGGCCATTCAGATGGGCTGTCCAATCTGGAGAGAACATTTTGGTTGGGTATCATCAAGCCAATAGACATTACAGGAGAGAGCCAGGGCAAGGAGAGTAGCTGCAGATTCCCACCCCTGGGAAGGTTGGATTTATGAAATAATCTCAACGTGAATTTGAAAAGTTACAAGAAACAATTACCATTCTAGGGACTGTGTGTGATCAGTTTACAGGTTCCCGGGGGATAAGGAAACTATAATTCAGTCTTGTTGAGGCAAGAAGGAATTTTCCAGATAAGCCAGCAGCTCTGCCCCACAGCAGCTTTTGAGCATGACAAATTCTACAAGGTACTTCAGGATATGCTCAGCTTTAAGGCATAGCCTGGTGTTACTCAGCAAGGAATGCCTGCAAATGCTTTGCTGAATCAGTCCAGAAAAAGGAAACCTGCTGATGGGCCCACTCTATCTGATGCCTACTCTATCTTCCTCTTTGTAACTCTACTACATCTCCTACAGCAAAACAAGCAGCACTTGCTAAGAAGGAAGACAGCAGTGGCTGCACAGGCAAACAAGAATGCCAGGACATCCAGACAGTGGTACTGGTACCAGGTGAGCTGGTGAGCAGCTGGTCTCAAATGCTTTGCTCCTTTGTGGCGCATGACAAATTCAATCCAGAAGACAGCTCTGTCCAGAGGCTTAAGGGGCTGGTCATGGTGTATCTTAGATAATCTCAGTGCATTCTCCCTATAGCTGGAGGGAAAAAAAAAAGAAGTGGAGATTGTCACCAATTCTTGAGACAAACCTGCTCAGCACTGGCCTGTCTTGAGGAAGAATCACCTTCTTCATGGCTAAATCCTATGGATACCTCCAGCATTTGCTTCAGGAATTTGAAAGTTCTTCCTTGAACCATAAAATGACAGAATGGCTCAGGTTGGAAGGGACCTCAGAGAACACCACCTCCAACTCCCCATCATGGGCAGTGGCACCTCTCAGCTCATCTCGGTTGCTAAAGGCCTTAGCCAGCCTGGCCTTGAACACCTCCAGGGAAGAGGCATCCACAACCTCCCTGGGCAACCTGTTCCAGAGTTTCATCACCCTCATGCTGAAGAACTAAGATCCAGTCTAACTCTGCTCTTCTTCAGCTTCAAACCATTCCCCTTGTCCTGTCTCTAGACACCCTTGTGAAAAGTCCCTTTGAAGCCTTCCTTCAGGTTTTGGAAGGCAGCTGTAAGGTTCCCTTCTGAGTATTCTCCAGGCTGAACAACTCTAGCTCCCTCAGCCTGCCCTCATAGCAGAGCAGAGGTGCTCCAGCCCTTGGATCATCTTTGTGACCTCCTCTGGACTCATTCCAGCAGCTCTGTGTCCTTGTGCTGAGGACACCAGAACTGGATGCAGTATTGGAGGTGAGGAGTCAGAAAAGCAGAGTAAAGGGGCAGAATCCCCTCTCTTGCCCTGATGGTGATGCTCCTGTTGATGCAGCCCAGCCCACAGCTGCCTTCTGGGCTGCATGAGGGCACTGCCTGCTCAGAGTGAGTTGCTCAGCAACCAAATACACCCAGGTTTCTTCAGGGTTGCTCTCAATCCTGGATTTGTGCCTGGGATACCTGACCTTCACTCTTGACAAGAATCCCTGCCAAAGACTGAGAACTACTTTTTTTTTTTTCACTCCTACAGTGGCCTTAGCAAGGGCTTTCAGGTGCTGGCCTTCCTTAGCCTCTGATTCCTGACTGTCAGACAGAGTAGCCTAAGGATATTGGTAACTCAAGGGCAGGGAAATTACTATGGCTACAAATGCAGTTAGACACAACAAGTAGACTTGTCACTCAGAACCTACAGAGGATTTGCACTAGCAGAGAAATGTCTCAGTTCTCAGAAAGCTCAGGGCAACTCCTATCTTGAAGAGATCATGAAAGCGAAGTGTAAGGAAATTCAGATAGCTGATCTTCCTAAAAAATGCTGATTCTTAGAAACACAAGATGCATTTAATCTGAAGCCCAAACTCTGGCTGCTCAGTATTTGTGGTTCCTAGAAGAGCCAGCAGAATTCTTCACCTCAGTAGCCCAAGGTTTTAATAACCTCATCCTACTGTGAGGCAAGAATAAAACTCACGTAGAGTTTGTGATGACTCTGTTCAGCGCATCAACTAGGTCTTGTGTCTTCATCGTGCTGAAATCCAGGGCAACTGCAGCTCCCTTGGCTTCCATGTGAATGATGTTGTCATGTTGGTCTGCAAACATGGGAATCCCAACCATTGGGATTCCATGGTAGATGGCTTCATAGATCCCATTGGTCCCCCCGTGAGTAATGAAGGCTTTTGTCAAGGGATGGCCTGCAGCAGGGAAGAAGTGGCATGTATAACAGCAGCTGCAGCAGACTGCCCTCCCTGGGACATGAGTACTGCAAACTAACCAGCTGGGTACACTGCTAGGGAAGGAAACAGGCCTGACCTTGGGATCAGCACCAGAGCTTGCACATTTGGCTTTCACATACATTTCTTGTGATGCAGTCTGTGAATCAGAATATTACTGCAGACCACCCCAGAGTTACTCAGCCCTCCAGATGTTGTGCAGTTCTAGTTCCACCATGGTGTCAGGTTTACAACAGCTTTAGAATCGTAGGATTATTGAGTCCAACCTTCAACCTAAGACCAGTATGGCCATTAAACCATGTCCTGAAGCACTTCAGCCCTGCTTAGGTGAAGTATTTTGGGAATGAGCCCTGGAGATTAACTGTAGAGGCTAACTCCAGTTCCACAGTACATATCTGCTTTGGTTCTTAGTTCTTCCAGATCAATTGCCACCCAGCTCTGTAAGACAGAGGCTTTCGCTTTTGAACTCTCTGATCCCTCTTCGTAGCTAAGCTGAAGTTGCTTCCTTCCTAGGCCACTGCTGCCTATAGGCTCCCTTCACAGCATAGTTATGTCTTCCATGGTTCTTCTACATTTAGTTGTTTTAAAATCAAAAGCAGGCCACGAAATTTAGGCTCCAGGAGCAAACCTCAACTGCTTAAGCTGCAACACTCATTGCAACCACAAGTGTGAAGTGGTTCTTTTTGCCCAAGTAGGTAATCTTAGTGCAAAAATGAGAAAACTATTTTTTCTGAGGGTGCAGTGCATCTCAGGTAGAATCAGTCTTACCAAGCAGGTCATTTTGGGGTATCCAGTCATAAATCCTGGTGTTGGAACCCAGGGCTTCTGGTTTCTTTCCTTTGTACCGCCAGAGGACCTTGAACAAAGGAGGAGCAAGATAAGCACAGTGCATGTGAGGTGCCTGTCTTATCAAGCAAAGTGCAGAGCTTTATCTCAAACCTATAGCTTTTTAATCACTCTAATTTAAACCGATTTGCCTCCAGTTTAGCTCTATGATTAGTTGTTTTGTGATTTGCTTAAAAATCAGACAGCAACTTTTGTACTTTGGTCCATGGACACCTCCTCCACGTCCTTCGGTTCAGAGGAGGGGAAATGCCAGCACTCATCAGGAGGTGACTCAGGAGTCTGCCTCTGCAGAGCCCAGCTTTCCAGCTGTGGCACACCCAGCAGATAAAAAACAGGCCAGTCCAAATGCAAAAGGCTTGCTGAAGGCAAGAAAAGAGACAAAACCAAAGACTTGAACCGAACTTCACCTTTTGTGGAAGCTGGCTGAGGGCTCTGGCAATCATGTTACTTTTCTCATCAGTTAGGTTGTAGACCATCGACCCAAGAGAGAACACAATGATGCCATGCTCCCCTGAGCTCTGAACAAAGGCTTCCATTTCCTAGGAGATGCAGAAAACACACTAAACGTAATGATGCACTGCACATTACACAGATTTATGTGAGCAGGGAGCATAACCTTTTTAGTTTGTCAAGGAGATTATTGTGGTGGTGTCTGTGCACTTCCACTGACAGAAGGCATTACAGAGACAAACCTGGCCCTGTGCAAAACAAACAGGTCCTTCCCAGGAGAAGCAGGACAGGTTGAGACAAGCGAGAGAAGCTTTCCCTGTTTGAAAGTCAAGCAGCTTTCAGGATGTGTTTTCTGCAGAGCATAAGCAGCAGGAATGGGTACTGGCACTAACATGAGAGGGCCAGACCCTGTGACACTCTTCCCAGCAGTCAGTTGTGGGTTCATATGTTCCTGGAACCCGTACTTCGCATGTCATAGTCCTGCAGGAAGGCAAAGTGCTGAAAGCTAACAGGAATTTTCAGTGTCCTGACCAGAGTCTCAAGTCCCTGCTGTCAGTCAGCCAGTAAACGACTGTTAGTCACCCAATTCTCTATTTCTTGCAACACAGCTAAACAGAATTTCCACACATCAGGCCAAAATGTCTTCCTGTTCCTTTTTTCAGTCAGTACCATGTGAAATGGAGCAACAGCATCCTAAAGAGAACAGGTATCCATTTCTCTAGCCAGCCACTGCAAGGGATGAAGGTTCTTTTAGTGGGCCAATTTCATTGAAGTTACCCTACATTCTCTGAGGCTCCTCCAGGAGCAGTACTCCAGAGATTCTTGTGTTGCCATCATCGGTATCTCAGTTTCAAATTCCACCTGAACATTGCCAGTCACAGCAGTATATGGGCTGGAGATGCTGAGTATTTTAATCCAAGATGCCTTAAACTATGCAACCACAGCAAAAGTGTTCTCAGGAGCCTCTTTCTGCAAGCCTTGACTCCATTCTGCATATAGAATGTGCCTTGTCATGGTGCCTTTGGGCACCATGAAAGTATTTCAGTGTCACCATGGGCTGCAAGACTGTGTTTTAGTGCCAGATGACAGAAGGAGAGGAAATGACCTGGAATTGTGGCAGGAGAAGGTTAGGTTGGAGATCAGGAAATATTTCTTTGCTGCAAAAGTGGTCAGGGTTTGGAACAGGCTGCCCAGGGAGATGGTGAAGTCACCATCCCTGAAATTTGTGGGCATGAGGCCATGGTTTAATGGCCATGGCGGTGTTGTGTGGAAGGTCAGGCTTGGTGATCTTGGAGGTCTCTCCCATCTGCAAGAATTCTGTGAAGTAAATGTTATATTTAAGTACCCTGGGGTAGTCCCTATTTATTCCCCAAACAAGAACTGTATTCCCTCCTGCTGACCTCAACTCTAAGGCAGCAGGCTGTATACCAAGCCCTCTGATTTCACAAGTACAGATTGCCAAAGAGCTTCCTGCTGTCAGCAGAGCAGCTTCTTTAAGGATGAGCCTCCTCTGGACATGGCTTGCAGGGTTGAATGGGGAGAGAAACAGTTTTGGAGTTTAGTCTGAAAACAAAATCAGAGAGGATCTTATCAATGTTTGTAAATATCTGAAGGGTAGGTGTCAAGAAGGGGCCAGGCTCTTTTCAGTAGTGTCTTATGAAAGGACAAGAGGCAGTGGACACAAACTGGAACCCAGGAATTCCACTTCAAAATGAGAAGAAATTTCTTTGCTGTGAGGGTGACAGAGCCCTGGAGCAGGCTGCCCAGAAAGGTTGTGGAATCTGCTTCTCTGGAGACTTTCAAGACCTCTCTGAATGTGTTCCTGTGTGACCTGCTCCAGGTGACCTTGATTTGGCAGGGGGTTGCGCAATGGATGATTTTCAGAGGTCCCCTTCCAACCCCTACCATGCTGTGACTCTGCTAGGCAACCAACTGACCAACCGCAGAACAAAGTTAGGGTACCTTTGGTAATGGCTTTGCAGGCTGGCAATGAAGACCTCCAACGAACTCAAAGTTGGGCAGGAAAGGGCGTGGAAATTCAAAATCCCAGTATGTTCTGATTAACCAGATCTCTGCTTTCCCCATCGTCTCGCACAGGGTCGTGGGCCTTCCTAGGGACAAGGTACAAGGGGTTTACAGCACACATAGGAGCAGCCTGCTTTGTTGTAGATTGCAAAACAGCAACCTTACCTTTGTCTTCTGACAGCCACTGCAATCTATCAAACCACACACGAATATGTGGGCAAATCCAGACCCATTCCTTGCCCTGTTCTCTTTTTGGTCTTGACATTTGGCCATGAACAAGGCAATGCTGTCTTTTAAAGGATTTTGAACCTTTGGGATGAATTTAGAGCAGCACAAGAGTAAATGGAAAACATTTAGTTCCTGTGATACAGAAGTGCAGTCCTTGTATGACTGGAAGGCTTTGTTACCTGTGCTTGTAATAAAAATTCTGCTTCAGGGAAGAGAGTAGAAAATTTAGTTCCAAATTAAAAAAAAAAAAGAAAAATCCAAATCCCCCCCCAAAAAAAAAAACAACAGACATTAATGGCAGAGTGGTGATCAGCAGTCAGGGAGCAGGAAAGTTTTAAAACAAAGTTCTGTGACTCAGTGAGTGGCTGCTCAGACTACAATAAAAGTCAGGCAGAGTCGCCTTGAGTTCTCTTGGGGACTGAGGTCAGCTCCTTCTGACACATATTGGAAAAATTTGGCCAAAACCATAGATTCTTTGAATATAGTTTTCTGCAAAATCCAATGCCTCTAGAAATTCATCAGTAGAAAAAAGAAAATTCGGTGGATAAGTCTGTTATATAGCATCCCATCTGGGAATGCCATCTTCTATTCTGAAGTACAGGTTGTAAGTTGTCTCTGCAGTATTTTCCCCACAGTGGAACTGGGGAATAAAAAAGGTAGAAGTGTTGTTAAATGGTTGTCCAGAGACAGCCTAATGCAAGCAGGAGCTAAGCAAATTAAGCAGCAAGATAGAAATTGTCTGTAGGGTATCTTCTCATGCTCCTTGATCAGCATTATAATTGACATCAGTAATTGTTTTGATTTAAGTAAAAAGTACTGAGCCTGTTCCGAAGCTATTGGAGTGAAAATAAAGCCTGCCTGGCCAGCAGAGTGATAGGAGGTGTAATTAAGTCTGATGTGATATTGACAAAGAACAAAAGTCCAGGAGAAAGGGAGTGGTTTGCAGAGCACAAAAGCACTCTCGGGAAGTGCTGGAAGAGGCTGAAGTGCAACAGAAGAGGTACCCTTGTGCTTTTTGTTCACTCCTTATCTGCCTAACCATAGATATGTTCCACGAAAACACGAGGAGGCTGTTCAGGGGGCTTGTGGGGTCTTCTTCTCTGGAGATACTCAAGACCCACATGGGTGCATTCCTATGTGATCTACTCTAGGTGATCCTGCTCTGGCAGGAGGGTTGGGCTGGAGGATCTTTTGAAGTTGCTTCCAACCCCTAACATTCTGTGAATCTGTGATACTCTATCTAAGATTCAAAGTCCATTGAAGTAAAAGGGCTATTTATCAGGCTGTGAATCAAGCCTGGGTTGTACTAGCTTAGAACGAAAAACCAGTACCTGTCATTTTAGGGAGGCCGTTTCAAACTGAATGGTGCCTGAAACGTTTCTAGCATTATTACCCCAAGGTGATGCATGCACTGTGAGTAAAGGGTGCTTCCCTGCTCTGCAGTTGTCCATAGAGGCAGTGCTCCTAGTTACAGCAGGGTTAACTGTGTCCCCGTGCTGTCCATGGAGATGTTTCTAGTATCTTACCCTTACTTAAGGAATGATTTTGCCCTCCAACTTTATCTACTACTATCTTAATTGTAGAAGTGTCTGTCATTAAGATGAAGAGGCATCAACTGTCCTCTGAAAACACTACAGTGGGCATAGAGCTCACTGTAAGAGCTCACCAACAGCAGCATCGCTGACAAAAATGAGAACTCTGTGCTCTAAAGATGCTCCAGAGGAACAAGAGCAAGAGGTGTCTGTTAGACTAGACCAGACCTAAAATGGAAAGCACAGCCTCTGTGTGGCCAGAGTGGGATTACCATTTATGCACACCTCTGAAAGAGTATTTGGAGACAACACTGAGCACAAGAGGAGAAACCACCCAGCAGCCACCTTACCTAAGACTTTGCTGTAGTACCCATCCCATGCATCTCGCCAAAATGTCAAGAAAAAAAAATCCATATAAAAGTAAAAGAGGAAGTTCTGTAGCCTTTCCCCAAAGGACATCTTGTCTGTCAGCCCCTTTGTGCTAGCAGGCACATAAGAAGGTGGGGAAGGGAGCCCACCACACAGCCGCTCCATCACATTGGCTTCACAGAAGCGGAAGCTGTAGACAAAAGGGATTCCCAGGACTTCTGCCACCAGCTCCCCACCAACAGCCAGGGGGTCAGCAATCAGAACATCAAACTTTGCCTGCTGCAGCCTTGCTACCAGCTGAGAGTCCATCATCAAGGTGTCACAAGTCTGCTTTGACATATTGGTAAAGATCTCCAGCTCCTCTTTGATCTTCCACATGATCTCCCAGATGAAGAGATTAGAGGCTTCATTCAGCCACAAATTGAGGAACTTCTCCATGGCATCATCCAAGTCCTTCTGGGTATAGGGCACTTGCAGGACCTCAAAGGTGAAGGGGGAGGAGGTGTCTTGATAGTCGATGAGCAAATTGCTTGAGGGCACCAGCACAGTCACTTCATGACCTCTGAGAACAAGGTTTTCCAGCAGCACTTTGATATTGATCCAGTGACTTGCATCAGTGGGCCAGACCACCACCTTTCCACAAAAGCCAGTGCTCCAGCAGCATGCACAGGCCCAGAGCAGCCAGAGGGACATTGGCCCCATCATCTCAGCAGTCAGTGTACAACTCCAGTCTGACTGAGCTGGAAGCAGTTCACTGCTCCAGTGCGCAAACACTTTAGAGCCAGCCAATGAAAGGGAGATCCACTAAGTGCCAAGGTTGGCAAGAGGGCATGGGTCAGACACAACACTCACGGGGAGACCGGGCCAGCACTAAATCCCGTTCTGGAGTCTCCTGCAGAGCCACAGCTGATCTCAAAATGACAGCAGCTTCTGCTTCTGCTCACCACAAACTGCATTTTGCAACATTTGAGGACCAGGAGCAAGCAAAACACCAAAATAAAAGCAAGAAAAATAAGTAATGCAAAAAGAAGAGTTGCTCACCACCAGCTAACTCAGCAGTAACCAAGCATCATGTGTTCTCCACACTGTTCCCAGAACATAGCCAAGACCTAGTCCCATGAAAGCTACAAGGATAAAAAATAATTCCCCTCCAGACAAAATCTGCAGTTCCTCATTCTACATCTTCAAGTTGATGACACACATTCCTGTGGTGTGCAGAAGCTCAGGGTAGGTGTTCTGGTTCTGCTGGGCCAGAGTCTCAGGCCAGCCACAGGCCATCAGCAGCTGAGTCAGCACAGCTGACCTGAGTTGGCTCCTATCAGCATCACACTCAGAATAAAGAGTGAATTTTGGTGAGAAGGGGGCAGCTGCTTGCTAGAGTCTCCTGCTTGGGCTTCTGACCCTGCTCCTCTTCCATCTCCTGTGGCCTGCCTTCCTGGACAGGGTGAGTGCTGCACTTGTGGTGGGCTGAGCAGAGCTTTACATACCTTCTGTGGACACTGGGGTTAATTTGGCTGTTTCATTAAATCCATTTCAGCCTGCTGGGCTTCTCTCTTTTTCCTGATCCCCTTCTCTGCTGGGGAGGTGTTATAGGATGACAAAATAACTGCTGGAGTTTAGCCTCAGATCAAAGCTAAACAGAGACAGGTAGGAAAGCATGCGAGCAACCCAGGAGGCCCTTTTGGCAGCTGCAGGATGCACAGCATTTGATTTCTGGAGTACAGCCTAGGTTTGCTTCTTTGCCTTGTAAGCACCAACTTACCTGCAAGGCTGATTACAATTTTCATCTCCTCATTTACTAGCTGCAAAATGTCTTGCAGTGGTTCAGCACAACTGGGCCACAGAGTACTGCATGGTCTGGACACACATAGCACTACTGCCGGAAGGACACAATCCTGGTAGAGTTGTCTCCAGTATCAGGCCACCCCAGGGGACAAACAGGAGGTGAAGGAGTGCAGGTTTTGCTCATCTTGCTGATTCTGTGCCCTTTCTTGGGAAGAGGCTGGCATCAGTATATCTGTGTCATGTAGTCAAGGACAGATACTGCCAAGGCAAGAGGCCTGACTTCTCCTCTTGACTATATCCTGCAGATGTAGTGGAGATGCATGGTGGCATGATGTGTTCAGGAGAAAGAACAGAAAGCTGCTCTTCCCTGAGCAGAGGGTGAATAAGGCTCAGACTAAATCAAAACAGCCTCCTCCAGGAGCTCAGCATCACCACATGAGTTGCCCTCATGAGATTGACAGTGGACTAAGCAGTCCCACTTGAGCTAGTCCTCAAAGATAATCATGCTTTGACCCCATCTCTTGAAAAAAACATTTAGGTAACTTTAGAAAGCAGCTAGAATAATAAGAAGACTGTGAAATCTATTCTAAGGAGAAAGTGCATGGATTTGTGTGAGATGCTTGGTCCTTCCATTTACACCTCCTTCAGGACTGGGCACACTCCAGACCAGGGCACATTACCAGCAGGGTAGAGACCAACTAAGCTACCACAGCTGACAAAACAGGCATTGCACATGGAGCTTTAAACCTCACATTTAGTAGTAAAACAGACAAACTAAGATCAAAGCAGCTGTGAGGCTTGCACAACAGATCATCAAACCACACTTCTGTCAGTGCAAGATTTTCTGGTTCCTGTCAAACATGACAAACAACAAAAGGAAACAACACGGTA
The DNA here is from genome assembly GCA_013396835.1 of Psilopogon haemacephalus. Lineage (NCBI taxonomy): Eukaryota > Metazoa > Chordata > Aves > Piciformes > Megalaimidae > Psilopogon > Psilopogon haemacephalus. Next base: position 1,329,082 of record VWZI01011363.1, on the reverse strand, counting down.
CTCTGCTAGCAGGATCTGCTAACAGCAGTGACTACTGGCTAGGGAGTCAGAAATCAAAACACTTAGAATCTCACCTTGAAACAATATCCACTTTATCTGCCCACTGATGCTTCATGTATGTTTGGCCTCTTTTAATCATTAAAATAGTCACTTGGAGGGGAAAAAAAAAAAATTTAAAAGGGTGAAAATATGCAACTTCTGTGGGAAAAAAAAAAAAAATCTTCTAACTGGGGTTCAGCTGCTCTCACAAGTCCTAGAGTGACTGGAGAGGAGGTCATTATCTCTCATGTTGATAGCAAAAAAGGGTGCTAGGGAAAAAACAACAACAACAACAACAACAAAACCC
>VWZI01011363.1:1278648-1328725 GCA_013396835.1 Psilopogon haemacephalus | reverse complement strand
AAAAAAAAAAAAAAAAAAAAAAAAAAAAAAAAAAAAAACAAAACCCAACCATATATATATAATGGTGGTGGCGTGTAGCTTTCCAAAACGGTCTTTTTTATTTCTACTTCAAAAGGTTTAACACTGTACTAGTATTCGGTGGCTGTAGAATATTAGTTTTCTGGTCTTGGTGTTTGCCATGATTCACAGAGAATGTAGCATTCGGGTGGGTTTGGAAAGTCTCCAGAGAAGGAGACTCCACAACCTCTCTGAGCAGCCTACTCCGGAACCCTCACAGTAAAGAAGTTGCTCCTTATGCTTAAGTGAAACTTCCTGGGTTCTAGTTTATGTCCCCTGTTCTATCACTGGGCACCAGCGAAAAGAGCCCAGCCCCATCCTCTTAACCTGCACCCTCCAGATCTTGGTAAGCACTGATCAGATCCCTTCTCAGTCTGCTCTTCTCCAGGCTAAACAGCCCCGGGTTTCTCAGCCCTTCCTCATGAGGTAGATGCTCCAGGCCCTTCAACATCATTGTAGCCTCCACTCGACTCTTTCTAGCAATTCTCTCTCCCTCTGGAACCAGGGCACTTGGGACCAAACACAACATATTGCTGATGAGCTCTGTCTCAGGTGGCTTCAGCACTGTTTTGCCCATACTGGAAGTACCTGGACAAACTTGGCTGTACTAGTGTGGCAGGTCAGGATTGAAAAATAACATCTGTACTTGCCTGAATTGGCTTCCCTGCCATGGGAATTCTGGAAAAAGGATAGTGAGTTCAGTTATGCTTCTAATTTGTACCTTACCCTCTAAGCTGTGGTTATTTACTCCTGTGTGCACGGCAGGTGTAATTTCTGGAAGTAAGAGCAGTCTTACCTAAAACATCACTGTAGTACTGATCCCAGCTTCCCCAGAAAAAGCGATGATACACGAGATCCTGGAATGCATAGGTCACAATGTTCTTCAGCCTTTCCTGGAAGGACATCCTGTCTGTTAGACAGCTTAGGGCAGCTGGTACATAGGAAGGAGGTGCTGGGAGCATCCCACAGAGCCGCTCCACCGTGTTGCCTATGGAGAATCGGATGGTGTAGACAAAGGGGATGCCCAGCTTCTCAGCAAACAGCTCCCCACTGGGTGCCAGCGGGTCTGCCAAGAGAACATCAAAGTTGGACACCCTCAGTCTCTCCATCAGGGCCTTGTCCTTCAGGACTGCATCGCAAATTGCTTTGGTTAAGTTCTCCATCTTGGACAATATCTGACCTATCTCATAAATACGTTGCCAGACAGGTAGCTCTCTCTCTCGGTAAAACCAAAAGTAAAAAGCTTCTTCAAGTGCGGCAGCCATCTCCTCCTTGGTCAATGGCGCCTCTACCACTTCAAACTGGAAGGGTGAGGGCGCTGTGGTGTTGAAAATGAGGAAGCATGAAGGCAGCAGCACGGTCACCTCGTGCCCCCGGTCCACAAGCTCATGGAGTATATAATCCATGTTCAGCCAGTGGCTGTTGTCAGCTGGCCAGACCAACACTTTCCCCCCATAGCTCCAGCCCAACACAGCCAGGAGCCACAGCACTGCCACCTTCTTCTCAGCCATAGTCTCGTGTTGCTAATGTCCCTGGGAGTTTCCTTCACCGGCAAGAGCTGTGTGCCCACACTTGACTGGGCAGGCGTGCCCCGCCTTGCTCGGGAGGGCAGGGAGCTGAGCCAGCTGCCTTGAAATCCTGTCCTGGATAATGGGGAAGAAGGTGACTGGCACCAGCTGGCGCCATCTGGTGGTCAACAGTTTGCTGAGCTGCGTCTGGAACCATGAGGACAGCCTTGGACTTTCTGTCCAGCGAGGATTGTGTCCTGTTGGTCATCCTGGTCCTTCTGTCTGTCTACCTAGAGTCTATGTGGGCATGGCACTTCAGGACATGGCTTAATGGCCATGGTGATGCTGAGTTGATGGTTGGACTTGCTGATCTTAGAGGGCTTTCCCACCTGAAACGATTCTATGATTCTGTTTTTCAGTTGATAGGCACCTAGGATGGTGATCCAGAGCTGCAGCTAGAAAGCTGCATCTCAAAAGTGTATGAGACTACCAGGCAAGACACTCCCAGTATCAAGGTTAAGACTGTCCTCATGTGAACTTGCTTCTCCCAGACCATGTGTGGCAGGTAGGTCGGAGCTGGTAGATGATGGTGTGGGCTGTCCTGCCTGCCACTGGGTGCCAGTTAGGTGCTCTAAGTGGAACCAGGAAAATCTGTTAAAGAGTTTTGTTTATGGTCATCTTTCTGATGTACTGTTAAGAAATAATGCTAAACCCATTGTTCCTGGGGCTTCTGCCCAGCTCCTTTTTACGCGTTTGTTTTTTTGGTTTGGTTTTGTTTTTTTCCTCCTGTTGCTTTGCAAGGCAAAAGCTCTGATTTCTGTGCTGTCAAAAGCATCCTTTCTAGGATGGCAATGAGTGTGACAGAAGCAGCTGGGCTGTGATAAGGTGAAATACCTTGTCTGCTGTCTGTTTGACAACAGTTTGGTGTACAGTTTGGATGGGGTCTTGAGGAACTCTATCTGTCAGGAGATCTCTCTGCCCATGGCAGAGGGTTGGAACAAGATGACCTTTAAGGTCCCTTCCAACCCAAACCATTCTGTGACTGTTATTTAGAGGTATTCTTTTTCATGAGCTGAAGGTGAGGTTAGTAGAAATGCCATGTTGATCAGAAGTGATTAATACTACAGGAAAGACACTCAGGGGCTGGAACAGGTCCAGAGAAGGGCAACAAAGCTGGTGAAGGGTCTGGAGAAGAGGTCTGGTGAGGAGCAGCTGAGGGAGCTGGGGGTGTTTAGCCTGGAGAAGAGGAAGCTGAAGGGAGACCTCGCTGCTCTTTACAGGAGGTTGCAGTGAGATGGGGGTTGGTCTCTTCTCCCTAGTGTCAGGTGATAAAAGGAGATGGCCTGGAATTGTCAGGAAAAGTTTAGGTTGAAGATTAGGAAAAATGTCTTTGCTGCAGGAGTGGTCAGGGATTGAAACAGGCTGCCCAGGGAGGTGGTGGAGTCATCTTCCCTGAAGGTGTCCAAGAAATGTGTGGACATGGCATTTTGGGACATGGGTTAGTGACTGTGGTGATGTTGGGTCAATGGTTGGACTCGATCTTAGAGAGCTTTTCCAACCCAAACAATTCTATGGTTCTACAATTCTACATTTATCTACATATTCACTCAGAACAATCCAGGAGAGAAGGAGAGAAGCCTGCAGAGGAAAGCCTCTGTTTGCTTTCCCTGTTTACTTATGGGTGGAGAGTATGTTCTAAACAACACGTTTGGTGTGGAAGGGGTTGGGTTTGTATGACCAGTGATGTAAATGAAGACTGTAGCACAAAGCCACAGTGCACTCTAGCAGTGTTAGTGAGGGTGTCAGAGCCAGCTCTTAACTCACCATCTCACCCCTCCCTGTCATACCCTGCATTAGGAGTGCAGCTCTGTTGCCGACTGTTTCCTGTGCAAGCAGTCACTGGTTGGGAAAAGGTGCGAGCTGAGCTTCCTTGCTGAGGGCCCTACATTTCAACCTCCACGTTAAAGACAATGATGGCAAAAGTCAGATGCATCCATTGGGATGGCTGCTGATCCTGTCCCAAGGCATGGCAGCACAGCACCCTGACAGGGGTGTGTGGAACTGCCAGATTGTTCCCTTTTCCACACAGGGACATCCAGTTTGGATGATGCCTTGAGCAACCTGGTCTAGCAGGAGATACCCCTGCCCATGGCAGGGAGTTGGTATTGGATGATCTTTAAGGTCCCTTCCAACCCACACCACCTTATGATGCTTTTATGATTCTATGTGTTCTGTGACATACTAACAACCTTCTTGCTGGCCTCTCTCAGACCTTGACCTTGCAACTCTGCCCGGTTCCTAGCTCCGTGGGTCATAAGGTGAGAGGTTGTGAAAAGAGAAGTAGCAGAAGGCTTACCTAAGATCTCGCTGTAGTAGCTGTCCCATTGTCCCCAGTAGCTTTGGAAGACATAGTCCTGCAGGTGGTAAGACACAAGGTTTTTCATTCTCTCACTGAAGGACATGTGGTCAGTCAGCTCAGAGAGCGCTGCAGGCGAGTAGGAGGGTGGGGCTGGGATCTTGCCACAGTGCCTCTCCATGGTGGAGGCTGGGGAGAAGCGCAATGAGTAGATGAAGGGGATGACCAGCTTGAGAGCCAAGAGGTCCCCACAGAGGGTCACCGGGTCTGACAGCAACAGGTCATAGCTAGAGTGCTGCAGGTGGGCCATCAGCTCTGGGTTGGCTAGCACTGCATCGCACATCAGCCTGTTCATCTGGTGCCAGTTTTTGGAGAGTTTCCCCAGCTCTTTGTAGAACTGCCAGAAGGTCCAGATGGTTGGCCTGTTATTCAGCCACAGTGCCACTACATCCTTGATCAGGTTCTCAATGGTGTCTTTCTTGAAGGGCACATTATAGACCTCAAACTTCTCTGCTGCTTCAGCCTTGGGTTTAATGAAGAGGGAAGCGTTGGAGGCCAGGATGGTAACACTGTGCCCACGGTGGATGAGCTCCTCTATGACTGTCTTCATGTTCAGCCAGTGGCTGCCTTCTGTTGGCCAGACCAACACCTTCCCACAGAAGACAGGCCCTAGAAGAGCAACCTGAAAAAGGAGCAGCTGGAGGTATTTCTTAGAGCTTCTGGCTTGTGTGTCCATGGCAGTGTTGAGGACTACAGAGCCTGGGAGTTTTCCTTTTCAACTGGGAGTGCTGCACCTGTCTTGTTTGATGATTCTTCACTAGCACTCAGCAAAAGCAAGAGTTTGCTGTTGCACAAGTGGGACCTTTAAAACCCACATCTGGTCTCAGCTCTGAAATGACAGGAAAGGATGTTTAGTGACTTATTGTGCTGGGTTGAACTAAATTGGAGGATTTTAATAAATGGTATAAAGTTAGAATTAAAACAAAGGTAAGACAGAGCTGTCTGAGCTATGCTCGTTGCTACCATCTCTCTCCCTGCCTTTCTTAGCTGGATCTATTTAACTTCACTAACTACTCTCCTGCTGCTAACCCCCCTGGCCAATCTACTTCTCTTATCTGGCACGTAAGACAGATATTGGGAAGTGGGGGGAAGGTGGTAGGGTGGTTGAAAACCCCTTTTAGGGACTTTGATCTATGGGAGGAGTGTGATGTTTCTGTATTATCTTTTCACACTATATATCTGTTATCTATTGTAAATATCTGCTTGTATACTGTGCAAAGCTGTAAATATAAAGCTTCATTTATTAACTTCCAGCTGACTGAGTTCTAGCCTGGGTTATTTCAGTGGGGAGGGGGGGGGATGGAACTGCCAAACCACACTCAGTTTTCCCTTTCTGCCTTCTACTCTGCTAGTTTCCCCCCAAGAAAGCTCCTTTTTCTGGTTACCAGGGTGGCAACAGTCCCCACAACCGCCAAACTACTCCCTTTGCACAAGAATGTAATCCTTTAGGTTTTTATGATTTTTGTATTTTTTTTTCCTGAGGAATCCTTACTGTGAAATAACAGAGATTTCTTCCAGCTATGTGGTCACTGTATCAGTAAACTCTGACAGGCTTACTCTAAGTATTACCAAACAAGTGGTACTGCTGCCAACCAGCACTGGGGAAATCATGAGATTTGATGATGAATGGATGACCACATCTGATTTCAAAGTGCCTGTTTTCATTGATAACAGCCAGGGTATCTGTATACTGTAATAGCTTCTGTTACTTATGACAGCAAACCTACCTGTGCTTAAAGATCTGTTTCTCTGAATCTGTTTGCCCAGCTTTCTCCACCTTTGTTTCCAGAAGCAGCACAGGAGATTAGTTAGCTGCCAGACAGCAGTGCTACAGTGAGTGTTGGCCTGCAGATATTGCTGGACTTGGGGGAAAGAAGCCCTGAGCAGCACACCTGTGACAGGACTAGCAGCGGTAAACTATTCTGTAGGCATCCTTAACCCCCTTCAACGCTTCCACAGCCACATTCCTCCTAGAAAACATGAATTACTAGCAGTCATGCCCCAGTTCCTGTGGAGAGCTGCTGCATCTTTGGGCTTCACCGTTAACCCACCTTGATGCATTTTTACAGAGGAAGAAACTGCAAGCGAGTCAGCCACCTAGAGGCCAGCTCTGAGCCTCAAATAGCTCCTTGCACTGCTTCAATGAACTAGCAGTGCCAGGGGCAGGGTGAGGAAGGAGAGGCCACAGGGTATGTTTCAGTGGCTGACTTGGAAGCAGCATCCTTTTTCAGGGTGAGATGTTGCAAGTGCTGCTGTTTCCCTAGCTGAGAGAAGATAGCCAGTCCTTCATTTAGGTGATGACAGAGGCAATAATAAAGTCATTTGTTCTGATACATGACAGGTGGTTTCCAACTGCTCCCAGGGAACTCTTCACACAGGAAGCTCATTACTACCCTCTGGGGCACATCACCACTAGCCTGGTCATATTGTGGCCTTAGTTCAGGTGTTTAAACGTGGGTCTGGGGCTCTCTTGGCCCTTAAAGGTTGTTCTCAAACCAAACCCTGAATCTTCTGTGGTGGCTTTTGCTTGGAAAGTCGGCATTTGAATGTAAGCTGCTAGGTCCTGGAAGGCGTTTTTATTCACCAGGAGCCAAAATGGCATCTAAAACCCTGGCAGAAAGATCAGCTCAATCAACCATGGCCTGAGGGAGAGATGCCATGCAGCAGTAGGCTCTTACCTGGCTGAGTCTTCCAAGGTACACAAGTGGTGTGCTTGGAGCTGCAAGGTGCGCTTTGCTACACCAGTTTGCTTCTGTTTCTTGCTGTTCACCTCCTCGGTGCCTGGACTGCTTTGGTGGGGTTGGGCACTGGGCAGTAGGCACTTAAATAAGTTACCCTCTGAACTGGGCTTTCCAAAAGGGGGAGGTAATACAACACGGGATGCTCACCACAAGGCTTGTGTTGTGGGATTATTTGTTGCTTTGTCTTGTTCCAGTCATTTAACAGTGGAGGTAATCTTCTTCATGGCTGGGGTACATTACAATGCTATTACGTATTTGCAGAAAGGCTTTGCATCCTGTGGCTCAGAAACACAGTGTTTGGCTTCTGGAAATATTTTTCACTCCCTTTTGGGGTTCCACCTGGTTACACGCAATTATTTATTGAGCAGCACTCTTCTTTATAAACTGCCTGCAAGAGCAAAGAGAAAATGTTGTGGTTTGTTTGCAAAGTCTTTCAAGTGTTGGTGGGTGTGTGGCCCTTGACACTGGAGATCTGGGCAAGTTTTTGGTGACCTGAGAATACAGGAATCTGAAGAAAGCACCTCTATAGTTTTTAAATATTTCCCATAATATTCAGTACAACTTTTCCTAAGCTCTCAGAATTCAGAGCCGTTTTGACAGCGTCTTTTCAACAGCAATCTGTCCTTACAGCCACTATGATACCTCCATAGACCTTGGTGCTCAGGATAGTATATTTTTCTAAGCTAATTTAGCTTATTTGGGAAAGTCGTGTAAGAAAATATAAATTGAAAGGCCATATTCATGAGGGCTAGGGCAGATGGGAACTTGAGTTTCATTTCTAACCCTTCCATAATTACTCCATAGCAAATGAGAGCTAACCAGAGGGTTAAATATGTGTGTTTTCCATGGCCAGCCTCTGAAGACAATACTCAGATTACTTATAATGCAGAGAAAATAAGCATTTTGAGCAGATTAAAGGACAATATCCAGAAAAGGAAAGAAAAGTAGGGCTGAAGAGAGTAGATGGTGTTAAGTGTCTGTATTTCACGTGTCTAGCATTACTAAGTAGAAGGTGTGCAGACACTGATGCAGTCTCCAGCCTTGTTAAGTAACAGCAGGCTTTGTGGGGTGAAGGCCAATTATGCAACCCTTACGCAACACGAAGTAGTGTTTTCCACTACGGGTCCCTTCAGCATTTTGCTGAACAGGGTTTGTGCTGGCCATGCCACCTTTATTTCTGCAAAACGTGGATGCCAGCCAGCACCTCAAAAATTCAGAGCCTAGGAGGGGAAAAGGAGGCTTCTGCCCTGAGAAGGACTGAATGACTCCTTTCTCTCATTGAAACAGAACTACGTCTGGATGAAAAGCAGACTTGAAAGTCCTGGCTATAATTTTTTGCAGGAGGTGGGAGGAGGGGCTGGGTGGGGAAAATGTCAAGGCTGGCTTATCCCTGAGCACAGAGAAAAGTGAGCGGATTCAGCAGTTTCTCAAAGGTACATTTGCTCAGTAAAGCCTCTGCTCCCTTGGAATCCCCAGGGGTAATAACAAAACTCCAGCAAAACTTAATGTGCTGAAACAGCCTTACCTCTCGCAGCTGAATTCTACCTTTCATAGAATCACAGAATGGTAGAGGTTGGCATGGACCTCCAGAGATCATTGAGTCCAACCTTTCTGCTCGAGTAGGATCACCTAGGGCAGGTTACACAGGAACACGTACAGAGGGATCTTGAAAGTCTCCAGAGGAGACTGCACAACTTCTCTAGGCAGCCTTCTCCAGGGCTCCAGCACCATCACAGTGAAGAAGTTTCTCCTCATGTTGAGGTGGAACTTCCTCGGGGCAATGGGCTCAAACTGGAACCATGTCCTGTCACAGAGGACACAACTGAGAAGAGCCTGGCCCCTTCTTCTTGATACCCACCTTTAAGATATTTGTATATCCATAAGATTCCCTCTCAGTCTTTTTTTCTCCAGGCTAAACAGCCTAAGGTCTCCCAGCCTTTCCTCATAAGACAGATATTCCACTCCATCATCTGCATAGCCTCCACTGGGCTCTCTCCAGTATTTCCCCATTCCTCTTGAACTGGGGAGCCAAGAACTGGACAAAGTACTCCAGATGAAGTCTCACTATGGCAGAGTAGAGGGGCAGGAGGACCTCTTTGTATGACTTTAGACATCTACCTGGCAGCTGTAGGACAAGCCTTCCATAGGCTACCTTTATAATATTTCTGAGATTGTATGATTCTAAGTGAATTGTTCTGGCTGGAAAAGCCCTTTCGGATCATCCAGTCCAACCATTCTCTAACTCTACCAACACTGGTGCTAAACTGTTGCCCTCAGCACCACATCTCTGCCTCTTTGAAACACCTCTGGGGATGGGGATTCAACCACCTCTCCAGGCATCCTGTTCCACTCTGTAAAGGGTTAAGCTTAGCTGGAACTGTATGTATCCTGACTCCTCCCTGGGGGTGATCTGACCTGCCCCCAGGTGCCTTGTTTAGCCCCCTCCCACTTCCTGCTGAGACTGCTATAAAGGGAGGGGGATGAATTTCCTGGTTTTTTTTCTCTCTTGGCCTCTCCTTGCCTGCCCAGCACTTTGTTGTCCTCCTGCTTCTCATCACATGCTCTCCAGCAAACACGTGGGGAGAGCAACCATATTTTGGAACTCTATAACTCACTACATTTCACCATCATCCTGCACCCACCACCAATTGCCAACTTCACCACTTGGATTCAACTTCCATCCATGGGTTGTATTTTTATATTTTGTATTTTGTTCCCTTTCCCCCTATCCTCTTACATTATACCTGTACCCTGTACTTCAGTTCCCTTTTTTCCCCATCCTCTGTAACTCCCCTTACCTTCTATTTATTGTTAAAGTTATTTTTTACTTCCAAATCGAATTATTTATTGACCTTTTGAGCTCAGGGGGTCTAGCTTAAAGTAACACATATTTAATTGGCACACATCAATGTGGTGCTAAGATTTTAAACTCCTTTCAGATGAGATTTTTAAGTTTTAAAAAAAGAGGATATTTGATAATCCAGGCTTTTGGGTGGTTGTTTTGGAGCTGGGTATATAAATTCATTACTTATCATGTGGTATGGATAGTAATTGATACAGTACTCGATTATTTCAAAGGGTTAGCTGTTAGGTTGTATATATTTTTAGTGGATTATGTTGGGAACTTTACTGGGGCTGTAAATTCATCTGATACATGGAAGAACAATTCTGAGCATATATGTTATGAGAGTGAAGCCACAAGTATATTGCAGGATGGCTGGTATTTATTAGCAGTATTTTCATTATGTGTAAATGTGGTACAAGGGGGATGTATCACAGTCCTAACGTGGGCCGCGTGGCAGCCACGTGTAATCACCATTTTGGAAGTATTAGGGAAAGGCCAGCCCACGTCAGCCCATAACAATATCAGGGGTTACAGGGGGTTCACAAGATTTGACTGTGCTGCAGGCTGAGATAAGCCCCACTGGGAATGCACGGGAGAAACACCCCATAGTGACTGGTTCAGATGCACCTTGCATACTTGTTATAGACTTTATGCGGGAGGGTTACTTCAAAGACCCAAAAGGATACAAGTGGACTTTGGGGATAGCAGCTGTAGAGACTGCAGATAAAGAGCAGCTATCATGCCCGGCCTTTCAGATGACACTTCTGCAGTGGGCAAACACAAGGTGCAGGATGTACAATTACCAGTTGCTTCTCATGTAGTACACAGAAAGCAATACTGGACTAACAGACTCTCTGCTGCCCATACTACAACTGATTTGCCAGCTGGAGAAGCAGGATATCATCAGCAAGACTCACTCCCCCTTCCACAGCCCTATCTGGCTAGTGCAAAAGGAGAACGGTGAGTGGAGGCTTACAGTGGACTTCAGAGGCCTAAATGAAGTTACTCCACCAATCAGCGCTGCTGTGCCAGACATGCTGGAGCTCCAGCATGAACTGGAATCAAAGGAGGCCAAGTGGTATGGCACTACTGGCATTGCTAATGTGTTCTTCTCCATTCCTATCGCAGAAGAATGCAGGCAGCAGTTTGCTTTCACCTGGAGAAGTGTCCAGTATCACTGGAAGAGGCTACCAATGGGTTGGAAGCGTAGCTCAACCACCTGTCACAGCATGATCCAGACTGCACTGGAGAAGGGTGGAGCTCCTGAGCACTTGCAGTTCATCAATGACATCATCGTATGGGGCGAGACAGCAGAGGAGGTCTTTGAGAAAGGCAAGAAAATAATCAACATTCTGTTGGATGCTGGCTTTGCTATTAAGAGAAGCAAAGTGAAGGGACCTGCCAGAGAAATCCAGTTTCTGGGAGTTTGATGGCAAGATGGCCACTGCCATGTTCCCCTGGAGATGGTTAATAAGGTAGCCACTATGGTGGAGCCCACTAACAAGAAGGAGACACAGTCCTTCTCGGGGTTTGTGGGTTTTTGGAAAATGCACATTCCCAGGTACAGTCAAATTGTGAAGCCCCTGTTCAATGTAACGAGAAAGAGGAATTACTTTGAGTGGGGACCTGAACAACAGGTGGCATTTGACCAGATAAAGTGAGAAGTGGTCCATGCCATGGCCTTGGGACCGGTTCAAACCGGCCCAGAGATTAAGAACATACTCCACATTGCAGCTGGTGAGAATGGACCCAGCTGGAGCTTATGGCAAAGAGCTCCAGGAGAGACGTGAAGCCACCCACTCAGGTTTTGGAGCAAAGCATACAAGGGCTCAGAGGCTAACTATACCCCCACAGAAAAGGAGATTCTGTCTGCCTATGAGGGGGTTCGAGCTGCTTCTGAGGTAATTTGGACTGAGCTGCCATTTCTTCTAGCTCCCAGGCTCCCAGTTTTAACGTAGATGTTTAAAGGGAAAGGTTCCTCTCCATACCATGCCACAGATGCCACTTGGAGCAAGTGGACAGCTCTGGTAACCCAGAGGGCTAAGATGGGAAGATTTGAACGTCCTGGAATAGTAGAGGTCATAACCAACTGGCCAGAGGGCACTGACTTCGGAATGCCCCAGAAGAGAAGTCACTGGCCTGGGCTGAGGAAGCTCCCCCATACAGTGACCTTCCTGATGACAAAAAGAGGCACACTCTGTTTACAGATGGATCTTGCCATCTTGTGGGCAGTAAGTGGAGATGGAAGTCTGCTGTCTGGAATCCTACATGCAGAGTTGCAGGGGTGAGAGATGGGGAGGGTGAATTCAGCCAATATGCCAAGGTAAAAGCAATCCAGCTAGCCCTGGACCTGGCAGAGCAAGAACAGTGGCCAGTGCTTTACATATACACTGACTTGTGGATGGTGGCAAATGCCTTGTGGGGGTGGCTGAAGGAGTGGAAACTAAATGACTGGCAGAGGAAAGGCAAACCTATTTGGGCTGCTGACCTCTGGCAAGACATTTCTGCCTGCCTGGAGAAGCTGCCTGTGAAGATTAGGCACATCAGTGTTCACATTCCAAAGAGCAGAGCCACTGAAGAGGAGCACCACAACCACCAAGCTGACTTGGCTGCAAAGATCTCCCAAGTAGACTTGGACTGGAAACACAAAGGTGAACTATTCTTAGCCTGGTGGGCTCATGACTTTTCCAGTCACCAAGGGAGAGATGCTACATACCAGTGGGCTAGGGGACAGGTTGGTGGACATACCCGTGGATGCCAAAGCACAGGTTATCCATGAGTGTGACATCTGCGCTGCCATAAAGCAGGCCAAGCGCATGAAGCCTTTGTGGTATGGGAGGAGGTGGTCCAAGTACAAAGGTGGGAAGGCCTGGCAAATAGATTACATCACCCTGCCTCGCTCCCATAACAGCAAACAGTATGTGTTGACTATGATAGGGGCAAGCACTGAGTGGCTGGAAACCTACCTAGTACTTCATGCCATGGCCCATAACACCATTTTGGGCCTGGAGAGGCGTATTCTGTGGAGACATGGTACCCCAGAGAGAATAGAGACAGATAACGAGAACAACCTCGTCATTTCAAGAACAACCTCGTCAGCAACTGGGTAAAAGAGCATGGGATTGAGTGGGTTTTCCATATCCCATACCATGCACAAGCTGCAGGGAAGGTTGAACACCAAAATGGCCTGCTTAAAACCACCCTAAAAGCTATGGGAGGTGGCACCTTCAAGAACTAGGAGAAACACCTAGCAGAAGCCACCTGGCTGGTGAACACCAAGGGCTCAGTCAACTGGGCTGGTCCCTATTGCCTATAGTTGAAAGAGATGGGGTTCCCGTGGTCTGTGAAAGGAATCTCTTGGGGAAAACTGTATGGGTTGCTTCTGCTCCTGGGGGAGAAAACCCATAAACAGCATGGTCCCTGCAGAAGGCCCTGGTCACACGTACTGGGTCAAGCTTGAAACTGGTAACATTCAGTGTGTTCCCCAGAGAAATCTCACTGTGGTGGAGAAGGCTTAAATCTGAGTCAGTAGCACAGCTCCATGTAATATGGTTCTTGTATAATAGTTTTAAAAGTTGTTATAAAGTTTTTTTCCTAGCTACCTCAGCACCATAGGTATCCAATGGAACCCACACCCACAGCAGAATCTGGAGGAAGGCTACAGCATACCACCTGCACCTGTTCTTCCCTGATGCCATACAGCGAGAGGCTGCACCCTGAGTTTTTCTTCGAAAGTAGAAAACTGTTCCTGAGTTTCCCTGAAGAGAAAGGACTGTTCCTCCTCCCCTGATTCCTTCCTCCATGGTTCCTGCCCTGCTCACAACAACCTGCCCTGGAAAAACACATTGCCTTGGAGTATCACTGGGACTATAAAAGGACTCAGACCAAGAACTTTTAATACACATCTTACACCATGAACACATCTGCAAACCGCTTGATGAGGAGGCTGCGTGCAGGGAAGTGGAAGTGGTCTAACCAAGGGGTGGAATGTAAAGGGTTAAGCTTACCTGGAACTGTATCCCTGACTCCTCCCTGGGGGTGATCTGACCTGCCCCCCGGGGTCCTGTTTAGCCCCCTCCCACTTCCTGCTGAGACTACTATAAAGGGGGGGATGAATTTTCTGTTTCTCTCCCTCTTGGCCTCTCCTCTCCTTGCCTGCCCAGCACCTTGCTGTCCTCCTGCTGCTCATCATGTGCTCTCCAGCAAACACGTGGGGAGAGCAACCATCTATAACTCACTGCATTTCACCATCATCCTTCATCCCTCTGCATTTACCACCAATTTCCAACATCACTGCTTGGATTCAACTTCCATCCATGGAAGTTTGTATTTTGTATTTTGTTCCCTTTCCCCCTATCCTCTTACATTATACCTGTACCCTGTATTTTAGTTCCCTTTTTTCCCCACCCTCTGTAACTTCCCTTACCTTCTGTTTATTGTTAATTCTTTACGTCCAAATTGAATTAAGTATTTAATGAGCTTTTGAGCTATGGGGGGCTAGCTTAAACTAATACACATTCTTTGAGAACCCTTTCAGCCAAGAAGGTTTTCCTAACCTTCTCCTAAGCCTCCCATGGTGCAAGTTGAGGCCACTTCCTCTTTTCCAAACCCTTGTTCCTAGGAAGAGAGGACTAACATCCACCTGGCTCCAACCATCATTCAGAGAGCTGTAGAGAGCAGGAAGATCTCCCCTCAGCCTCCTTTTGATATTGATTCTGTTTAAGATTTTATGAACTCTCTTCAATGCTGTTGCAATGCTGCGGGGGCATCTTGGCACGTGAACACATAGACCCAGGAGAACTTGCTGTGGAGCCGTTCCCATTCTGCATGCCAATAAAGACAGACAAATGAGGGAAGGTCCAGGCCAAGCTGTGCATGCTATAGTGCATTTGTGTGATCTTAGTTCTGACAGAAACTAAAGTGAAAAGGACCTCTCCACATCATCAACTCCAACCCCCCTGGCAGAGAAGGTTCACCTAGATCAAGTCACGCAGGAACGCATTCAGGCAGGTTTGAAATTACTCCAGAGATGGAGACTCCTTCACCTCTCTGGACAGCCTCTTCCAGTGCTCCATCACCCTTAAGAAGGACCTCCTTGTGTCCAGTTTGTGCCTGTTGCCCTTTGCCCTGTCACCGGACACCACTGAACAAAGCCTGGTCCCTTCCTCCTAACATTCACCCTTTAAGTATTTATAAGCACTTTTAAGATGCTCTTTGTCTTCTCCAGGCTAAAAAGTCCCAGGTCCCTCAGCCTTTCCTTGTAAGTTCCAATACCTTAATCATCTTCACAGCCCTTTGGAGCCCAGAACTGGATACAGTTCTCCAGCACCAAAAAACAAGTGTTTCCTATTTGGATGGAGCCTGCTCATGGTCCTGAGTCATATCTCTTGCAGGAGCAAAGACTTGCTGTTTGACACTAGAAGCTGCTAGCATGGAGTTTGTACCTGGCCTTCAGTACACCTGCTACTATGGAGCTGTATCCATGTAGGAAGTCTGCACCTCAGCCTTAGCACAGGTCCTCAGAGGCAGCCTCCCTGCCAGCACTGCCTGTGGCCAATGACTCCTTGTGCTGCAGCTTGCAGAGGAGGCAGGGGTAGCAGTTCCTCCGCTGCTGCAGGTTTAGAACTTATCCTTCGCAGGTCAGTTTGGGATGCAGAGGGAAGCACTTTACCTGCTGCTGCCTAGAGTGTGGAGGATTGCCTCTGCAACTCTGTCTGGGAGGCAAATAGAGACACTCCCTCTGCTCCCAGGAAATCATGTTGGGAAGTTTGGGCTTGGGCTTCACTTTGCAACTGAAAGGTATGACAAATCATCCCCAGGGCTATGTCACTAGGATAAGGTTATGTTTCCTCCTGTTTGCTTTGGACGCATGGGTGAGGTTTTGGCTGGGGCTGCTAAATCCTGCAGCTAGGGTGTTTTGAGGCTGGAGGAGTGAGAGGGAAGACTATTCTCTGCTCTGGATGTCATAATCTTGGATGTTTGGATTTATGAAGGCAGCATGGGAGCACTTTTGGCCACTCACTGTAAGCATCAAGGGCTTAGAGGTCCCTGCTCTAAGCCAGCAGGGAAGCCCTTCTGTGGGGTTCACTCCATGGCTCCTCTCCTGGAAGTCTGCATTTGGCTGTGAGGAGGAAGGCTTCTCTATCCCCACTGAGGCTTTCACTTGTCACGGGTCCAACTTGGAGATGACAAGCAGTAGGAAAAGAGGCACCACTTTTATATCAAGTGATTCAAAGTCCTGGTTTTACAAGGGTGTTTATGAGGGAGCTGCACTCAACCTGCCCTGATTTCCTAGATCATGCCTCTGAGGGCAAAGTTACTTCTGCAATTCCTTCTCTGGCCTCCAAACCAGATGCTTCTTTCTTTCCAGGTGTCTCAGCAAAACTTCTAGGGTACAGCATCTTAGCCTCCCCCAGCCAGTCATATTGCATCTCTTCACACAGAATCACAGAATGGTAGGGGTTAGAAGTGATCTCTGAAGGTCATCAAGTCCAACCCTCCCTGTAAAGCAGGGTCACCTAGAGTGAGTCACACAGGAACATGCCGAGGCAATAAGCACCGTATCTACAGCAGTGAGGGTGGGTGCTGTCAGGCTTGTTCTTTGGCTCCAGGGACTAAAAGGTCATGAAAAAAAAGCTGCTTCTTATGGAGAGCAGTCAAAAAAAAGCACCTCTTGACATGTTTCATGTCCCTGTGCATTCCACAGGGGCTGCTATCTAAATTATGGAGAGGAAAGAGGCATCAGATGCAGAGGTCCTTTGTGGAAACAGAAAACAAATTTCTGTGCTTCCACACAAACAGGAACATCTAAGGAGCAAAGCAGGATCAGTTGGAAGGCCTGGCTTTGTATCCAACGCAGCAACAAACAGGCTTGTGAGGAATATAGGGAGGGAAGAAAATGCCTGAATCCAGCTGCAGCAGAACAAGCTGTTGACTTTAACCGAGGAGCAGACTTTAGCAAGAGCAGCAGAACCAAAACGCACGGCAGTCAGGATGAAAGGAAATCCCTGTAGCAAGACTTCAGGATGTCAAGGGGATGAGAGATAAAGCAGCAAAGGAAATAGAGCACCTGAAGAGACTCAGATGCCTTCAGCCTAAAAATACATAGCTGGGAAAGGCTGTGTTATGAGGAAAACCTGCAGAGTCCCAAAGGACGAGTAGGGTCAGTGTGGGGGAATTGCCGGTAGGACCTCAGTGCAGGAAATAAGGAACTTTGAAAAAACAAACAATGACAACAACAACAAAAGGCAAGTTGTGGGGCTATAGAGATTGTCAGGGTTGAAAGGGACCTCAAGAATCATCATCTACCTGACATCCTAAAAAGTCCCTCACCAGCTTTCTTGCAGGCCCCCTTCAGATATTGGAAGGCCATAATAAAGTCTCCTTGGAGCCTTCTCTTCTCCAGATTGAAAAACCCCAACTCTCAGTCTGTCCCCAGAGGAGAGTCAAGGTTTTAAAGGCAGATTTGTAGAAGACAAGAACTACAGAGTGACCAGACAGAGGAAAACACATCTGGCTCAGGAGCTGCTTTCCTACACAGCATCATCTCTGTCCAACAGAAGTGCCTGAAGCCACTGATCACCTGTTCCTGCCTCTTCTGGCATCCTTGTCTCGGTTTTGTTTGCACTGGGAGTGCCAGGTAAGAGGGCACAGCAAGGTTCGGAGCCTGCAACATCGTCCTGTAACAAACCACCACAACCAAGTGATACATGAACTGCATCACACAACAGAGAAGCTCCCAGTACTTGATAGACCCAAAACTCATCTGCAGTTATTTTGTTATGACTTCAAATAACACTGGTTTTTCTAGTGAGGGATCACAGTTCTGGCTCTTCTCTCTTTCTCCCCATTTCCTCCTAACTCATTCAGGTAGGTAAGGCCTATCTCTCTGCTGCGGCACCTACCCCTCCCACTGCTTGGATTTGTGCCTGATGGCCAGATTCCAAGGATTTTGCTGAACAATAGTATTTAACTCTGGTTTACCACCTCTATTCCTGGACAGGTTCCATCTGATCATAAATCTCACCCCTGGAGCACAGCAGAACTGATTTACACCCAGTAGCTCCTGTTTCAGCCCTGGGTTGTGCCTGGCTGCTTCAGTGTCACCTTGCCTGTCCCCCAGGTCTTCAGACATTTTTTAACCTCTTGGTCTGTTTTACCCACTTGTGAGGAAAAAAAAAAAAAGTAAATCACAGCTTCTGAGATGCTCTAGGTTGCAGGCAAGGTTTCTCTTGTACCAAACAGAAAAGAGAATGAGCATGGGCAGGAAAGGGCAGCTCTGAGAGAAAAAGATCCAACAACCATTTCCTTTTCTTGGCTGAGTGTGACATAAACCCAGCTATTTTAAATGCACCCGCATCGTGTGGGACAGGCATTGGAACAGCTGCCCAGGGAGGTGGTGGAGTCACCATCTCTGAAAGTGTTGAAAAACCACATGGTCATGGCACTTTGCGATGTGGTTTAGTGGGCATGGTGGTGTTGGGTTGATGGTTGAACTTGACGATCTTAGAGGTTCTTTTCAACCTTAATGAGTTTATATGCCATGAAGTTGCAGTCTGCCCTTTAACTGTGTTTCTTGTGGCCACGATGAGAGGGGGGGCGGCCAAGGAAACTCCCCTGCCCTACTGGGAACCTTCCATACCTGATAGGCAATTTGATTGTGGGCTGACTGGCACAGCCTAACAGCTTCCAGGTGCTTGGAGGCAGAACGGCACAAAAGATACAAGAAAAAATCTTCCTTTTGCCTCCAGTTTCACTGCTCCTAGGTGGAAGGATTGGTCCTAAGCTCCCCAGGCTGCGTCCATCTCCCAGCTACCCCTGAGCTACTTTAGTCCCCATTTTGCTTATCTCATCCCTTCCACATGGCTGCAGCAGCAAGAGGGGGCATGGTCATGAGCCCTGTCCTGTCCCCAGCCAAAGCATGGTATCAGCAAGGGAATTTCTAAGGTAGGAGGTGGTGGGTCCAGCTTGAGCCCTACCTATGGTAGAGACATACAGCTGGAGTCTGCTAACAATTTTTATTCATACTGCACCACATGCTAGCATTTTTATTTCTCAAAAAAAAGAGCTGCAGAGATATATCCTGCACCTGTCCTGGGGCAACATGAGGTGGGATGAGTCTCTAAAGTGCCTTGTAGCAAAGCAGGAGCATTCACATGGCTTCATGTTGAGGAAGAAGATGCAGAAATAAAGCTTCATTTTTACAGAAGAGACCTGAAATGCAGGAAAGTTGTGATAGTGCTGGAGCTGGAGTGAGATTGTTGGGGGTGTGCTGGTGGGACGTGACATGCCAGACTCAGATCTGGGTGCGGAAGCACAGGTTGGTGCCTGACATCTTCTGCATGTAGTCCTGGTCGAAGCGCTCATTCTGGGCCACTGTGAAGTGGTTCTTCCAGTCTCCAGTGGTGCCTGGGACCAAGCCAGATGGAGCTCAGCAGGGGCCGGGGGGGCTGATGCTCTGGGAGCCCCCCAGGGCCACTCACCTTTGCGCATGAAGGGGGAGACACCATGGTCCATCAGGTGGGAGGGCACCATGGTGTAGTTGGTGGTGGGGTTGTCTCGCATGGCCTCAAAGGAGGTGTGTTGGGTGATGGCATCCAGCACTGCCTCTGGCAGCTGCTGCCCCAGGAACTTGGCCACCTTGGCAATCTCCTGGCGGGGGTCCTGTGGGACACAGGCTGATGCTCACCCCTTCCAATGCCCCCAGACCCCTCACCATCCTCCATCTTGGTCCCTCACCTCCTTCAAGTCCTCGTAGAAGAGATAAAGGATGGGATGATCCTTCCTCCGCTCCCAGTAGTCCTTGACATGGTTATACCAAGAGCCATATGCCACTGCATGGAGAAAGTGGGCAAGAGTGTGAGTGTGTAGGGGATGGAGGAGGGATAGAGGGTGACCCCCTGTCCGGGGTGCCCTATCCCACCTCTGCCAGCCATGAACTTCTCCAGGTACTGGGCCCATGTCCCTGGGTGTGGCTGCAAATTGTTCATCAGATCAAAGTGATAGAAGGAGACGGCCACATCCTTGGCGTTGCGCCCCACGTAGATCATCTGCCAAGGAGCCATGGGGTATGAGTGGTAGCCACAGGACCACCAGAGAGGGGAAACACTCCAGCTCCTAGGGCTCCCAACACCAATCAGGATGCTGGAGAAAGCAGCTGGGGATCCTGCCTCAGGGGAACAGGAGGGCTGCAATGTCCCCTGGGCTAGAGGGGGGGCTTGCAGGTTACCTTGCAGCGGTTTTCCCAGAAGGATTTGGGCAGGATATGTGCAGGCAGGTGAGTCTTTACCACGCGGGGCGAGGGCCTGGTGGCCAGCAAGTCTGTCCCTGGGTGACACCAAAGCACAGCTCTATCAGGTCCTAAGTAGAGTCCCACCATGGGGTGCCCATAGCCAAGCCCTCACACCACACTACCTGCTGGCAGCTCCCCAGGCACAGCAAACTCCAGCATGGGCACTCTCTTGGTGATAATGTCCCGCTTGCACTTCTCAGGGTCACCGCCTTGCAGGATCATGTCCACAATCTCGCTGACCCAGGTGGTGCCTGGGAAAAGCAACCCAGCATAGGGGTGGGCAGGGTGATGCTGAGGGACTCAGCACTGACACCCCCCTGAACCTTGACTAGGCACCATGGGGGTGAAAGGAAATCCCACACAGCTCTGTCCTAAACGTGCTGTGTGTCCCCATGCAGCTGGTTCCAGCTGTACATTGTGCCCACCCACCCAGCACCACCATGTCCGGTAGGCTCAGGGATGCTCACCGGATTTGGGGAAGGTGATCACCACAATGTCCTCGGGGCGGCTCTGGAAGTTGTCAATCCGCTCCCAGCCATGGGCGAAGGCGTTGACCATGGGGACGCCGTGCACTGTGTGCCAGGGCTGCCGCAGGAAGGTTCCTGCATTGGTCATCCTGCTGGGGACAAGGACACCTGCAGGGCGCCGGTCGGTGCAGGAGAGCCCACTCAACCTCCCAGAGCTGCTGCCAGCCAGGACAGCAGGGGCACCTGCCACCGTTCCTGTCCAAGGAGCACCAAAGACACTGTCAGCACAGAGTTCACAGTTCACTAGAGCCCTGCCGCTGTGCCTGCTGTCAGGAATGAGGGAGCCCTCTGTGGGGGTGGGAGTGCACCCTGTACCTCACTGAGGGCGGGGGGTGCCCGCGGGGGCTCACGTACCCTAGGTCAGTCACCTCTCCCCCTGCCTCGGCACGCCAGGGGAGTGGGGAACCAAGATCACAGACACCTCCAGCCCAGTGGAAGGCTTAGGGTTGCCGTCTGCACCCCACAGTATTTCTAACCCACCATCCTGGACTCTGCTGCACCGAGGGGTGAAGGTGGGCAGGGCACCCCGCAGCACCCAGCTCACCTAGTGCCCTGCTGCTCTGCGCCAGGAGGGTGTTCCAGAGGGTGACCACACCGGAGAGCGACAGAGGCAGAAAAGCGGCAGGTGTGGGGCCCCGCGGCCGTTCTTACAGGGAGGAGAAGAGGCAGGGCGACGGCAGCGATGTTTGCCAGCGCTGCAACTGCCGGGAGGGAGGAGCAAGTGCAGGGAGAAGCCGGTGGCCATTGACCTCCCCACGGGGCCCAGTATCTCCCCACCCACAGGTCCTAGTCCCTGTGACCCCACGTGGGAACAGGGAGGCCACCTCTCGTCCCCGCTGCTGGCACCTTCCCTGCAGAATTCTTCTGCAGTCCCCCAGTCTGCCAGAGACAATCTCTGTGCCACAGCAGCACAAGATGTGGGGTGGCACCAGCTTGGCCCAACCGAAGGAGGGACCAGCAGCCCCTGGGGATGGCAGGGTTGGGCTCAGAGCAGGTGCAGGGCAGTAAGCATTCAGGAACAGGGCGGTCAGCAAGGACATTTTATTTCTCTCCAAAAGTCACACGAGAGGTGAAAGACCACCCAGCGTGGTGGCAGTGCCATTTCCACAGGTCAGATTTAGAGCGGTATCCTGCAGAGCCTCGTCAGATCTGGGTGCGGAAGCACAGGTTGGTGCCTGACATCTTCTGCATGTAGTCCTGGTCGAAGCGCTCATTCTGGGCCACTGTGAAGTGGTTCTTCCAGTCTCCAGTGGTGCCTGGGACCAAGCCAGATGGAGCTCAGCAGGGGCCGGGGGGGCTGATGCTCTGGGAGCCCCCCAGGGCCACTCACCTTTGCGCATGAAGGGGGAGACACCATGGTCCATCAGGTGGGAGGGCACCATGGTGTAGTTGGTGGTGGGGTTGTCTCGCATGGCCTCAAAGGAGGTGTGTTGGGTGATGGTATCCAGCACTGCCTCTGGCAGCTGCTGCCCCAGGAACTCGGCCACCTTGGCAATCTCCCGGCGGGGGTCCTGTGGACACAGGCTGATGCTCACCCCTTCCAATGCCCCCAGACCCCTCACCATCCTCCATCTTGGTCCCTCACCTCCTTCAAGTCCTCGTAGAAGAGATAAAGGATGGGATGATCCTTCCTCCGCTCCCAGTAGTCCTTGACATGGTTATACCAAGAGCCATATGCCACTGCATGGAGAAAGTGGGCAAGAGTGTGAGTGTAGGGGATGGAGGAGGGATAGAGGGTGACCCCCTGTCCAGGGGTGCCCTATCCCACCTCTGCCAGCCATGAACTCCTCCAGGTATTGGGCCCATGTCCCTGGGTGTGGGTGAAGTTTGTTCATCAGATCAAAGTGATAGAAGGAGACAGCCACATCCTTGGCATTGCGCCCCACGTAGATCATCTGAGGAGAGTTGAGTGACATAAAATCCTGGTGGGGCAAGTCCCTGCCTCGTTTCTGCTGGGTCCCTCCAGGTGTGTCCCTTCCAGCCTGTTACCTTGCAGTTGTTTTCCCAGAAGGATTTGGGCAAGATGCAAGCTGGGATGTGAGTCTTGATGATGCGAGGGGATTCCATGGTCTTCAGCTGCTCTGTGCCTTGAAAGTAGATTTCCTTCAGGAGTGCTCCACTGCCAGTGAAGTCCCCCTCCCAAAAACCGTGCCTGCCCCCAAACCAGCACCTGCTGCCCCTTGCCACCCCATGACACCCTGCTACCTGCTGGCAACTTCCCAGGGGCAGCAAACTCCAACATGGGCACTCGGTTGATGATGGCATCCTTCTTGCATTTTTCAGGGTCACCGCCTTTCAGGATCATGTCCACGATCTCACTGACCCAGGTGGTACCTGATGAGAGGCTGGATGTCCAGCTGATGCCGTTTTGACCATTGCGGTCACCAAAGGCGCACCGTCCCCCCAGTGCTGCCTTTTGGCATGTCCCGGGTACCAGCCCAGAGGCAGCAGGCTGGTGGCTCCTTTCCTGAGCACGGCCCCTCTCCAGTGCTCAGGGATGCTCACCAGATTTGGGGAAGGTGACCACCACAATGTCCTCAGGGCGGCTCTGGAAGCTGTCGATCCGCTCCCAGTCACGGGCGAAGGCGCTGACCATGGGGATGCCGTGCACCATGTGCCAGGGCTGCCGAAGGTAGGTATCCACATCAGCCATCCTGCTGGGAATGGGGAAGGACACACTGCAGTGGTGGCTGGCAGCAGGGAGCATCAAGTTGCACCAGGGGAGGTTTAGGTTTAGTATTAGAAGGAACAACTCGACTCAGAGCTCTCGAAGACTGCAACTGACGGCCCAGGAAGGTGACTGAATCCCCATCCCTGGGAAATGTTTCAGAGAGGCAGAAATGTGGTGCGTGGTTTAGTACCAGCCTTGGCAGAGTTAGAGAATGGTTGGACTGGATGATCTTAAAGGGCTTTTTCCAAACAAAGCTCTAGTCTACGATCATGGGGCCACCTCATCGTCCCCCAAGTTTCCCAAAATCCCTGCTGAGCCTAGCTCTCGCCTGCTGACATCCCGGGAGAGGGCCCCTGCCTCCTGCTGGGATTTTGGGGGCTGTCTGGTAGTGCAGAGAACAGAAAGGGTTACAGCCGGCCCCGGGTGGGTCCCAGGGGAGCGCTGCCAGTGCGCGGCTCCCGTACCAAGGCGTTAGCGCAGTTCCCGGGGCGCAGAAAGCCGGGCGGGTTTTGCAGGCTGAACTTCAGGCTGCTGTCTGCCCCCCGCCTCCCTCCGGCTCTTCTGACGCTGCTGGTATGGGGCAGCCCGGCTTTGTGGGGGAGCTACCCCAGGGTTCGAGGCGACGGGAGCAGGGATCTGGGACTCGCAAGTTTCTGCCAGCGGCCTGCGGAGACCCCGAGCTCCTCCGAGCCCTCCACAACTCCCCGCCCACGCCCTGCAGCCCCTCCGCTTACGGGTCGGGGACAGGCCCGGGCCGGGCTGCACGGCCTCCCGCCCGGGGCCGGGATCGGACCATTACCTGCTGCTCGGCCCGGAGCTGCGGCCGGGATCAGAGGACGCTTCCAGCTCGGGCCCGGGCCCGGGGCGGGATCTGTTGTCTTCCCTCCCTGCGGGGAAGATGGAGGCACCGGCAGGGGGAGGCTCCCGGGTGTGCGGGGCCGGGGAGGATCACCGCTAGGGAAGGGACCCTGAGCGAGGTGGTGCCGAGGCTGCGGGGGAAAGAGACGAGAAGGGATGGGCACGCAGCACCTGTGGGGCCAGTCCCCAGCCACCTGTCATGAGCTGTGCGGTGCTCGACACCCCCACCCCTGGTCAGCACATAGATGGAGCAGGGAGGAAATCGCAGCTTCCTCCTCCCGCCGCAGAGGAAAACACGGGTGGGGATATGCCAACCCACATTGCCGGGTGAGGCGCAACATCGCCCTGTCCCCACATGGGGTCACCCCTACACGTCCACAACTCCTCGCACCAGTGTGGGGCTTCCTAGGGGAATGTGGGGGTCAGGCTTTGGGTTCGGCCCCCCCTTCCTCCGCTCCTCCCCTTCCCTGCCGGCACTCACATACGGATGCAGAGTTTGCAGGGTTGCAGAGGATGGGTGCAGCTGGTAACATGTTTCAGGCATAATGGTTTGAAGGTGCCACCAGTGGTGTAACGCTCCTCCCTACGTGCCCCAGCAGGCGAACAGGAGCCAGGAGGGCAGGAGAGATGGCAGCTAGCCTGGGGAAGCAGTGTCGTCGAATCATAGACTTATTTTGGTTGGAAAAGACCTCTCGGATCTTTGCACCTGGCCATCAACCTAACGCCACCATGGCCATTAGAACATGTCCCACAGTTCCGTGTCCACAGCTTTCTTGAATGCCTCCAGGCATGGTGTTCATCACCTCCCTGGGCAACCTGTTTCAATGCTTGACCACTCTTGCAGCAAAGAAATTTTTCCTAATCTCCAACCTAAGCCTCCCTGATTTGGCCCCAGGGCCAAGGTCCCAGAGAGGTAAGACATGGTGTGTCAGGCGTTGGGTTGTTCTGCAGTCAAGGACATGCTCTCCTGCCTGCCCATCCTGGCATACACCGGCAGAACTGGATGTCTTTGCAAACGCTTCCCTAGGAGCAGGGGAAACCTGGAGATCGCCAGCAGCACTGAAATAAAGGTGTGGGAAGGACTTACTCCCATGGGAAAGCTCCTGGTTTTGAGGAGTCGAATACAAACTGCATCTCTTTTGGGGATGAGACAACTTCCCCACCTTGCCCAAAGTCTGCAGTCTTGGAAACTCAAGAGCAGGCTGGAAAGACAAGGAGCAATGGGTGTAAGCTGCAGCACAGGAGGTTCTACCTCAACACAAGGGGGAACTTCTTTACTGTAAGTATCACAGAGTACTTGAACAGGCTCCCCAGAAAGGTTGTGGAGTCTCCTTCTCTGGACACTTTCAAGGCCTGTCTGGCTGCATTCTTCTGTGACCTGAACTAGATTGCATGGTCCTCCTCCGGCAGGGGGGGTTGGACTCAATGATCTCTTTGGGTCCCTTCCAACCCCTAACATCCTGTGATCCTGAAACTGAGGAATCTGGGGGTCCAAAGCAAACCATTGCCCCTCAGTGGGTTGGGAATTGGCTTGTTCCAGCCAGTTCAAAGCAAAGGTTCAGTGTAGCTGGGTCAGAGGTTACAGAGTGGGTTCCCCACCAGTCAAGGACAGCAGTGCTGCCAGGCATGGCAATATGCTGGCAGGGAGGTGTTGCCCTTCATATTTGTTCTGCAAAGCATGAGCTGAGGAGCTCCACCTGGGCAAGGAAGCCTTGGGCAAACCTTACCACCACCCACCTTGTCAAAAAACCTGCCATAACCCACAGGCATGAAAGCTCCTGTCCAGGCAGGAGCTGTGCTGGAGCAGTCAGTTTGCCAGCCCTCTGGGGTTTTTCCATTCTTTTCTGACCTTTGCACCCTCCAGAAGCCTTGGTAGGGTGGGGCTGGGGCAGGCCAAGGTCTCAAGGGTGAGCAGTGGGTTTGGGGAGGATGCCTGCCCTGGTGATGCCCAACCACCACTGGCTAAAGAACCACTGCCTGCTGAGCACAGGAGTGACTCTGGCTGCTGCCTAGGATTTGGGCACCTTCCCTCAGAGACAATGGCTTGCCTGCCAGTTATCCCACTTTATTGCGTGGGGAAAAGCAAATCACCACAAGGATGCTCACCCTTGCTGCTGGGTGAATGAGAAGATCTCCGGGGAAGGGGTATGAGCTCCTCACACCTCCATCCGGAAGCAGAGGCCAGAGCCTGCCATTTGTTCCTGGTAGTGCTTGTCAAAGTTCTCTTTCTGGGCCCTGTGGTTTTTCCAGTCCCCAGAGAGTTACAGAACAACCATGTGTATTGGGTTTAAGCTAGTCTCCCTGACATCAAAAGCCCAATAAATACTCGATCCAATTTGGAAGTAAAAAGAGATAAATTTTAACAATAAATAGAAGGTAAAGGGGAGTTACAGAAAATGGGGAAAAGGGAACCAAAATACAGGATATGGAAAATGAGGGGGGGGTTAGAGATGATAAAGGGGAAAAGGGACTAAAATACACAAAATAAAAATACAACCCATGGAAGGAAGTTGGATCCAAATGCTGGGATTGATGATTTGATGGTGGATGAAGCAGGATGCAGGATTTTGATGGTGAAATGCAGTTAGTTAGAGTTCAAAAAAACGGTGGCTATCCCCACGTGTTTGCTGGGGAGCACATGGTGATCGGCAGCAGGGCAGTGAGGAGCTGGGCAGGCAAGAAGGACCAAGAGAGAGGGGAGACAAAATGTCCACCCCTTTTATAGCAGTCGGAGCAGGAAGTGGGAGGGGGCTAAACATGACACCTGGGGGCAGGTCAGACCACCCCCAGGGAGGAATCAGGATAAAGCTCCAGGTAGGCTTACCCCTCTACACCATGGGCATAGAAGAATGAATGGAAAACATAAATGAGAGCTTCATGTGCCTAGTGAAGTTTGTAATTACTTCCTTCTTGCAAGAACAGTCTTTTCCCTGGCAAAGCCATCCAATGCAATCAGCAGATACCAACACTGCAGTTTTTGTTTCAAGAAATATCCCAAAGCTTGTACTTCAAAGTTGTTCAAAACCTGCAAACTGACTATATTAGGTATCATGGTTAGGAAAAGACTCCTGTCTCTTAGGACAAAGGGCAATGGTTTTAGGACAAGGAGCAATGTCTTAAATTACAACAGGGTAGATTTAGATTGGAGATCAAGAGGAAGATCTTTACAGAGAGGGTGGTTGTGCTGGTTTGAACTAATTGGAGGATTTTGAATTAAAAATTAGACTATAGGTTGAGAGAGGAAAACACATGATGTCACTTCACTCACAGCTTTACTGAGAAAGAAAAAAATATATTTTAATAATTGTAACCTAAATATAGTTAAGGGAGACAGTTTCAGACCTCTCTGGGCTGTGGCTGCTTCTTGCATGGCTCCTTTGTCCCTGCCTTTTGTAGCTGATTCTTAATTCCACTAACTTCTTTTCTACTGCTAACTCCCCTGGCCGATCTACCTCCACCTATCTGCAGCATAAGATTGGGGTGAGGTAAGATTGGGGAAGGGCGGAAAGGTGGTAGGGGTGGTTAGAAACCCCTCTTAGGGATTTTGATCTCTGGGAGGGGGGTGGTGTTTCTGTATTACCTTTTCACTGTATGTATCTGTAAATGTCTGTTATACATTGTAAATATCTGTTTGTACATTGTGCATAGCTGTAAATATAAAGCTTCATTTATCAGCTTCCAGCTGTTCTGAGTCCTAGCCTGGGTTATATCAAAGGCGGGGGGGGGGGGGGGAGCAGGTAACTGCTAAACCACCACAGCGGTGAAATACTAGAATAGGTTACCCAGGGATATGGTTGAGGCCCCATCCTTGGAAACATTCAAGGTCAAACTTGATGGGGCTCTGAGCAACCTGACCTACTTGGAGATGTCCCTGCTTACTGAAGGGGACCTTTGAGGGGCCCTTCCAACCCAGTGCATTCTGTAATATATCGTGGCTGGGCCTGGTTGGATAGCTGATCCTATGTGTTAACTTAGAGAAACCCTCTCCCTTTTCACCACACTAACATTTTAATTGGTAATTCCCTAGTGAATTTTGATATGGGAAGACGATGTCTAGATCACTGAAAATAAAGGCATGTGACCTGAAACCGTGTTCAATTAACCACTGCTCTATCAAATTATTTGTCCTTATTGCCATTCGCATCCACTCGTGCCTGCTGTAAGATACCAAAAAACTCAGGAACCTATTGGGCAAGTCAGTTCAGCTGTAGGTAATTTCAAGGTAGTTTACGTAGTGGTGACTGTTGGGTTTGTTCTTTCAAGGGTTATACTTCAGCCTTACACAGAATCTGTTTATGCTAAATAAGCTGCAAACAGGTCTGGTTGTGAGAGCCAGGCTTATACACTCACATTTCCCTTCTGTTGTGACTGAACCAGGAGTTTTCCTTCCATCTGAAACAAAAGCAAAACAAAACAAACAGACAAAAAAGGTAAGCTGAAGCAAAATTAAACAGAAAAAAAAGAGGAATGAATCACTCCCCTATTTAGAACAGGATGAGGAGTTTAAAAAAAAAAAAACAAAACCCACAGCTGAACAACAAAACAAATAATCCACCAACCAACAAAGACCATAAACCCCACAAAGCCCGGAGGGATATTTTGGTAGTAATTTTGCAGTTGCAGCTGCCAACACAGATGTTTTCCAACTAAAATATATTTTATGAACCAGCGTGTGATGGTTAACCCATGAAGGTTTGTGCATGGTGAGCACAGTTTGGGAAATGATTGCCTTTGGCTGCACCAATTTGAGGTGGGTTTGGTAATTCTGCTTTGCTTCAGCCTCCACAAAGTAGTGGGAGAGATGGGGAAGGAAACACCGCTTAACCACCCCAGCTTTGCTCACTGCAATTTTTAATTCATCAACACAAACCACACTAGGCCATGTCCAATACCTTCTGTGCAGCCAAAGGGTGAGAAGGAAGGCTCATGTGCTGCTGGAGTGGATTCAAGCTGCTCACTGATGTATGAAGGGGCAGGACTCAAGCTCCTATTCTGCACTTCCAGCTGGTTCCAGCTGCTCCTGCCAGCCAAAGCTGCACATAGCCTCTGCTCAGCTGTAGCAAGGACATCCTTACAGGATGGCATTGGCTGTCCTCTTTCCCAAGCACCCCTTTGGCTAGTGAACTGCAATTGTCCTAAAGAGTTTCTAGGGGAAAAATAATTCTGCTGATACAGAGTCAGAAGACAGAGCCTGACCAGCTAGCTGGCCTTTTTCCCCCTGGACAGGAAATTGAGTGGCCTCTGTTTAACAAGGCTACTTGGCATTTGGCCCACACAGACCACAAATTATACCTTTTCACCTGAAGGGCAGAAAAGGGTTTCACCTACCCATGTGCCACAAGTCTCTTTTGTTAAAAGTCCCTGCAATTTTAGACATCATGACTCATTTCTAACAGCTCACAGAAGGCATCTCTGCCACACCATCAAGCTCAGACCTTGCCCAGAACTACTATCCACTTCTGTGGCTGTTTCAGATCCATGAAGGATCCCACCCTGTTGGTTTCCTCACATAAAACCCACCTTGGGCTCAGACAAAGAGGCTGTCATACCCTCAACGATCAAAGCAATATCAAGTACCTCCTGAAGACATCCGTTTATCCCCAAACTTGTATCCTTCATAACAGCCTGTGTGGAACTGATCATAAAAAACATAACTAAAAGCTTAAGGGTTGCATTGATGGTTAGGGGTGCTTTTTTTCACACCCTGATCTGTCTGCAGATGTCTTTTGCATCAGGAAGTGCTTTGGAGCAGAAGGCACTGAAATTTAGACAGCAATCATCCAGCAGTGTTTCTCCGTTCTGCAGTTTAACAGACAGATCAGGTATCCCAAGTGCTGAGGGGCTGCTCACCAACACCCTCTCCAGAAAAAGCTCTTCCCTCTACAGATACCACACCCCTCTATGGCTTAAGGACAGCCCAAGCCCTTTTTTGCTGCTGACCCAGAATGATTTTGCTGTCAAGGGATATTTAGCTTTTTGCAAATGAGACAATCTGCCCAAAAAGTTTGGGTTTTTGTGGTTTTTGTTTGTTTGTTTGTTTTTAATCAAGGAAGGCATTTGGTTAAAAAAAAAAATTAAAAGCTATGCAGAATTTGAAACAGCAGCATCACACTTCTGGAAATAACATTTTTAATAGGGAAAATGTAGAGTAATCAGAGAAACAAAACAGAAATAAGAGGGCTCACCCTTAACTCCTGGTTACCCCATATTCTGAGACTCCTGCTCCTGGCTTCTGGTGCAGCTCATGCTATGGCAGAACTCTGCCCATGCTCTGAGGTCCTTGAGGAGCTCTTTGTTTCCCTCCCGACAGCTCCTCCAGCTGCTCCAAGCTCTAACTGCTGAAAGTGCATGGGGACCACATTGCACTGGGCTTCTGGCCATCTCTATCTCCAGCAGTTTTAGGGCAAGCCATGTCAAGAAGTGGGGGGGATGCCTCCCTAATCCTGGCCTGGGGGTGAGATGTGGGAAAAGGGAGCCATGCAGCAGATGTCCTGCCAGTCTGACTTTATGAAGAGTGCTCTTGTATTGCCCTATTTCAACTAATTACATGTGCTCTATCTATGCCTCTTCAGTATCGTGCTCCCTGTCTCATCCTCCACTTCCTTCTCTGCTATTTTTTTTTTTTTTTATCTGGCAGAAGCCAAGCAGTCATACTCTGAAGCTGAAGGTGCCCCTGACACTTTAGGTCCCTAGGGATCCAGCCCCTCTCCTGTAAGATAGTTAATTGATTTGACTGAAGGATTTAATATACACTCCCACATCACCCTGGCACAGATCCTTCTGCCATGTCTGTGTCCTTTGTGCCTCCACTTTACTGTCCCACTCGCCCCCTTCCTCCTACCTACTATGCTATGTCCTGTCATGCACGTTCCTTAGACTCACAGGATTTGTGCAGAAGAAGCACACAAATAATCCCACTAGCTCCATTTCCTCACAGCCTGCTGGCAACATTTCTCAAGACTCTGCCCAGAAAGCCCATGCCACCCCTGGCCAGCCAGCCACTCTCTTCTGGTGTTGCAATTCATGCATGGCTGTCAGTCGGCCTGTGTCATCAAAATTGCTGCCAATCAATCTCTTGATCTCCTGGAGCTGATAGAGAAAGATAAGGAAAATAGTTGGTTTCAAAGTCCATATTTCTGTTTTCTCATTTGGCACCTTTTCAAGTGCCAGGAGAGCTCCCAGGTTTAAAGTGAACCCCCTGTTGTAAACGTAAACTCACATGCACAAAGCTGCGTAGCTGTGTGGGTGTTTGTACCTTTGCTGGCATGCACCAGACATGACTCACCATCCTGGACAGGAACAGAGGTGCTTTTCCTCCCCATCCTCTTCATCCTGTCAGACGCCAGGCTCACCATGTGGGCAAAGTGCATGTGAAAGATGTGTCAGGCCAGAATCTGTCTTCAGTTCCTCATCTGCTGACCATCCAAGTTGTCTTTGCTCAAACCAGCTGCCCTCCCTTGACTTGCCATGCGGCTGCCTTTGCTGGATGGGAACACACCAGAATTCCTACTGCCACCGCAAAGCAGAGCCAAAAGTCCTCCCCACCTTTCTTTGGTGAAAGGAGGCAGGCTGGGCTTTTGATCATCAGAGCCTTCCTCTTTGGAAGGAGGGACCCATCTAGTCATGGGTTCATTGATTCCCTGCCCAGCAGGAATGTTTGCTTGGGCCCAGCCAAGCCACACCTCTGATGACTGTGAAAGGCAGCAGTGGCTCTGTTTTGATATCCTATCGACTGGGTTTATCAGAATATCAATACAACCTCCCCACTCAAGGGCTCTCTGCAGAGTGGGCAGGGGCTGCGTGAGTGCTGAGTTCACTTCTCATTGCAAGGAATCCTAACAGCAGGTTTTAAGCTACTTATTTACTCTTTTGGTCTATACAGGAAGTCTGAGCTAAAAAAAAAAAAAAAAAAAAAAAAAAGAAGTATAATTACTGTGGCACGCCTGCATTCCTGCTCCAGGCTCAGGCAGGGGAGGGACTTTCTCACTGGAGCCAGGAAGAGGATCTGATCCTCGGAGATTATCACCACAAACGTGTAACTGAAACCTACAGCCATGCTGAAACAGATATTATCAGACATGTATATTGATCCTGACCTGCTGGCAGAACTCAGCGAGGAGCAGAAACAGATCCTCTTCTTCAAGATGAGGCAGGAACAGATCAGACGGTGGGAGGAAAGAGAAGCTGCTGCAGACAAGGCTTCAGCAAAGAAGCCACTACGGAGAAAAGGTGAGTCTCTGCCTGGTGGCTGCTTCTCTCCCTCTGGCAAAGATTTGCCTAACTCCCTACAGGTAAAAATCAATGTGTCCTTAGAGTAATTTCTTTTCCCGGGAGCATGTCGGAGCTGTATTTCCAAACCTAACCCACCTGTGATAGGGTTGTTTTGGCCAGGCACACAATGCAATGGTTTACTCTCTGGCCCAGACAAACTGTCTTGAGCAAATTGCTCAACTGCTCTAGCTGGGAAGACAGGGCTTACTTGCCCCCAGGAGGTGCATCTCATTAGGTTTCCCACTAAATGAGACCTCTGAATATGTCTGTAAAATAAACATGGACGTGAACATCTGTCCTGGGGTGCCAGATCTGCAGGAGGGTTCCCATAGTGCCTTTAAACCTGCAGTTCCCTTGCCAGGACTATGAAGCGTGCCAGGAAAGTAGCACTTTTCTCCCATCTTTCCTTCACGTGCTCTGTTTGCAGATAGGTCGCCCTCGCCTGGTTTGGGGAGGGCGGGGGCAAGGAATTGAAGCACGGAAGGAAACAGTGATTAGTTTTCTCCCTTGCCCCCAGACACAGAAATGCCTCCTTATCTGACCTGGCTTCAGCACTGTGAAACAGAATGGGAAGTGTGCATGCTATCCCAGCTGAACTGTCCTCACACATGGCAGCTTTGGGAGATGCTCCGCTGTCGTTAGCTGCCAGGGGGACACAGTGGTGGGATATGGAGCTGCCAAGCTCTTTCCCAAAGAGCTGCTTTCTTTCCAGCCAACGGGAAGAGGGTGACTTGGAAGCTGGGTGCTGACAATGACGTCTGGGTGTGGGTGATGGGTGAGCATCCTGCAGATAAACCATACGTGGCCATCTGTGAAGAGATCCAGGCACAGAGGGCAAAAACATTAGCAAGAGAGCAAGGCAAAGAGAGCAGGTAAGCACCCTTCATCTGGGGGACCTGGTGGGCAAATGTGGTGGAGAAAGCATTTCTAGGAGACTGTAGGGGCCTTGGTTACCAGTGTTGCACTGGACTTCAAGGTGAAAGGTACAAGCAAAGGTTGGCTTTCTGTGAGTGCACAGTCATAGAATCATAGAATCATTTGGGTTGGGAAAGACCTTCAAGATCACTGAGCCCAATGAATATGTAACTCTACCAAGCTAAAACACAACCCTTAGCACTACATGTCTGCCTTTTTCAAACACCTCTAGGGATGGGGATTCAACTACCTCACTGTCCTGATATTTGAGAACACTTTCAGGCAAGGAGTTTCTTTTAATGCCCAACCTAAACCTCCCCTGGTGCAACTTGAGGCCATTACCTCTTGTCCTATCACTTGTTCTTAGGGAGAACAGACCAACACCTGCCTCACTGCAACCTTATTTCAGGGAGTTGTAGAAAGCAATTAGGTCTCCCTCCAGCCTTATCTTCTCCAGACTGAACAACCCCAGTTCCCTCAGCTGCTCCTCACAGGACCTGTTCTTCAGTCCCTTCACCAGTTTCTTTTTCTTTCTGGACATGCTCCATCACCTGGAGCATTACCCTACACCCGGAACATTCATAGGATTGTTGTGACTCGAGTGTGGGACCCAGCACTCAGCCTTGTTGAATCTAACACACTTGAGCTCAGCCCATTGGCCCAGCCTGTCAACGCTGGCAGAGACCAGCCCCAGCACACTCAGCTTCCCACACTGCTGCAGCTCCTGTAGAATAGCCTCTGCAGCCCACAGGAAATGCTAACTCTGTTAGTGCAGCAGATGAGGTGTTTGAGTTGCACTGACTCACCAACAGGTGCCCTCATACAGGTGGAGGCAGTTACCCACCACAAGTCGTTAATTTAACCATTCCACCTACCCGGTTTGAAGATGTGATAGCTGTCTTCGTGTGCATTGCTTTGTCCCCTTGCTGCTCTGCTCATATGCAGCTTCCTCTCAAGATGCACAGAGAGCAGAAAGTGAATCCCTTGGGTTCTTAAGTCCTCTCCTGCTTGCGTTCCAGAGAGACTGACTCTTCTGTAACATGGTCTCTACATCCACAACCAGGAGTCCTGGGTGAGGCAGATCTTCATGGGAAGAAAGGATGTGCAGTGAAAGAAAAGAAGGAAAGTGACAGAAAAACTGCTGCTGCTGCTGCATCAGGGAAAAGCCAGGAGCTTGCAAAGGTAGTTTTCCCTCTTTTTGTGGAAATGTGTTTTAGGATGTAGGAAGTGCAGAAAATCCTGGTTGCTGGAAGTAGAAATTTGAAGAAGAAAAAAGGGAGTGAACTGTTAAGGCGAGAGAGGGAGCCATGCTTTAAATCTTCCCTTAAGACTCAGGAGGTTCCAGTGCTGGTCTCAGCTGGGATAGATCTGCTCTGTACTGGTGGATTAGTTACTGTGGATTCTTTTGCTTCTGTTCTCTGTGGGTAAAGCAAGGGTCACAGTACTTACCCTCCTGTTCTGTGGCTAGTTTGGATGGCTTTTGGGGCAGGACTGGGGAGGCAAATCATCTACTTGTAGAAAAGAATAGATGAAAATAACTTTTCCAGCATCCTCTGACATGCATGTATTAGGTTTTGGTGTGGGGTTTTGTTGTTGTTTGTTTGGTGTTNCCCCGGTTCCTTCTGAACTAGCTAGGAAATAGTTTATGGCCTTGACAAGCACAGGACAACTCCAGATGCAGAACTACACAGTCTGTTTTGCTGTGGTGGTTCAATACAGAAATTATTTTCTCCAGCAGTTAATACATTTCTACTTTAGGACTGACTACAGAAAGCTCTTTGCAGAGAAAGGATGAGTTAAATTAACTACCCATGCAGACTAAGTTGAACAGAAGGACCAGAGCGCTCTGTCTGTTTGATGGGAGAAATCCAGTATCATGCAGCAGTTTTCAATCAGTCTTTTGCTGTTAACCTGTGCAAGTTCCTATTCTTTTATTACACAGTCACTCCATTTTGCAGCATAAAATAGCTCAATAACTGAAAGCTGGGGTTTGTCAAAGTGCCTGTCCCACTGCTACCAAAATACTAAAGGGAATTCAGAGTGGCTCTCTTCTTTATCAGAAGCCTACGAGTCATGCAGAGTTTTTCTTAACACTGTTTACTAAAGTTGAGCAACTACATAAGAGATTATTTTATTTTTCCCCCAAGGAAGCTATTTGTCACACCTAACAAGAAGAAAAACAAAAAAGGTGACCCTGCTGGCCCCCAACCCCAAATGCCACCTCCATCCAAAAAATATCAAGCCTGCTTTTGAACTCTTATGTGTGGAGATAGATGGGGTTGTATACTTCACTTTTATTTTCTGTCATCATATTAATACTAATTTTCTTGTTTCTGGGTTTTTTGCTATTAGGAGGAAAGATCCAGACTGAAGATTCGTCTTGTAATTTCTAGGTCTGGAGAAGGGCTTTGTCTCACCTCCCTTTAGTTAAGGCTAAAGTGGATTCTCAGATCTAGTTCCCATTGAACCTGAAGGGTCCAGGTATTGAGCTTTGCCTGCTGCAGGGGACAGGGCTGAGCTAAGCAAAGCAAACAAACTGCTGCCCACACTTTTGAAATTCCTAGTTTTTTTGTCAAGGAGAGGGAGACTGGAAAGCTGTGTTCATATTAAATATTAGCCAAGTAAGTTATGAATATAAAACAAACTATGCCCTTGGTGAGCAACTTAGATCAGTTAACTCATTACTCGCTGTGCCAGGAGGGCATTCTGGGTCCACTGGGGAAGTGGGTAGGTGTTTGCTCAAAGACAAGTCTAACTTCACCTTCAAAGGCTGGTCTCAACTAGTGGCTGTTGGCAGGGTAGGCAGACAGGGAAGAGCAAACATGAGATATGCAACTAGTCAAGTCAGTTTGATGAGAAGCGGTTTGCAGCAGCTCAGCCACAGCAGCAAACAAGCACAGGCAGGTAAAGCTATGGATGGCAGGTTCTGCAGGGGCCTGCTTTAGAAGGAAGGAGGGAAAAGACTGCTTCCTGGCTGCACTTGGAATCATTGCTCAGCAAACCAAGGCATACTTATGACAATCCTGGCACTTTTGAATTCTCTTC
Source organism: Psilopogon haemacephalus (assembly GCA_013396835.1). Classification (NCBI taxonomy): domain Eukaryota; kingdom Metazoa; phylum Chordata; class Aves; order Piciformes; family Megalaimidae; genus Psilopogon; species Psilopogon haemacephalus. The sequence continues at coordinate 1,292,580 of VWZI01011363.1, read as the reverse complement.
CTGTGGCATATTAGGTCTAATGTATGCTTAACAGGCCTCTACAACTCCCTGAAAGGAGGTTGTAGTGAGATGGAGGTTCTGATCTCTTCTCACTAGGAACAAGAGATAGCACAAGAGGAAATAGCCTCAGGTTGTATCAGAGCAGGTTTAGGTTGGATTTTAGAAGAAAATTCTTGACCGAAAGGATTCTCAAAGGCTCCCCACCCCTGGAGTTACTTCATAGAGGCAGAGATGTGGTGCCGAGAGACATCATTTAACATCAGATGTGGTAGAGTTAGAGAATGGTTAGGCTCAGTGATCTTGAATGTCTTTTCTAACCAAACCCATTCTATGGTTCTACATCTCTCATACGGTGATTAAAAAACAGTGTTTGTCAGAAAAGGCTGGGAGAACCTTTTAACATACATGTCAAATCACTGCTTCTGCATTAAACACCAAAAGCAAAGCAATAGCTCAAAAAAAGAACAGTGATCCTAATCCCACGTTAATTTCTCACCACTCTTTTCCTCTTCCCAGAGAGAAACCAGAGGTGTTCTCCAAATGCTGGCAGACTGTCACATGAGGAAGCATGGCTCCCAACAGGTAAGTGGTAACCTAGGATGCTCCTAGCACCTTGAGTAGGGCCTAGATTTATCCTAGAGCCTTAGGCAGCCTCAGAGCCTCATCTGACCCAGGAATATTCTCACATCTTGAACCAGTTTTATCGAGCATTGCCATGCTCCTCATGTACAATGTGATGATTTGGAGATGACACAAAGCAGGCCATGCTGGCAGAGTGAGGAGCAGCACAAAGAGATGCTCCTGATCATTTCCCTCCTTTCCTCCAGTGTCACCCACAGTATAGACAGGGACTCTTTGTTGTTGAAATTGAAGAGATTCACAACAAAGAATGGAGCTCTCAGTATTTCAATACTAGCTAAAAATCAGGGTTAAACGTAGCCTGGGACAAAGCTGAACATACTGTTTCTTCCATAGATGAAAGAAGCACCGAGGAGAAACTCAGAAGAGACCACAGACACCCAAGAGGCATTATCGGAGAGCCAGAGCACATTGCAGAAATCAGATGAGAACGAGCCTGAATGGCAGGAATCCTGTAAGATCTTAGGATGACCTTTTCCTAAGGGGCAGGACGAATCTTAGGGCTCTGTGGGGTCATCTTAATCCTCCCACCACATTGGAACTGAACACTGGGTGGAGATTACTGCGAAGAAACACAGCACTGCATCATCAGAAATATTTCTGGACCCACAAAGCAATGAGACTAGAGCTGGGCAGGGAAATGGAAAAATTTTCCTACAGATACTAGAATAAACCAAGCAACAAATAGGAACCATGTGAGTAACAGCCAGAATAATTAATTTTCAAATTGTAGCTGGCTTTGGTAGGACATTGCAGTAACCACTGATCTTGAGGACCAGGTGTGTCAGGAACTAAATAGAACTGGCATCCCTATTATCCAGACAGAATCATAGAATCAGTAAGGTTGGAAAAGATCTCTAAGCTCATGGAGTCCAACAATCAACTCAACACCACCAGGCCTACTAAGCCATGTCCTGAAGTATCACATCTACACTTTTTTTAAACACCTCCAAGGATGATAACTCCACTTCCCTGAGCAGCTTATTCCAATCCCACCTAAGCAGAACCCTGCTGCACTGTCTCATGTAATGATTCCAAATAATAGGAATAAAAATGGCAAACAGTATGAGACTTGCAGGAGAATCCATCACTGCTGCCAGATATTTGCTGAAGGAGGACCTGATGCATTAACTTTTAAACAGTTCCTCCCTTGCTGCTCAGTAGATGGCAACTGTGCTACCAGTTGTTTTCACTTTAAGTCAGGAAGTTGAGTTTTCTTACTGAAAACTAGTCCTAAAGACTCCAGGGTGAGCTGTACCTAGACAGCTAAGATAGGTTTACAGTAAAGCTCTCCACTTCCCATAACAGTTTCAGCAAGACTCCCTCTCACTCTCAAAATATGATCAGCATCTTCAAGTCCTTCACAGGACTGATTTGGGATCATTTCAACAGCTTTTAATCCACATACCCTCCCCTCATGCCAGCTAACACAAAAGGCAGTACAGAAATCCATGGCTGAAGTGGGAGTCAACGTCTGAAACAAAACAAAGTAGTCTTTAAATACAAGGGACCTGTTGCCCAGAAGGAAGCCAGATTTTAGTCTCTTGAAGGAATAAAAACTGGGACCTGTTAAGTAGCAGGTGGCCAGCAGCGATGGCAAATGTGTCACAAATTAAGTGCATTCTATACCTTGTGAAAAGGGTTGTTCCTATGCTTCATCAAGCAGGCAGACAGCCAAAGGGCAGCAAGCTTAAAACTAGCCTGCATGTGTGCTCCTGTAGGACTCCTTTTCTGTTGCAGTGCGAAAGTCCAAGGCAGCAGATGAGAAGAGACGCTCCCTTGCACGGCAAGCCAGAGACGACTACAGGAGGCTTTCATTGCAGGGCATCCACAGAGAGAAGCAGGCAGATATTTCCAAGCGAGCCATGGCAAGAGATAGGCGACCACTCCAATATCCACCTCTGCCCCCCAAACCTAAACTTCTACCCACTGCAGCTTCAAATGGGAGAGTGAGTAGGTAAGAACACCCTGGTGCACTGTGGTTGGGAGAAGAGCTGCTTTTGCTCTACCATAGTCTGTTTGAGGTGGGAATGGTTAGCTATCCTCATGTGGAGGAGACATCCTGCATATGCCAGCTGTATTGGGTTGAGGCTAGCTGCCCCCACCCTGAGCCCAAAAGCCCAATAAAAACTCAAAGAAACGATTTGGAAGTAAAAAGGGTAAACTTTAACAACAAGCAAGAGGGAAAGGGATTTTTTACAGCAGGTGGGAGAAAGGGAAACAAGCTTTGGGATATGGGGAGTAAGGGAAAAGGGTACAGAGACCAGGGAGAAGGGGGAAAAGGGAAGAAAATACAACCGCGGCAGGCAGCTGAAGTTCGATTGGCTTTGGAAAGCAGGATGCAGGAATCCTATAGCGAAAAGTCTCAGTCCCAGTCTTCAGCGGACAGTAACGGTGCTGGAACACAGGGCGGCAGGGAGACACGTGCTGCAGCAGCACAGAGCGCCAGCAGCTGCTCGACCTGCCGGCACGAGGGGAAGAGGAGAAGAAGCAGAAGAGAGAAAAAGAGCCGGGGGGGGGATCTGGGTTCCCCCTCTTATAGTCCCAAAATCCTAGCAGGAAGTGGGAGTGTCTAACCATGCAACCTGGGAAAAGGCTGAAACCATTCCTTGGGAAAAGACAGGGGGTCCCAGGTGGGCTTAAACCTTCACACCAGCCTAGGTTGTGCTGAAGCTTATATGTTCACCCCTGAATGGTAACAAATTTATTCAGTAGAGTGTCCTAAGCCAAGATTGCCTACATCATTTGTGCCAGCTGTTCACTGAAAACCATATACTAGTGATGACAGCTTCTATTTAAGGCTGGTCCTGCCAAGGACTCAAAAACCGTTGTTTGAACTCAGTGCATAAACTAATCTTTTCTAAAAGGAAAGAGGGAATCCAGAGGACAATCTCCAATTCCACTGAAGAAAGCATCATCAAGTGGTTCAAGGAGGAGCAATTCCCTCTCCGAGCTGGCTATGAGAAAACCATGGACACAATAGCTCCTTGGTTCCATGGTGAGTCTTTTCTTCCCTGGTCCAGCTCTTTAAGGAGTTTGTTCTGCCAGCTGCTGCCACAGGCTGGCCCCAGGCCCTTTTCAAATGTGGCCAAATTTTCCATTGCTAATTCCTGCAGCATCATGACAAAGGGCAAGCTAAAATATTAGAACAGAAGCCAGCTCTTCAAATCAGCAGGTACCTCTGTGCCAACCCTGCCTGTACTGGATGAGTGGTCACCCTAGTAACCATTTGGACCAGGGTGAGAGCGATTTGGCTACAACTCATCCCACTGATCTTGGCCCCAAGCCATTCTCCCTCTGTATGTCCTCATCATCCTTCACCCTTCTGTCACCATTCTAATGGTACATCGTGATCCCGCCTATCTCCCTTGCTCCAGATATCCCTTCAATCTGAGACTGCAGCAATGAAATCAGTGAAGCTTTCTTGTGAGCAGTTGTTTCCAGTCCCGCACAAATGCTTTTCTCCCGTTTGTGTTTTGGTTTTGAATAGGAATCCTAACCTCTAAGAAAGCAGAGGAGCTTCTGAGTAAAACAGTACCAGGGAGCTTTCTGGTCCGGGTGAGTGAGAAGATCAAAGGCTATGTGCTCTCCTATCGCTCTGTGGAAGGGTGTAAACACTTCCTCATCGATGCCTCCAGTGAGTCCTACAGCTTCCTTGGAGTGGACCAGCTACAACATTCAACTTTGGCTGACCTTGTAGACTACCACAAGGTAAACATCTAGCAATGGGTCCATTAACTGTTTAACTGCCTCAGAGCACTTCAAGATAAGACGTAATAGCTTTGGTTGTTTTAAACTGGGTACTCAGACTCATTTTAGATGCCGTAGGACATCCTGTATGCTGCCCCAGAGGGATATGCCAGTGTAAGGGGTACATCTCAGGCAACCTGACACATCTCAGACATCTTAGACTTGATTCACTACCCAATCACACACCCACCCCCCCCCTCCTCCCCCAAAGTGTGCACAACACTTTACAGATGTGGCTTGTGCACTTTTTAGCAGAAATGCTTATGAAGTGAGAGATGACAGCATACCCATGTAGACCTTTTTTAAAATTACTTTTTAATTCTCTCCATGGTTGTGCAATTATTGAAAAATTTGGTAATCAGAAAATCCTGCTTGCCTCCAATTTCAGCATGAAAGAGAGCAAGGTATCTTTATAATCTTAAAACAAGCAAGGTATGATACTGAACAAAGATATAAAATAGAAGGGAATGGTGAAGTTTGGCAAGACCTTGCAATGGTAACAGCAGTGTTTACTGGCACCAACTCCAGTTAAATTAACTCCAAGGAGGGCCAAAGGAATCATTCATTCCTTTACTGTTAGATCAGCCCAAGGACAGGACAATCATTTTGTCATAGAATGTTTTCATTTGGAAGAGACCTTAAAGATCATCTAGTTCCAACCTCGCTGCTATGGGCAGGATGACCTCTGACTAGACCAGGTTGCTCAAGGCCCCATTCAACTTGGCTTTGAAAAAAACACTTCCAGGTTTGGAGCCTTCACAGTTTCTCTGGGCGACCTATTTCAGCACCTCACCCACCCTCATGAGGAAGAATTTCTTCCTAATGTCCAGTTTAAATCCAGTTTGTTCCAGTTTGAAGCCATTGCCCCTTGTCCTGTTAATACACATCTCTCCAGCTGTGTTGTAGGCCCCTTTCAATGTGTCTTTTAAATAAGTGTCTACCCTAACAGAGAGATGGTTGAACAAAACTGGACATGAGTAAAATAGCCGTTTGTTTGCTATATCAAGGTCTACCTGGATTTGCTTCTCCATGGACTCTACAGCTGAGGCTGAACTTTTTGAAAGCAGGAGCTACCTAGCTGTTGAAACCAGAATTAGAAGATTTTAAATCTGGCTGAATTTATGTTTGTTAAACCGAGAGCCATGCCCACAGCCCACAGAGAAACCTGCAGACCACCTGTGGAGTGAACCCACTCTGCTGAAGTGCTGTGGGAAGTTCTGCTCATGGCCCATGAGATGGCCATGGAAGAAGGCAGATTATTTCACTCCTGGAGCTGCTACTAGGATGGAAGGCAAGATGGGAAGCAGAGACTGTTCCATCAGGGACTTGCATTGTTAGCATAGGGAACTGCTTGAGTGGAGGGCATGCCCTTATTCCAGAATCCATCCTTGTCCCTCCCATGAACACAAGCAGGAGTACAGTCCACAGCCACCCTGTCTTGACAAGTGCCTGCTGCACAGTCCTGCCTCCAGCACTTTCTAGGCAGGACAACATTTCATGCCAGAAAAGCTGTGGTTGCCTGTGAGACAAGCACAGCTCTTCCTGAGAACTGCCAGTCATGTTCCTTCACTGAGCATGGTTTTGTGAAGATCTGGGGGTCAGCCATGTGGGTCCTTCACAGAGCAGTGAGGATGAACAAGTCCACCATAGCAGAAGTAGGGAGACTGCTGTCCACCCTGTCATGTTGTGATAGGTAGGATCTGTCTGAAAGGTGGTGTTTAATCATGCCCTCTATCAACAGGAGGAGCCCATCACTTCCTTGGGGAAGGAGATGTTGCTTTATCCTTGTGGCCAAGAGGATCAGCAACCAGATTACATCTCTCTCTTTGAGTGAACCTCCTGGACTCACCATGCAACCCCATGCTCATATTCACCAAGACTGAGTTTCAAACTAGAACTGCTGATGCTTACCTGAAATGGTTGCTGTAAACAAAGCTGTGGGAGGATAAGCACTGTTGTAGGTCTGTGGTATCATCTGGATTAAGGGATGCAGCAGCCCAGCAAGCTGCAAAGCCTCTGATGTATCCCACACAGTGAAATGAACGAGGTAACAAAGTCATCAGTGGAACAGGGAGATACTGCCATGCATTTCCAGTGGGTTTTTTCAGATAGCCTGGGAGACTTCTGTGCTGTTTTGTTCTTGAATGCAAAGTTGTATGCCATCTGGGAAACAGTTGTCTACACTTAAATGTGATCAAACCTTCCAGAAGGCACAAAACAAGGTGGAGAGGTGAATTTGGCTTGAGGTAGTAATTTACATAATGTGAAGCTTACTTCTGTTCAATCCAAATATCCAACCCTTGATGCCTTTCAGTGAAAGGTGTTCTCTGTGAAGAGGGCTTTTCATGGAAATTCCTTTAGCCTCTGAATACAGATCCTCACCCTGTTTAAATCCCACTCTGGCCTTTCTTCATAGAGAGGGGTTAAGCTTCTGAAAGGGCAAGAAGGAGGGCTACAAGAGCGTGTACAGAAGAGTACGACATGCACCAAGACTACAAAAAATGTATGCAGCAGTATGGATATCAGTACTAGTGCAGTTTGCAGGAGTGTTTGCCAGTAAAGAGTGCTGTTTCCCAAACTGAGCTATTTATCACCGGTTGTGTCCAGGTTACTGAGATGCATCTGCCGTAAACTTTAACATAGACCTTGTTCCTTCAACATAACATTCTCTCTGTGTCTGTTATGCTGCTCTTTAATAGCATTATTCAGAATACTGGGGGAAAGACAGGATAAAATCACAGAACAAATTAACCCTCACCCAGATTCCCTCATCTTATGGCACATGACAAACTGCACAGCTCAGGGTTGTGGTGTGAATCTGCTACCAGTTTTTTAGTGACATGAGCCTCAAATCATAGAAACATAGAACAGTGAGGGATTGGAAAGGACCTTCAGAGAATATTCAGTGCCACACCCCTGCCAGAGCAGGATCACATAGGGACGGTCACACAGGAACACATCCATATAGAGCTTAAAAGTCTCCAGAGAAGGAGACTCGACAGCCTGCTCCAGGGCTCCAGCACCCACAAACCAAAGAATTTTTTCTTCATGGTGAGGCAGAACTTCTTTGATTCCAGTTTGTGTCTACTGCTCTTTGTCCTATCACAGGATACCACTGAAAAGAGCCTGGCCCCTTCTTCTTGACACCTACCCTTCAGATATTTATAGACACTTATAAGATTCCCTTCTCAGCCCTCTACTCTCCAGACTAAATAGCCCCACATCTCTCAGTCTTTCCTCTTCAGACAGGTGTTCCAGTCCCTTCATCATCCTCATAGCATCTTGGACTGTAGTTTCCCATCACTCTTGAACTGGGGAGCCCAGAATTGGAGACAATACTCCAGATGTGGTCTCACCAGGGCAGAATAGCGGAGAAGAAGAACCTTCTCTTGACCTGCTGGCCACATTCTTCTTAGTGCACCCCAGCATACCACTGGCCTTCTTGGCCACAGGGCCACATTGCTGTCCCATGGATAACTTACTAACGACCAGGACTCCAAGGTCCTTCTCCATAGACCTGCTTTAGAACAGCAGCAGTCAATCATGTTTCAGTTTTCACCTGTTTCCTTTTTTCTGATAGATAGAATCATAGAATGGTTTAGGTTGGAAGAGACCTCAAAGATCATCCAGTTCCAACCACCCACCGTAGGCAGGGACACCTCCCACTAGATCAGGTCGCTCAAGACCTCATCCAGCCTGGCCTTGAACACCTCCAGGGAGGGAGCAGCCACAGCCTCCCTGGGCAACCTGTTCCAGTGTCTCACCACCCTCACTGTAAAGAACTTCCTCGTAACATTCCACCTAAATCTCCCCTCTGCCAATTTGAAGCCATTCTCCCTCATCCTGTCATTACAAGACCTTGTGAACAGTCCCTCCCCAGCCTTCCTGTAGGCCCCCTTCAGATACTGGTAGGCTGCTATAAGGTCTCCTTGAAGCCTTCTCTTCTCCAGGCTGAAAAGCCCCAACTCTCTCAGCCTGTCCTCATAGCAGAGCTGCTCCAGTCCTCTGATCATCTTCGTGGCCCTCCTCTGGACTCTCTCCAGCAGTTCCATGTCCTTCTTGTGTTGGGGGCTCCAGAACTGTACACAGTACTCCAGGTAGGGTCTGAGGAGAGCAGAGTAAAGAGGGAGAATCCCCTCCCTTGCCCTGCTGGCAACCCTTCTCTTGTCAAAATCCACCCTACCAATGGGTTTCAGTCCATCAAGAAAGCATGTCTCTGCAATGCATTTGTTTTCACATCTCAGAGCAGACCACTGCAGCACTCGCAGATCCAGCCTGGCAAGCCTGATGATGTAGGTGAAGAGCGGCACGGCGCTTCCCACCGGCACGGCCCAGCGAGAGACAATGCTGCCCTCTGGTGGTACTAGGAGAATAACCAGTCTGCCCACAGCTGCCGCGGGGGCTGGGAGCCAGCGATTCTGCCACAGATTGATAGGAATGGTTTCGGTCTGGAACGCACTTTGAAGATCATCCGGTTCCAACCCCCTGCCACGGGCAGGGACACATCCACTAGAACAGGTTGTTCAAGGCCTCATCCATCCTGGCCTTGAACACCTCCGGGGAGGGGGCACCCACAACCTCCCTGGGCAACCTGTTCTAGCGTCTCACCACCCTCACTGACAAGAATTTCTTCCTAATCTCCAGCCTAAATCTGCCCTCCTCAAGCTTCAATCCATTCCCTCTCATTCTATCCCTACAAGACCTTGTAAAAAGCACCTCCCCAGCTTTCTTCTAGCCCTCTTCACATGCTGGAAGGCTGCTATAAGGTCTCCCTAGACTCTTCCCCTCTCCAGGCTTAACAATCCCAGCTCCCTCAGCATGTCCCTATTCTATTCAGCTTCAGGTGATGCTTCAGGCTTAATTTATCCTGGGGAATGTGGTACCTGCTGTTAAAAAATGGATAGCTTGCTGCCTGGGGAATTGTGGGTGCTACAGGGAAGCAGTAGAGGAACACTGTTCAGCAATGAGTTTGGGACCACAGAGTCCTGTCTTCACTTTGTAGCTTGGAATATTTGGGGGGTGGGCTCTGGAAAGGCTAAAGGATTGCTGAAGAAAGGCTGGGCTGCCATGTAGTCGAGCAAAACTTAGACCATGATAATAAGCTTGTTTGCTAGGATTGAAGGGCAACCACTTTGAGTTTGTGTCCTGCTCCCTCTACTTGATTAGTCAGGTGATAGAAATGGCTGGCGTAAAGCATAAGGGCTCCACCAAGTCTAGCTGGGAAGGGCAGGTGGAAAGGTGATGAGAGTGCTGGGGTCAGGATTCTGCTGGGACAAGAGATCCCAAAGAAAGGATAGCACCAGAGGTGCCAGGATACAGGGGGCGCAGAGCCAGTGGGCAGGGTGGGCTCCTGCAGAGAAGTTGTGGCAGGTGTGTGGAGCAGATGGGCAGGGCAGGGTAGGCAGGGGTGCCCGTGCTCTGTGGGAAAAAAAAAAAGCCTAAACCTATCCAGTTGCCGCTTGAGGCCGTTCCCTCTTGTTCTATCGCTAATTACCTGTGAGAAGCATCAGCCTCTCCACAACCTCCTTTCAAATAGTTGTAGAGAATATGGAGAATATGCCCTGAATGCTTGAGATGCCTTCAAATTCTTGGTGGGGGAGGAGGGAGAGATTAAAAAAAAAAAATGTTTAAACTTCTAGGTATTATTGCGAGGCATTAAATACACAGAAACCTCTTAATTTTATGTAGATATTTTAAAATTATGTTAATACATGGTTTTAAAAGAGTTTTAAGATAAAAATTCTGTATTTACTATTTTATAAAAAAAAAAAAAAAAGATTTGTGAAGATCAAAACTCATGCTGCAATGGGGCCAGCAGAGTTCTTAGCGAGTTGGAGTATGCACCATAGGCCCCTTCGGGATGGCTCTGCTTTGGGAGTGGAGGAGTCTCGGAGAGCCTGAGGCTCGGCGTCTGGCAGGATTCCCAGCAGCCTGGGGGAGCCTGCAAGCTGCCTTCCTTTCCTGGAGAAGGAAAACCTCACGCGTTCGCTGAGAGAGGTTCGTTCTTTTTCTCTTCTACACGACGGATTCAGCAAATCAATCCGTCATATGAGTCGGATCTGAGATACATTTTAGAACAACTTAGGTAACAGACTTTGAGGTTGCTTCATATATAGCCTCCTTTTAGTTTAAATAGAAAAAAAAAAAAAAAAGTCGGAACGTAGCTGTCTAAACTTCCTGTGTTACATGTAAGTCTGCGTTGGTTTGAGCTAATTGGAAACCCGCTACAAAGTCTCAGCAGATATTCCGTGCGGCCTGGAGACCGTAGCAAGTGTAACCAGAGAGCTAAGCCCAAGAGCCTAATACCTAATCCTAAGTAGGTTTCCAAAATGCTATTTATGGCAAAGATTTAAAACCTTGACCTCTAAATATCTCTCTATCCCAGACAGAGAGGCACTTTCAAAAGCCCCCACTTGTCGTTTTCCCCTTAGCGCATCCTGATTTGTGGCCATTTGCCCCAGACGGGCACTTCGCCCCTGCAGGCATCGGTACAGCCCCCAGCCTTGCTCTGGCGCTGAGGCCAAGCGTGCTAGGGACTCGACGCGTCCCCTCCCTGCTGCCGCCGTGTGGCCATGAGCGGCACTGCTCGCTGCCCTGCGCCAACTTCCGAACTGGGCTTTTCTGTGTTCGGAAAAGGCAACCGTGTGTCCCCAAGCCCTTTGGCGGATTCGGGTTGAGTCTGGCCAGACAAGACACAGCAGGTTCTTAATAACTGGCTTTGTTTCCCAGTATTGTCCAGCGCCTCCCAGTGACCCTCAGTCACTCCTAAAGACTTAGGACTTGTCGTCTAATTTTCCTGCTTACATATGTGTCACAATAAGCATTCTGTGCACAGAAATAGAAATATATAGAAGTGTAGATTGAAATAGCAGTAGCTCTGGTATTTCTCTTGGAAGCGGAAGAATGAGGCAAAGGTTAAAAGAACTGGAACTGAAGAAATCTAAGATCATACCTTACCTATCTATAATACACTAAAGAAATAAGCATATATTTGCAGACCTCCACCTGTCACTTGTTGCATCTTCCTGTTTCTGACGGAAGGGCAATCTGTGGCACAAGGATGCATATCAGGTGAAGAGCTCTGCAATCTGCAGAAAGCCAAAGTTTTGCTTTCCTCTCTGCAGCTGCACCAAGGCCTTGCCCATGTTGCAGATTTGTATGTTGGCATAGTTATTTCCAAGGACACCAGCAATTTCCTAAGCCAGTTATTTTATTTAAATTGTGTTAAGACATCTTGCGTCACACATTTTTCTTTTTTGATTGCCACTAACTGAAGGGATATTTTCTTTTATATTGCCTGTGCCACGACTTTAAACAGCCTAAATGTTTAGTCAAAATCTGGACAGGAATTGCTACATTTTACTGGAGGGGAAAGAGGTGATCTTTTACAAACCACTAAACTAGATCTTTTAACACCTTGTAGAAGTATACATGTGCCCAAAGTGCTCTCAAGAAGTATTTGCAGTAAGCAATGAATACTATATAGTCAGTAGAGAATCTCAATCTCACAAATGAAGCAGCAGGCCATTCAGCGCAATATCTTCAGCCTAATCTTGCCTCAGTTATTAACTTGCCTGCCAAGCACTCAGCTAAGGAAGAAATTCCACGGGTAATTGCTTTTTATTAAACTTCCTTTCTGGAAAGCCACCAGCCAAAAAGAGGAGCAATTTCCTTGGACTTCCCTCCGACTCAGAACAGCAAGAGCTGCTGTTGGCCACTGTGTGCTGCTGTACACACAGCTGCGCTGGAGCTCTCTCAGTCTTCACTGCATCATGGGAGGAATGGGCCTGCAAGCTCAACTCTGAGCTTCAGATCATGGCAGAAGGGGGAAAAAAAGAAAACAGAAAGCTTATGCTGCTACCTGCTGATAGGCAGCTGTCCTAAATTGTATCACCACCTGCTTCCTACCTGTACAGCTGTAAATCCCTCACTCCTCCCACCTCCCACTGCACTATCTGCCTAGCTCACTGCACTTAAGGACACATTACCCAAGTTGACATCCTGGTACAGGTGCTACTACCTTAGCAGTGGACAAGTGCCACAATGCTTTCTCCTAGCCTAGGTGACTAATTCACTTTCCTACATTCCTATGAGATAAGAAAATATGTGGGATTCCAGTACAGGATAAAGTAAAAACAATGTGATTTTTCAGGAAGGCTCTATCTGATGCATTGGAGCTGAGCTTCTGCAAGCAGGCTCCAGATCTGAGATATAAGTCCTCGTTCCTCTGCAAGCCATCCTTTCCTTGCATATGGTTCTGCTTACAAACCTGTAGATACTCAACAAGTTAGCAACTGGCCAACTGAAATAGCAGAGGCTTGATCTGATGCGTGATATTGATACATGCATAACAAGGCAGAAGGGAAGTGACTTCTCTGAGAGGTATTCAGCAAGCTAATGACAGTCAGAAACAGATCTCACCCCAGTGCCCAGAGCACATGGGCACAGTGAGTCTGTCTGTCCACTCGAGTTAAAGCCTGAGACCCTTAACTCACCTGCCGGACAACCAGAGGAAAGTAAATACATATTTGATCTGGAAGATCATCTTCCTCTTTGAAAGTGTGACATGGAAGAACTCTCTAGATGTACTGTGAAATTGCTAAACCAAAAAGCATCGGCAAAGAGGAGCAGTCTGTGCATCTGCCTCTCATTGGTCCAATGTCAGGTAGACTGAAAACCCCAGATATCCAGCAACGGAGCAAAGGTAAAGCTGATTCTTTCTTCCATAAATATCAAACAATATATAATCTCTGAAGAGTTTTGCCAACATCTTTCACTGCAGATTTTTTTTTTTATATTATTTTTTTAGGCAGGAGTATTGACAAAATTCACTTGAATTCAAATTCAGCCGTTTATTTATTTCTATAACAGGAGTGCTTGCAATCTGTTAAATAAAAAGGCCCTAGGTGGTTCTTAGTGCAGATCAGTCCAACTTCCTTGAAGTTTCAGGAGTTCATGTCAGGAAAGAAAAGAGCCTGCTTATTTGAACGCCTCCCATAACTACAATGGAGCTGTGGTTTCTGAACTATTGCACAGGAGGCTAGACCAGTGATTCCTGAAAGCCCCTATTGTTAGTTTTTCTTGTGAAATCCAAACCTGTTTAATAATAGTCTCCTTAATATTTAACTTTTGGAGACACCATGTCTGAAAGTCGCCAACCAAGCCTACTGAAAAGCCAAATATGAAGACACTTTTTCTGTGTTGCATGGCTACTTGCGTTGTCAGCTCTTCAGCCTCTAAAAACAGAGTAAATACTTTTAATAGCAGGAATTGGGAAGGTTTAAAACTACCAGTAAAATGCACTTAAACTTCCAGTAAAGACCATTTCAAGTGACAGATGAAGCTTTAAATTATTCTTATTTTATCTGCACCAACTGTTTCTAGCTCACCATCAGGTATAGCTTGCAGCTGGTAGCCTTTGATGACTTCTCAGAAAGCAGAGTAAAGCTTTCCAAGTGGCCTCCCAAATACATGGTAATTTAAAAGTGCAGAATGAATTGATGTTTAATGGCTCGCTTCTTTGTAGCAGTAACTCTTCATTTG
>VWZI01011363.1:1205002-1278614 GCA_013396835.1 Psilopogon haemacephalus | reverse complement strand
TTTTTTTTTTTTTTTTTTTTTTTTTTTTTTTAACCTGGATTCCAAACACTGCTAGGTGACTCCTGTGATAACAAACATTGCACTCTGATAGTCACTTGGTAACAGTCGCCTTCTGCCAGAAGAGACTGACTCTTTCTGGGAGATACACAGTAGTGCCCGACAGGTTGGTGGGGAGAAAATCAAGAGTAAAGGGCATTGAAGCTGAAAACAAGTCAAAAAAGAAGTATGCTGTAGAAGTCTCATCTGATCATTTCAGACTAGTGAGAACCTGGAGAATTCCTGCATTTTTCCTACAGCAAATAGGATTGACCTCTTTTTTTCTTATTATTATTTTTTTCTTCTTCCTTTTCATGTTCATATACAGTTCATTTCCCTTCTGGTAAAAATTGCATAGACATTAGGCCCCATGGAGAGCTGTGGAGAGCCAAGAGCACAGGGATTATTCTGGCAATGCAAAGGAAAGCCATGGGCAGCCTAGCACCTTTGGATGACTGTCAGTTAGAGGAGGAAGACGTGTCAGGACAGGCAGAGCTCCTTCAGGGAGTGGATGAAACCTGAGGTGTTACTGAGTGTCCCAGGTTGGGAACTATGGGGTTAAAAATCCTAGAAAGACTAGAAAAAATGTGTTATTCAATCCCATAATTCTGCTATCTCTTTACAAGCTCAGGGCGAGGCCAGCTCGCTCTCTTTTCCTCCCCCTCCAGCCATGTCTGGCAGGAGCTGTTATTGGGATAAACATGTAAGGAGCAGGCCTGTTTTGGGGTCTCCACAGGCTTTAGATCAAGCCTATGGATGGCAGAGGCATTGGAGGGGAGGATTGGAGCACTGGGGATTATAGGTTTAGTTTTGGGTTGGGGGAAAAATTCAAGGGGTTGGCTATGGATTCTGTATCTGCTTTGTAATTTTCTTCCTGTATCTCTTTCTGTATCCATATGGGGAATGACTTTACTGGTTTGAATAGTTTGAATTGGAGAAAATAAAGACTTGAAGCTTAGGGGAAGTGGTGCCTTTTGGTGCTGGTAATGCTAAGGTCGCAGGTTCGTTCCCCATATGGGCCACCAATTATTCTGTCGTTGTTTTAAAGAGCTGACAGAATGAAGCTCTCAAATGAATTGGAGAGAGAAGAGAATTATATTTTTGAAAGAGAGATACAGGAAGAAAATTACAAAGGAGAGCGAGCTGGCCTTGCCCTGAGCTTGGAAAGAGATAGCAGAATTATGGGATTGAATAACAATTTTTCTCTAGTCCCTAGAGGATTTTTAACCCCATAGTTCCCAACCTGGGACACTCAGTAACACCTCAGGTTTCATCCACTCCCTGAACCAGAGTATCTTAGTCATCGGGGAAAGGGAGAGGGAAATTTGCATCCAGGAATTTAGGATTAAAGGGAATCTATGCATTCCAGCAATTGGAGAGACCCCACAGAGATTTTTATCTCATGGACTTGCCCTTTATCCAGCAAAAGTTTTACAGCACTCCTCTCTCTCCACTGTGAGCATTAACCTCTAGCAGTAGGCCAATTTTCCTTACAATAGCAGCATCCCCCCACCATACAGCTAGTGCCTCTGTTTGTAGGCCACAGCTTACTGCTAAGCAGCATTAGTGTCATAGAATCATAGAATGAATCATAGAATCATGGAACGGTTCAGGCTGGAAGGGACCTTAAAGATCATCTACCCCCTGCCATAGGCAGGGACACCTCCTATGCCTCATCCAACCTAGCCTAGAACCCCTTCAGGGACAGAGCATCCACAACCTCCCTGGGCAACCTGTTCCAGTGTTTCACCACCCTCACTGTAAAGAACTTCTTCCTAAATTCTGTCCTCTCCAATTACCTCACTCTGAAAGCCATGAAGCCCTTCTCTGCTGTGGTCACTGGTAGCTGGAAATTACAGTGGTAGCTGGAAATTACAGTGGTTCCCTTTGTGGTGCTCTCTGTGATAAAGCAAAAGAGAGATTAAGCCCCCATTTCATCTAGTAACAGGTATCTCTGTGAGCAGCAGGCTGGGGTTTTGGTAGAGATGTGCCCCTTCTTCTGTAAATCAGACCTGGATGTATACTGTAGCAGTAAAGAAAGCCATAAGGGGCACAATCCGTTAAGGCAGCCTGTTTTAAAAGGCATTTAGCAGAACTCAGGCAAATACACTGGATGCTGTGCCTTGTTGCTGTGCTGGAGCAGAACCATCAGACAGAGGGTCTGCCAGAAGTGCTTTTGGCCAGGAGTAGGGTTTGCTGCTTGGCTCCTTCAGCAGGGACCCTGCACAGCTGTGCAGCCTGTGAACAGTACACCCAGGAGCTCTCTGGAGAGGAAAACGTGTATCAAATTCCTCTAGACAGCACAGTACCTTGACAAAACTGTGAATGAACATGCTGTCAGCAGATGGCAAGAGCCAGACAGCATCCAGCTGTCTCCTGAGAACGCTTTTCCTGCTTAATTGTGGGAAATTGTTCTGATTCCAGCCAGTCGCTGGAGTTCCTCCTTCAGGCAAAAGGGGCTGTTACGTCCAAAGCCTTGCAGGACATACGGGCTTTATGCTCTCTGCTCTGGGAACTCATGGAGGAATGGGGCATATCCCACTGGTGGTTAGGCACTGTGGAAAAGCTGGGAAAGATGACTGAGGAAAATTCGAGTTGTGCTTGATTCTTCATGTTTTGCAGCACACTGGGGTTTCTGTCTTACTTTTTAAACAAGTAACTGAATGCTTAGGATTCATCAGTGAGCTGCTATTCAGTCAAGTTCTTTGCTCTCCACTACAGAGGTTTTTTTGTTTGTTGTTTATTTGTTGGGGGGGGTGGGGTTGTTTGGGGGGTTCGGTGGTGGTGGTTTTTGGTGTTGGTTTGTTTGCTTGTTTTGGGTTGGTTTTTTGTTTGTTGGTTGTTGTTTTTTTTTTTTTTTATGAGAAAACAGCTTTTATGAAGCCACTAAGGGGCATTTGTGTCCTGTAACAGTAGCCCTGTGAGAGAGATACCAGGTGGTTCCCACAGAGCTACAAGCCAGGTTGCTCCTTGAGTTACTGTAGGAAAGCTGCCAGGCCAAGCACATCCAGCTTGCAATAACATGACCTTTCCACTTGCAGTGCTTTGCTCAGCTTGTGAGACTCATGTATTTTTTTTTCTGAAGCTGCTGTTTCACTTTTAGGAGTGGACCACAAATTTCTTCAACTCCCACCTTCCTACAAAACACACTCTTCTGCTCATCTGAGAACAGATTCTGATGCCAGAATTTCTTGGATTTATTTCTAACCCTGGTTGGCACCTCTGCCACTCCACCCCAGTGAGCAAGTGACTTCTTTTATCTCCTAGAAAAGCCCGAGGGACCAGTCCTAATTAAACAATAAGCAATGTTTTATTTACCCCCAGCAAACTCCTCACTAGGCTTTGTGCCTCCCTAAATATTTTGCTTATGGTTAAAACCAGAGTAATCTAGGGAAAAGGACCTAAGCCATACAGTAAATGGACTGAATTGTATGCACAGTGATGCAGAGCACCAGAGATTTACAGAAAGCTGAGCAAATTGAGATATACATCACAGAGGAAAGTACATTTCCCTTGACCACACAGTGCTCATCAAAAGATAATGAATATGCAAATTACTTTTGACATGCACGGAAAGTTGCAGGCCCAGATTGCAGAAGCTGTACTGGAGCAGCATTTCCCACCCCCCTCCAAAGTCACCTTGGCTGCTTCACTAGGCTGAGAGTGTGTGTAAATACAAATGAGCAAACTGCTGCTCACCAAGGCCTCTGCTGTTCCTCAGCACACCAAAGGTTATAGATCCCTTCTAGCACACTGTGCTTGGGGCACATGTGGGATCTTAATGCAGAGTAGTTTTAGACGCAGTGTTTCTCAAGACATGATGGATCTGGAATCAACCCCAAGGACAAATTGTTGATTTGTTATTGTGCTTGCTTCCTTGTGAGTGGCAGCTTGTTAAGGTAGAGAGACTGTTTATATGCAAGCTGAATTGTGAACCGAGATCATCTTGCTGATTGTTTCTATTTTACACTGGTCACTTCATTTGCACTAGATGTGCTGCTGCACAGGCACAAAGAAAATAAAGAAAACACATGCTAGGCAGGAGGAGAGGTGTATGTAACCTGAGTCTGTCTACTTTCAGCAGTTGCAGTATTTGAATACTCCAACGTTTAGTGTATGTAGTCCTCCTTTTGGGTCAAAACCCATATTTCCAGTTGTGCCTACAGCTTGCAACTTAGAGTGGAGTCATGCATTTCCCTGTATGGTCTACTGCTGTCTGGTTGTATAGAGCTGCATCTACTCTAGCTTTTATCCTTACATCCCAGATGATGATAATATCAGTATTGGTAATCAGAAAGCAGCTATGGACTGCCATTCCTGGCACTGTATGTTTCAAATCTTGGAGAGGGAGATTTTGTACAAAATGAGTCATTTACGGTCACACCTTTGTGCTCTGCAGCCACCCAAGTCCCTGCTCTTTGATCTCCACACCAGGCCTTCCAGCAAAACTCCACCAGCCTTAGAAACAGCAAAAGTTTTTTGGGAAAAGCATGTGCGTTTGGCAAAGAGTAACGATGCCATCCTCTTGTGCGTGCCCCTGCTTTCTGTGCACTGCCCCAGTAATTCTGAGAAGCAAGGCACAGCATGACTTCATCTGCATGCTCTGTTTTGCATCCAGAATTGCCCAGGTCACATGCACAAAGCCAGTCCTATAGTTTTGGAAAGCTCAACCTGCTGCATCTCTGGCTTATGAAAGGAACTCAGGGATTTAAAAAAGAAAAAAAAAAAAAACACTTCTGTCAGGAAGCTTTGCACCTGTTATTGCCGTAAGTGGCAGCTCACATCACCTGGGCAGGCCAGCATCCACTGCAGCAGCCATGTCATGGGCTAAATCAGCCTATGTCAGGCTCTGGTGATAGAACAGATGGTTTTCAAGCCTCATTTGTCTCTACTTGCTATGGGCTTCTGCCATGCACAGCTCAGATAGATCATACAGCCAGGGCTCAGTGGCTTCATTCAGAAAGGAGATAAGCATACAGCAAAACAGCACAGTGTCCCCTTTCTGCTGCCACACTGAAGGCTGTAGGCATCACGAGAGCACAGTACCTGGCAGGGCAAAGTCACTTATGCTGTGTACCTGACAGGGCTAAGTCACTAACATATGTAAATGTAGCAGCAGAAAGGAAAACAAGATGGACAGATGTGTGCTGCTTTGGCATAACTTGGACTAGAAAGGAAAGAAAGTGATACTGAAGTCTGCTGGAAAGGTTGTTCACCAGGAAAGTGAGTAGGACAGGGAATGTCTCTGTTTTGTATTACCTCATTCTTGCCTGGTCTTTAGCAGTAGCATAATAAAGTGGATGAATAACCATAACTCTGTCCCTCTGCACATTTATAGTTTAAATCCTGTGCTAATCCTAGCAGTGAAGCCTATTGTACTTGAAAGGAAAGAGGCGGGGGGGGGGGGGGGGAAACAACCCTGGCTCCAAGCTAAACAAGACTTTCCTCTGGAAAGGTAATTAACAGCTGGTCTCCATGGAGGCTTTATCACAAAATCAATAGTAGTCAGTTTTGATTTCCCTTGTTCTTCTTTACTTTTTGCTGCTTTCACTGTTTATAAAAATGTTTGTGGGTCTGGCTGTTGGACTTTCATTGGAAAAATGAGGCTAAGAGGGTTCTGTCAGCTGAACAGCAGTTCACTGCATGAGATCAGCTCTGCATAGAGATTTTGGCCAATTTTTACTTCAGGGTTTTGCTCTACCTTCATTTTCCTGAGGTTTCTATTGCAAACTGCCAATTTTATCTTCTGTGTGCCACAACAAAAAGCATGCAAAAATTATGACTTTCTGTTGATTTTAACCTCAACAAAATGACATAAGGCATGGGTTTGTTTTTTTTTTTTAAGACTTCAGTGAAAGCAGCTGACCTTAGGGGTAAAATCTGCAACAAAGTGGAAGACAGAGATATTTCTGTAGTTGTGCTTTCTCTAGGATCATCTAGAAAGGCTTTAGACACCTGGAATAGATTAAAAAATGTAATAAATTATGAGAGCTCGTAATCACACAGTTAAATGTACACATTTTATCAAAACGGAAAGGAACAGATGGACACATATTGAAATGAGGAATTGCAGAAGAAAGTCAACAGATTGTCTGTTAAATGGGTGTTTAAACCAGATCAGATGGTCTTCTAGAAGTCTCATCATGGATAACACAGAAGTGGGCCTGATGTGGAAACGACTGGATAAATTTCTCTGGGCAGCATTATGAAGACGGGTAGATTAGATGTACAGTGTTTTTCTACTGACCTTAATTACACTAGCATTTTGAGCTTCTAGCTGCCTAGCACGGTCAGCACGGCTTGTAGCTTTCTTTTCATATGTCTTCTGAGAAAAAAGGACTGTTTCTCAGATAGCTTGCACTAAGTCCACAGAGGACTCAGAAATTAACTCTGATTTCCCATGCCTTTCTAGATCAGACCTTTTTCTCTACCCTTTGCTTGGCTTTTTCAGTTCTCATTTACTGTGACCTTCAGTGCTGTAACAAGGGACTTGAAAGTGAAGTATGTTCCCTTATCTGTTGGCTGCATCCCAAGTGAGCAGAGCTGCCTGGGAACGCGGACTTTATGGAGTACCAGGGTGTTACATATTTATTACATAATGTGCAACCTACACACCATAAAGGTCTTCTATCCTTCCTGTCCTCCTTTCCAGCTTTTTTTTTTTTTTTTTTAACCCCTAATAAACTCCCTAGGCTACAAATGGGAAAGGAAGAACTCAAGGCAAACTCTGCTGCTCTTAACATTACTGACAGGGAACAAACTGCTGCCAGCAGGATACAAGGAGGACTTCTTTTCTCGTACAGTTCTCTGGCTTTTTTTTCCTATGTATTCTGTATTGTTTTTTCCCCTTACTGTTTGTAACAAAAATGGGGAAATGAGATTAAAAATTCAATACTGAATGCAAACAGACATTTAGGTTATACTTTGTTCAGCAGTGCTTCATGTTTACTTTACCAATATAACCTTTCCAGATATTGGCCACTTCTGGTATGATAAATAAATACTATCTTTAAAATAGAAGCCTTACATCACTGCATACGTAATAGATCTGAAAACACAGACACCTAACAATCACCATAAAGAAGAAACTGCCATTTACAGGTACTGAGATGCCTATCAAGCCATGAGCTTTTATGTATATAGGAAGATGAAGAGTGAGAACATGTTGACCTAACACCACATCTGTAAAAGCTTCATCTCCATGGAGTGATAGGAAATGGAAGTTCTTTATAGGCTATCTTAGGTTTTTCTTTGAAGTTTGGATATTTTTTGGTCTTCTTTCTGCTCTCAAAATAAATAAAACCTGGTTCCGGAAACAATAAAGCAAATGCACCTCTATCTAGACAAAATCTTGCATTTTGAAGGTAAAAATAGTATCTAATCTGAACCAGGCATGTACAAGGATTTCCAGGTCAGGGTTTGACATGTCACTAGACAGGATAGCACATTGGAATGGAAGCCTGGACCAAATGAGCAGTCTTCTTTTACCACCTACCCTGCATTCCAGGGGGTTTCACCTCAGCATCCCTGTCATTTGGGGATTTTAATTTTAAGAAATACAAAACATCCACAAAAAAGACCCTGTCCTTTCTAAAGTCAATGAAAATATATTTAGGGAATTTAATCCAGCTGAATTCTTGTGATGCACAAATGAGTTGAAATCACCAAGTTTCTCTTTCAGCTCTGTAAATCATAGAGGGTTTTTAATATGTTCATTTCCAAGCACAGGATTTTGCAAGATTTAAAAGCTTTTCTATAATCTTGAGGTAGCTGCACATAATATGGAAGCACTTCTTGCAGCATTGCAGGCACAAAGCTAGAACAGCCACAACAATGGTTTGCAGTGTCAATACCTTTGGCTAAGCAGTTGACTTCTAAAGGTGATGAGTGTACAGCTGATTTTTTTAATTATGTGGTCAAACCCACAGATGACTATCCAAATGAAACCATAATTAGCAAGAAATACAGCCTAACAAAAAGTCTGAGCATAGCCATCTGCAGATCCCACATATAGAGAAAGGTTCTCTTACTTGGTGTAATAAGGTGACTACTCCATATATATTAACTGTAAGGAGTAATGAATTTTCCTGTCACAGAATGGATGTCTTTATTTTCATGTCTACTGAAATTACTGTTCCTACTCTTTTTCTAGTGCAAAACTAATTTGTGTCCTATTTCACATCAAACTCTGAGAAGCAGATGCTTTTTTTGGAAGCAACAGGCTCTGTATTTGTAGAATCTGGAGTGTTATACAGAAAGATATTTTAGATTTTCAGTGTATTGCTACTGGCTGACCTATTAGTGCAGCCCTTCTGTGGTAGATACCTGGGCCAGAAGCAGCTCTGCTGCCTAGACTTGAATCTGTTCAGATGCGGAGATTGCACTTCGATCAATTTCTCACCGCTTTTTGGATCCTTTGGCCTTCACCATCAGGGAGGTGATGAGGCTGAAAGTATTAAAGGGCAGCATACAATTGTTGTAGTTCTTCTAGTGACAGCCAAGATATGAAAGGGATATGAAAACAGATGGAGGAACAACAAACAAAGGCAAAGCACACATTTTTAGCTATTGATTCCTTCTCATGATTTTCCAAGGACACCTTTAAAATCAGCCTTTTGTTTCTTCTTGTGTGAAGGAGCTGCTTTGGGAAAGGCTCAAGCTGCTCAAGTTGTAAACATGATTCATGCCTGAGGAGACTTTTTACTGCATCTTATAGCTTTGTCACATCATATAGCTGTACTATCTCTGTGCCTGTTAATGTTTCTGTGTATTCTTCTCAGAGCTGCTGTGACTGCAGCTTTAATGGGGCAGATATTATTTGTTCCTTATTCAGGAAGTGAATTCATGTTGAAATCTATGTGGTGTTGCCCTGAAGTGGACATGGGTAGTATGTTTGTTAAAGTTTGACTGAAATAGCACTCAAATAAATGGTCAGTCTTTAGGTGACTTTCAAGGGCACGCAGCTGAGTGGTGCAAAGATGCATGCAGAGCAGGACGCATCCTCAGCTACTGCACCCTAAGTCACTGCAGACAGCTGAAGTCAATGGGGTGTGTTAGCTTGTCCCAATAAGCTAGTGTGGAAATACAGGAACAAAATGCCTTACATGAGGAGAGCCTGTAAGGACACACAGGAAAATAATTGGAATTGCAGGAAGACAGTAAATACTTTCATCAACATTTAACTGTGAAGGGGAAAATAATACCGCCAGCTGACTATTTTCAAGCAATTGCATGATGGCCTATGGAAAGATGGGATATTTTTTTTTGGAGTTCTCTGGTGGTGCTCAGTCCTGTGGCCTTCTGTGACCTGCAGGGCTTTCTAAGACCAGCTCAGAATTCATTCCAGTGACTATGAGTGGCACATACACAGCCTAGCACAGCAACAAGCAGGCGGTTTGGGATCACAAAGCCTGAGCTAGAAGGGTGGTGGCTGTCACATATCTGTCAGGGAAATGGATGTTTTGGGCTTTCAACAGCACCACTAGCACTGAGTCTGTGAAAAGAATTGCATCTTCTAGCACGGACAAATTAATCATTTATTCACTGGGATAGTTTTGTGAATGCCACCAGGATGAAAAGAAGTGTGTAAACAAAGTAGTCTAACACCTGCTGTAAAGCTCTACGTTAGCAAACCAGGGTAACCTGTGGTCAGAGCAGATTGCAGCAGGGAACAAGAGCAGCACTGACTTCCTCTCATGCCCATGTAAATTACACAGGCAAAACTTGGTTCTGGTCCTGGTCACTAGCAGACAAGTCTAAATACACCACATAATAATTTCTCTGGCTTCCCAATTGTCACACCTGAGTACCATCCAATGATGAGGAGCTGGCAGAGGAAACTGAGGCAGGTGGCTTCTTAAACTCTTCCTCATCCAAAGGTCTTCAAGTCATTGTGTTTCTCTGGAAATCTGCCTGTATTTCCATTCACCAACAAAGAATAAAGAGCAATATGGCACTTACCACCTTATTCTCCCATGGCTGCTAAAACCTAAGGGCAAAGCCCTTTCCTTTACCCCTGAAAAAAGGGAAATGTGTGCTGAGATCTCCTGCACCACCAGCAGGTCTTGTTTCCAACTCACACCTTCCTACTCTTTTTCCTCCAGCCTTTCCACTGCTTTTCCAGCTTTGTTTAAACACTTCAAAATCCGTTTCATCCTCACACACCAAAGTGCACAGCAATGCCAGGATTGGCCAGGGTTATCAGCAGGAAGTCTCAAACCCTGCACCAGATGGCTGAGGAGTCTAGCAGCTCCTAGCAGTAGGGGAGGCAGAGGAGTGACAGTCTGACATGACTATAAGGAAATATTTTTTTGCTCCACAGCACACTTGTCTCACCATTTGCAGGGCTGCTAAGCCAGATGGTATGCTGCCAGAAGAAACAAGCTCAGGGAAGTGAAGTGCGGAGCATCACTTCAGTCTGTGGGCTGGCTTCCTGCAAGGAATCTTCACTACTTCTCATCCTGTTGCTTTCCTTGCTTTACTGCAGGCTATTGTGGAAGCAAGGGATTTGTCAAGGAACATTGCTGGTTCTTCCCATATGCTTTGGAGATAAACAGAGAGGTAGAATTAGGTGACTGAAAATGAATTCTGGGTGTTTGGTTTTGGTTGGGGGGTTCTTTGGCTTTCGGTAGATTGGGTTTTTTGGTTGGGTTTTGTTGCTGTTGTTGTTATTATGAGTTACTTTGGGGGCTGAGTACTGGGAAAGGGGATTAATGAGGACAGTCATGTTTTTGCCTGTCCTTACAACAACTGACAAAGAGGATAACTGCTTATATGCTCTTTTTTTTTTTCAACTTTGAAAGTTTTTTAACTAGTCCCTCCTTTACTCATGTTGGTGAGACAAACTGTAGCTTGTCCACACTATTTGAATCTCAATTAAATTAAAGCAGACCATAACATTCCAGAATACCCTTCTCCTTACGCAGCAAAGCCACTGTAAAATGTCAGCCCTTTGTGAAACTGGGTTGCAGAAACATAGGAAAAGTGCATGCACACTGCATAATGTACAGGAGAATGCACTAGATGATAGAGCCTTGCTGGCAAGTGGTTAGCTGCAAAAGCTCACTGCCCACACAAGTGCCAAGCAGGGTGCACAACTTGGCACTGTCTCAGCTCTGTTTGACATTGCTTATTCAAGACATCCTGGCTATTTCCCTTCCTGCTCTAATGCAACGATGCAGCATGGATGTACCTTTGGAGGTTGTACATAACTCCAAACATTCAAAGTCACATCAGACAAAGAGGAAGGGAAGAGAAGTAAAATTTGCCCACTTCTGCAGATGATCTGGCTACGGTTGGCTGAGGTTGTGTCTGCCAGCTGTAGAGCTAGAAACAGAAACAGTCTCCTGAGTACTGGCCAGACTCTGTGCTTGACCGGAAAGATGAAGAACATTGGGGATGTCAAAGATTCACTTCACAAGGCTGCTGGTAGTGACAGTGCTACAAAGCAATGGTCTTCCAGTAGATTCGTAAGTAATACCACCATAAAGCAGAAGTTATTCTTTCCTGGATCAGAGCTTCTCAATCTAACAACACATGTATCCAAATTTAATTTATGTTTCCAAATAAACTGTCATTTAGAGCAATTTGCATGTTTGAGGGGTTTTTTGTTTGTTTTGGTTGGTTGGGGGGTTTAGTGATTATTTATTTGTGTTGTTTATTGGTTGCACAACCTTAATGTGGTTGAGCATAGATTCATCAGTATCTCAAACAGGCTTTCTGCCCCAAGACAAATTCCTCAAAGTGACTGAGATCTCCATACTTCAATCTGATGTGCTAGGAGAACTAGAGATGCTTTCTCCTCAAGATGTACAGTGCTGTGGCAATAATAATAATTAGTGGCACCAAGCTGCAAAGGTAAACAAAATGATGAAACACTTTGGGATGAACGTTAATCAAAACCTCAGAGAACCTGGGGCAGGTTCAGAATAGGACCTATGCTCTGCAAGTCAGACCCCTTCTGCCAACCTTGGCGCTGCTCCTGCATAGCCACATTGTGGTATTACAGATCATCTGACAAGAGACTGGTGTCACACTAGCACAGCCAGGAAGAAAACTTGTCCCCAAAAAAACATGCAATTCACCATTCTCTTTTAAAGCTTGCCACTACCTTTCTGTCTCCAGTGTGTAAGTGCCTTATACAATGTTGAATCTCACCAGTTTGGAACTGACTTTTCAGCATGCCAGCCCTCTCTTCTACCAGGATTTCTCAGCCTGAAATATGTTAACTATGCTAAGATACCTGTTCCTGTAGGGAATGCCTTCAGTCCCTTACTGTATACTGCAAGCAGCCTGGGAGACTCAACATGCCAGAAGAGCAGGCTGACTCTTGCCATGAAAAAGAGATGTATGTCTCACTGGTAGAGCAAACAGGAAAACAACCAAAGACCTGGAGTTCACCAGAAAATGCGTAAGCAGATCCCCCAGACCTCTCCCTCTCTGTTCTCCCATAGATGAAACAACTCTTTCTGGGATCAAGCCCCCTGCTCAGTTTTCTTTCTATTCTCTAAGTGTGATGTTCAAAAACCTTTTGGGAAGGCAGCAGTTTGCCTATATATTTAACCAGTAGGAAGGATATTTAGCCACCCTGAAATAATTTTCTTTCTTCACCTTTCAGTGCTTTTGCTAGACACTCAGAGAACCTAACCTGTGTCATTTGATAGACACCTTGTGAGCGCAGAACAAATAGCACATGTTCAATCCTTAAGCAGGGGTAGGTTTACATTTGCATTTGCAGATGAAAACTCATCAGTTGCCCCTGGGGTAAGAGTCCTGGGGCTCTGAGAAAGGCAGATGTCAGGATCTTACTTGTAATGCAACAGTCATTTATGCACAGACAAAAGAAAAAAAAAAAAAAAAGCCATTGAATGCAGTCTTTGCAAGGAACTGCTTATCCATATTTATTTTAAAAACAGGAACGCCCTGAGAACATAAAATACAAGATATGGGAAACTAATACTTATTTGACATTGAATGTGTAATCATTGTTATTTTCCTCTAGGTTGTTACTACGCATTTAAAAGAACTTATTTGTTTCTCCTTAAGTCGTTGCAATAACAAACAAGCAAAAATGTTACTACTGTTGCAGTAACAAATACAAACAAATAACAATATCTCATCCCGTTTTAGTTAGCTAAATGACGTGTGTGGCTAATTGCTTTTTCTAATGTCTGCAGACCTGAGGATGATAGTTTTGGTGGAAGGAAGGAAATTACACAGTATACGACTGCTTATTAAATTATTATAATGCTTGTGGCAGGGAAAAGAGCTTGTCCTATAGTAAGTGTATCCAAAATATACTGAGAAGGAGACCCACGACTCTGAATGAGCTCGTTGCTGCTAGGGGTTGTGGTTGTACTTCACCAAGGTGAACTCAGGCCCTTTACCAATGGTCCAGGTGTATTCTTTTTTGAAGACACAGGTGGAGGTCCTCTAGACCTTCCCAGGTGTCATAGTGAGCTGATCTGTGAGCAAACCAATCTCTCTGGGCATGCTATAAAAACAAGGTTAGGGTAACAGTGGGGTGTTTTTCAGCTGTTGTCAAGCTTCTGGAAGCAAGCGTGATCGATTTTGGGTGGTTCTGGTCAGTTTTGGGTAGGAGGAACTGTAGTCTTAGAATTCCACTCATCTTTCTTATTCTCTTTGTCAATCTACCACCCTTTCCTTGTGGTCTGCTTTCCTGGGCTGCCTTACAGAATGGTTCCTCTCACTAACTGGGGTCACATAAAGTTATGGACTTAGGCCTTAACTCTTTCTGAAATGTGAAGAACTGATTACTGGTATCAGTTTGCATTGTACTAGATGCAACCTCCAGTTGGAAGCTAAATCTCTTTTCTGCTGGGAGCTCAAGAGATGAAAACGTGCTTGCTTTTCCTGCATGTTCTCTTTAAAGTGTCTTGGTCTCTTTCTGAGTAGAGTGTTTATCTTTGCTGGGAAGGGTGAGAAAAGCATTTTCAAATGAAAAATTAATGGTTTAAATCTTTACTGCTTTCCCTTGATTGGAGACTAGGAATTTTCAGCAGTGACCTATTTTCACGTTCAAGAGACACTGTGTTGGTTTGCTGTGGGTTTTTTGGGGGGAAGTGCCAGTGAGTTTAAATCTAATCTAACTACAAGCATTCCACAGTTTCCTCTTAAAATTGCAATCAGATACATCATTGTTGTTTCTGTTTTATTTGTACACAGTGATGAAGAGCATCTCAAAACATTTTCACACTCTTTGGCCTAAATGAGGTGGAACACAACATACAAAGTCCCTATATCATTTGCTTCCCCAATGGCCCTGAAAAACCACCAGTTGAAGCTACATCTGTCCAAAGACTGAATGTCTGGCTCTGCCTCAGTGGCACCAAATGTGAGCAAACGGCTGTCAGGGACTGCAAGTGGGCAGAGGGATTGAGTGTCCACATCTCCCCGCCTAGCTGGTCATGTAGGCTCTGCTTTCTGCACTCTGACCATGCCTGAGCCTCCCTTATGTTGATCTTCAACCAGGTGAAGCTGGTATAAAGAGCATCCATGGCCCAGAGATGCCCTGTGGTTCAGTCTCCCTTGGCTATACTGGGTCAATTGTTTTGTGTGGCTCACCTCTAAACTGGCTAGCAACTAGCACAGGATTATCCAGGAGGGAGCAGGAGGTTGGGCAAGCTACATCTGCAAAAGGTCCAAAGATCCAAGTGCCTCATAATTTGTATAACCAGTTTTTCTAAGGTCCTCTCTGCCCACGTTTGCTACCTAGAAAAACCTCTTATTAACCAAATGAGCAGAATTATGCCTTAACCAGCCTATTGGTTCAACTGTTGTGTCTGGCTGTGTCTGATTATTTTGGTTTAGACTACTTTGACTGGAATGAATTAAACCTGATTTTGAGGGAACTACCAGTCTTAAATCAGATTTTTAAATGCCACAACCACATGTAAAGCCTTAACCCAGTTCAAATTAATTTGGCTAGTTTCTATTTGTACAGCTAGTATGTTAAGGATCATGCAACCACAGCCTAAGAATCTGAGTACCACTAACCCCTAAATTTGAGTCCTGGTGTTGGTGTATTTTGGGGGACGTCTCTTTGAGTGGTTTGGAGTGTAGCTTGGGGAGGTGTTTTGAGGATGTTTTGAATTGTTTCTGCCATCACTTTGTGTGTTTTCAGTTGGTTTGGAGGTCTTTGGGAGGTGTCGGATATGACTGTAGGTGTGCTTTCAGGCTGTTTGGCATTAGTTTGGGTATGTTTATGGGTGATTTTGTAGGTGTTTCAAGTGTGATTATGAGGTGTGTTTTAATTGGCTTTGTGGTGGGTTTGGGGTGGGGAGTGTTTTGGGGAGGCTTAGGGGAGTTTTTGGATTGGGATTTGGGGGCACTTTGGGTTGATCTTACAGGTGTTGTGTTGGTTTTGGAGTGTGTTTGTGGGATGATTTTTAGAAGGGTTTGAGTCAATTTTGGGGATGTTTTGGACATGGATGGGTCATGCCCAGTGCCTGTATATATAGAGGTTTAAATAATATCACAAAGTCTTCAAGCAGCAGCTGCAATGCAAGAGTTGTGTTCCTTTAGCTGAAGAGGCAGAGGGGTAGCCTTCATCTTGGGTAAAGCAGTGGTGGTGTTTACATCACTCCTGAACCAAGCTGTATCCACCCAAACATCCAGGTTGTCCCTCTGCTGCCTGCTGTGACTTCAATGCCATATCTCTGTGTGACAGAACCATTTGCCTTCTCTGCCAGGGGTAAAGTCTGGCTGCTGAAAACGGTGCTTTTCAAAGTGCACACAAAGGAATTTATCTGTGAGCATTAAAAAGTCACTGCATTGCAAAATGTGCTGCACTTCTACTACTAATATTTTAAAAGTAATTATATGTCAGAATACTGTGGAGGGGTTTTTTTTTTCTTTTGCTTTATGAGGACAGTTACAACCCAGAACTCATGAAGTGTCATATTTTTTACTCGTGCTATTAACTTGTAAGTGAAAGGACCTCATATATTTTGTCTTCTTAGGAATAGAAACAGTGTGGCAGTTAATGACCGCAAAGTGGAAGCCAGTAGCACTTATGCAAAATGACAGTTCACTTTATACAAAGGAAATATGAAGAAGGCAACATTCTCAGTAATATTCAAGAACTAAGAGAGAAAGTATGTTGTTTCCACAGAAGGTCTAATGGACCTGCCATTGTCTTCCTCTGCACAGCACACATATGTAGCACTAAGCAATTAATGTGGTGTCTTTGGATTACTCCCAAATCATACTTGACTTCATTGGACACTCTTCCCCTAGTACTGTGAGTGTGTAGTCAGACCCTGCACTAACCATATGACTCACAGGCAAGGCTTTCTAGGACCTTGAATTTCTAGTATTTTCTGAAGCTGTAATTTTCTCACCTCAATTTCTCACAAGTTACCTGCTCATGGCTTAACCCACACAGAATAAGCTGTTACGGAAAGAAGTGGGTCAGCTCTGCTAGGCAATGAATCCTTCAGAAAAGCCAGTCCTATAGGCTTCTCTGACTATGGCCTATGCATAGGGACTATATGACATATCAGCTCTAGAGTATGTGTAGGAGACTGGGAGACAAAGACCTTCTGCAGCAATAACTTACTACGCAAAAGGGAAAAAAAAAATCCACCAGGAGATACTGAGACTATCCATTGTCCCAGGCTCAAAAAGATAAGACCTAGAAATTCAGATCCCAGCAAGTGATACACCAACAGGACACAGGGTCCATCCTGATTGTGATCTCTGTGGTCAATGAAGAGTTATCTGACAGGGTATGACAGAGCTCCAGCTGAGGACCAGTACAGACTGACAACCAAATGGAAAAGGAGGTGAACAAACCTCAAGCTCCTTTTTAATCTGATAGAAGAGCTAGGTCTATGGCATCATACAGCAAGCTCAGATTCAAGGCTCATTTGATTAAAGGCAAAGCTGTCTGATTTTCTCTCTGCTATTTTTACTCTCTTTGTTTTGTGTCTTTAGAAGCCCATAGTTTCGTTTCATGTGCAACAGAGAGGATTCCTGAAGTTTTGTGAGACAATCCTTCATGCTCATGGAGCCTCTCACTGAAATAAGAAACAAAATTCTAAAAAAATCTTGCTTAGAGATAACTGTTGTGAGGAAAGTAGCCTGAAGAAAGCTGAGAATCTGATTTAAACAATTGTCAGCAGTCACGGTCCCGCAATGTGACTTAAAGTTCTTGCTTTGCAGAGAATCTCTGTTTTCATCTTGATGAAGAGGAATATGCCATTAAAGACACGACTCTCTTTGCTCCTTAAACAGAAGTAAAACCCAGTCACATTTGGACTATCTGCTGAGCAAGATACATCTTCAATTAAACAAAGGTGCCAGATACCCCCTAAGGTAAGCCACAAAATGTGATAGCACATGTTTCAAGTCTTATAGTGTCAGTGTGTTTGCAGTCAGATCTTTACTTCTTCTGGAAGTGCAAGAGTGAGGAGAAGGATGCTAGAAAGTGTTGGAATACCTACCAGTATCTGCAGTTGCCAGATATAACTCTGGAATATTTCATGTTTGTTTGAAAGCTTAACACACAGTGAGGACAAAGGCTGCAATTTTGAGCTCTCAGGAAAGAGAGGAATTAAGATTATCTGTGAAATCTTTATTTAGGTTCTTGCATATGATAAAATCATAGAATGATCTGGGTTGGAAGGAATCTCCAAAGGTCATCTAATCCAACTGCCTCTGCAGTAGGCAGGGTTATCATCAGCTAGATAAGGCTGTTGAGCCTCACCTTGAATATCTCCAGGGACGAGGCCTCAACTATCTCCCTGGGCAGCCTGTTTCAGTATTCCACTACCCTCATGGTAAAGAAGCTGTTCCTAACATCCAGTCTAAATCCACTCTTCCCTAGTTTGGAGCCATTGCTCCTCATCCTATCACCACAGGCCTTTGTAAACAGTCTCTCTCAAAGGATGATGCCTGGAGGCCCCCTTTAGGTACTGGAAGGTCATTATTAGGTCTCCCCAGAGCCTTCTTTTCTCCATACTGGACAACCCCAGCTCCTTCAGCCTGCTCTCATAGCAGAGGTGTTCCAGCCTCCTGATCATTTTCATGGCCCTCCTCTGGGCTTGCTCTATCAGGTTCATGTCTTTCCTGTACTGAGATCTTCAGACCTGGACACAGTACTCCAGGTGAGGTCTCACCAGAGCAAAGTGGCAGAATCAACACTCTCAATCTGCTGTCCACCCTTCTGTTGATGCAGCCCAGGATGTGGGTCCACATCTCCAGCTTGTCCAGCTCTGGCACACTGACAGCACCATTCTCTTATGTTATACCCCTAGCATCAGATAGGAAGTCTGCAACTGACTCAGAACCTGTGACTCATTTTCTAGTGCTTTAAGCCCAGGAAACACAAAAACAATTGAAAAAAGAAACACCTCTGCCTTTTCCTATGTTTTCTTCCTCATGCACTGCCCACTCAGTAAACTCCCTAAGCTAGCCACCTTTGCTGGGTCACTAGTGAGAAAATGAAGATTGTGTTCATGTACTGTTGGAAAGAAGGCATTCATATCTGTCATGCAGGCTGCCAGCACTTCCTCTAGGAAAACATCTAGTAGCAAAGAAACATCAAATCAAAAGAGTTCAGCTTACATAGACTGCCTACTAGGGGTTGATGTATGTGTGATCCTGGCATTTTATGGACCCATGTCTAGCCCCAGAGCACAGTCACCAGTCATCTGCAAAAGGACACTGTGCCGAAGATTTGAGCTGGTATCTTGAAGAACTAGAGACATAGTTCCCTCAATATGCTTGGAAAGGTCACTTCAAGGTTGAAGTAAAGAAAATTTTAAAAATTAAAAAAAAACCAAACCAAACAAACCAAAAACCAACAAAACTCTAGTGGTTTTCTTTTGGTGCAGTAGTTCAGCAGTTCTCTGGCTTCCTTATGCAGACCAGTTTGTCCTGTATTTGTGGTTGTGGTTTAGCACACTCTGAAAATTGCTGTGTAAGTCACCAAGAAAATTCTCATTAAAGAAAGCAGATGCTCAACTAGTGCCTGATGCAAAATTCTTGAGAGAAGAGACCTTAGCTCTAAAGAGAATATCTCTTAACATGAGAGGCCAGCCTCTTCTCCTTGATGACAAGAGACAGGACTAGAGGAAATGGTTACAAGCTGTACCAACAGAGGTGTAGGCTGAGTGTTAGGAAATATTACTTCACTGAAAGGGTTATCAAACATTGGAATGTTCTGGCCAGGGCAGTGGTCAAGTCCCTATTCCTGGGGGTGTTCAAGCAGCACATGCACCTGGTGCTCAGGGACATGGTTTAGTGTTGACCCTTCAGTATTGGGCCAAAGAGGGAACTGGATGATCTTTGAAGTCTCTTCCAACCAGATAGATTCAGTGATTCTGAGGGCAGTGCCAACCAGGGCAATGAGTGCTGTGTGACAGGTTACATTATGAATGAGACAGTATCTCTTATTTGGTTGCCTTATTGAAGAGGACAAGTGAGTGTTTTACATACACCTTGGTACATTGTTGGGAGTGATTGTAAGGATGTTGAAGGCTTACTTATCTGCAAGCATTCTAGCAGATGGCAATGCCATCAGGAAGAATTTGGAGTGGTCACAAAAGCGGGAAGGGTGCTACTGCAGAGAAATGGTTGGCTACACTTCACTGACGTTTCCAATCAACCTAGGAGCTAATTAATGGGAGAGGTGGCTACACAGGCAGCTTGGCCATTACAAACACCACAGACTGAATCAGAGGAGCTAACTCTGAACACTGATTTCACAAAGAGGTAACAGGAAGAGCTTGGTCCTTGCCACATAACTCAGAGAACCTGCACAGGTTGCCACCTCAGCACAGTGTCTAACAAGTGAAAGCTATCAGGTAGCGTTAGAATGCTGCATTTCTATATGAAATGTGCATATGTGTGTGTGTCTTTCTGTTAGGACTGCACATCAACCTACCCCAAAATGGCTTCCACCTTCCCACCATATCCCTCATTTCTTTTAACCTATGAGCCCTTCAGGCCAGGGGTTGTCTCATGTGTTTGCCAGCTGGGTGTTATTGTAACACCCATTAGAATAACTACTCAGAGTTGTGCTGACAGATGTTATTGATTCTTGAAATATTACCATGATGTCCAAACCAAGGTTTTGTTTCCTTTCAGCAAAAAATACCCTTCTCATTCAGAGTGCAAGGCAAGGCTAATCATTGCTATTATCCTGTAATGGAGTGATAAAACAGTGACACACACGAAGCAGCTGTCACAGCTTCACTCAGCCAGCCCATCAGCTGCGTCTATTTCTTTACGACAGTTTTAATGACAGTGCCATGCTGATGTCAGGGACAGGAAGGGCTGCAGGAGGGGCAGCCCTGTTTGTCCTGTTGCCCAAGGCGACTGAGTGTGCAGAGACCTTTGCAAGCTGCATGAAAAGATATTATTTTCGTGGCCCTTATTTTGCTTAATTATCTCTTCAGCAAGATAATGTATTTTATTTTTTTCCCCCCTCCATCCATCCCTGCCTATTCTTTATTTTTAACAAATGTCTCTTGGCATAGAAAATATCAACTATGGAAGAAGCATAGCAGAAACCAATACTAAATAAAGGTTAGGTGATTTTATTTGACTCATGTGTAAGCAGAAATTGTGTCTTCTTCATTGTGATACATTAATGAGAGAATTGACAGAAATATCTATATTTAGATTTTGTGAGAGATTTCTATATAACAGGTTCTTGAGACTTTCTTTTTTGCTTGAATAAGCCTGATGCTTAACAGGTCTGCCCCATGTCTGTCGAACAACTCTGCTTTGCTCTTGGAGCTCCACAGAGCTTCATCCCTGCAAACGACATGTGTATCCAGACGGGGCAGAGTCAAGGAGGCTCTTGAAGTCAATAACTAAAACATTAATCCAATCAAAGTGGCCAGCAGCTTTTGAAGAGATGTAAATTCTGCACTTGCAGGAAGAAGACATTATCTCTGTTCTCTGTCATCTGTTAAATTCACATTTTCACAATGGACCACATTCCCTGTTTGATTTCTAGGAGTGACTAGATAAACTCCAGAACTAAACTGACATGGGTTACAAATAATATACACTTCAGAGACTAGAAGATAAAAATACAAAGGGACTTTATTTGATGTTCTGAAAACATAGAGATGCTTCAGAAAAAAAAAAAAGGCTAAAGTTTAGGTGCTGAACCCTTTAGGCCTTCTATTTGTTTTGTTTGTGTTTTTTTTTTTACCTAATACACTTCCATTTTCTAGCCACTCACCATGTGAAGCTGTAAGACTTAAAGGTCCCTTGCATCTCACTATGTGTGCTTAATGATGTGGTACATACACTGTCTGGTGTTACCACCTTCTGTGGTTCTACTGAATTGAACAGTAAGGAGCTCAGATGGTTTGTGTCTATTCCAAAACATCTGCAAGATAGTCTGTTGGATCGAGGTGCTGTAAAATAACAGTAGAAAAAGGAACAAACAGGGGGTTGCAGGGGAAAGACTTTCAGAAACAGAGGCATTAAAAGGAGATTTAAGGTATAAGACTAGAGGAGTAAGGGAGCATTATTTCAGTTGCAACAGGCTGAATACTGTTGATGAGTGTCAAGAATCCAGACAGCTTTCATAACAGGCTTTTGCCTTTTCCTATCCATTTGTATGCAACACATCACACGTTCAAGCTTGTGGAGAAAGTGACCTTACACAAGGGAAAGCAAGAGCCAGCCCAACCACTGTGCTGCTCCAGGGCAGCCAATCCACAGCCAATGTCTTGTTGCTAAATTAAGCAACAGGCCATGGTCTGAAGCAGACATGGACTCAAGCCTTCATAAATTAAATTTCCCTGCAGCAATAGAAGCTTACAGGAAAAAAGCAAACAGTGCTCTTGGAAACTCATTCATGCATTTCCAGAATAAGCCTTTCCCCCCCCCCCCCCCCCCCCCCCCCCATTTCTGAACAGTCCACAGCTATTAGTAAATAAATGTTGCAACAGATTTCTACTACATGATAATAGAGCACTTATAGTATTACTGAAATATTTACTGAAACTAAACAGTATTATGCGTGCACAACCCAAATCTCATCTGCAGGGAAACTGAAACAGAAGCGGTATAAACGTCAGATCATAATTATCCCTAATTGCAGAAGCTTTGAAGTTAAAAAAGAATTGAATCTTTCCACTTACTGGGCTTGATTTAGCACTTCATTAGTCAGATTTTGCACCAGTTAGAGAGCTATTTTGGAATTCAGCTGGAGTAGCACAGCAGTGAATAATGGGCGTGCTTTATGGATCTACTGCTTGTGGAATTGGAGATCTTAGGGCATCTAAGGTTGAATTCTAAAGGGCTGCCAGTCAGGCACCACCTGAATTTCCTCTCAAGGGAAGAATATCAAAGGTCTCTGTGTGTAAAATGTGAATGGTATGCTCAAGCTAACAAGCCGTCCTGCAGGGATGCCAGACCCACTTGAAGTTATTAGCTGGAAATGCTTTTGCTGAATCATGTAAAGACACTTTCATGTAAAGACAGTCCAGAGAAAACTAGGCCCTGGACCTACCCATCTGGTTTCTGTGGGAAACCTTCCCACTCTGCCTGGTTAGGTGCCCTGTGGCATATTGCACCTGTGTGGCAGCAGAGAATGAGGTTCCACTGGTAAAGCATTGTGCAAATATGGAATCAGGAACAACATATGCCAAATGAGTTTACTCTCTCCATCACTTGTTATTCTCTTGTATGGCCCCACTCAGCCTTTCCAGCATAATCTGTTGGTCTAAGGCCACTTGTTATTGTAATTTCCCTGCTTCAACAGTAACTGCTACATGTAAGATCCATGAAAATAATGTTTTAATCTTTCAAACCTTGAAATAGCAACCCTTCCTTTTGAAGTAAACCATTGTAATGTTTATATATACAGAAACATAAGGGCCAACTTCTTGTTTCTGAAGCAAAACTGAGATACAATTGGTTTCCACAGCAGTGTTGAAAAGAAATGGTAGAGAAGTACTGGGACCTTATCCATGACTTAAGTACAAGTCTTCAATCTGGAGGTTTCACCCCATTTCCCAAACTTCACTTAACGTAGTGGAGGGTTCCTACACACTTGTGCTGAGATTGTCTGGGGAGCTGGTACAGCAAAAATTAATAATTTGGAGAGTGGTAGATTTTGCCTGGATTAGCACTCTGGTCCACCTCATGGTGGAAGCGAGGAAGTGTTTCTGCTTCCCTGGGGAGAGGCAGGATTTTGCAGCTCAAGGGGAGGAGGCAGGAGGGACTGTAGCCAATGCAAACTGCACTGAAAGTGTGCTGCCACACATCTTTCTGGCAGTATCCAAGCAAAGACTCCGTTTGTGGTCCCTTTGCTGAAAGGTGAGGCTAAATGCCAGGGTCCAAACTCCACTGATAAACACATGAAGGCACAATGTTCCATTCTAGTAAGTTACATCTATGTGCCCCCTGGCCCCCCTAGATATCAAACTTTGCTAGACCAACATTTGTTCTCCACAAAAAACACAGTCCAGCTACGTGCCTTAAACTGTATGAGCCCTCTAGGTTGCATGAGGAACAGAAAATTCATACAAAGAGAGGAAAAACATCTTCAGTAACTACCTTTTTTTCCTTGTTGAATTCCCTCTGTACCTTTATTTTGTGTCCAAAACGGCCATTCTTGCTCCTGCATCATACAGGCAGCAAAGTCTTGGAGAAGACTGAGCTAAGTCTTCTCCAAGTCTAAGTCCAAGTGGCTATGTAGCACGAGCATATTGCTATCCTCTGAGAAAACAGTGAACAGCACAGGCAGCCTGAGAAAAAAACAATCCACACACTGCTGACTTGTAGGGAGAAGCAACATGTTGATTACTCTACAAACACAGTGCTTCTCTTTGGGTTTCAAAGACTTGCAGTTGACTCACTTTGTCCCAATTCACTCTACAAGATCTTCAGAAGAATCATTAAGTTCAAGCTGGCACACTGAGGCTAAGCATGCGAGAGGTCCTTTGGCAGAATTGCCCAGGTAAATGTTTCCAGCATACTTTCCAACATACAGTTATGATGTTTTCTCAGACAAATTGACTGTGCAGGAACATGCTGCATTTTCCAGAAGCTTAAACACTTGAAAAACAAGTGCGATTTAATGGTTGGGATTTCTTCAGGGGTCAGGGTGCTGAATTATATTTTTTTTTATCGAAGACTTAGTTCTGCTCCTTCTGAAGCATTACAAAACTCCCACTGCATTTCTGAGAAGGAGCTGGCTTTATCTTGTCCCTTCCTAGCATGTGATGTATCTTCTCATATTTTCTTTTACCTTGAATACATTTCCCTTATACGAGGCTAGTCTGTGTCAAGAAGTTAAAATCTTTCTGAAACATGAGCTTCAACTTTGGCCAACGTTTCAGAGGCAATTAGGACTTTGGACAAGGTATCTAGCCTAATTCTATAAAGACTCAGTCATCTTATAGAAGCATCTCTAACGTCAGAGACATCTCAGGCTCTAGCCTTACAAGCATCAAATCCTTCACAGCCACTTTGTCTGTCCTCAGGCCATTTGAGACATTTTCTTTGAAAAGCAAAGTATAATTTGACTCAAGGCATTGCTTGAAATGCCTAGCCCCAGGACCTGCTAGTTATTGGATTCAGACCCAATTGAAAACTAGGTCCAAGTGCCATAAACCAAAACCAACCATGAGCACGCCCTCAGAATGACTGCAAAACATGGTGGCTGGGTCACTCTGGGATGCAGAAGTGTGGCAGCCCCCCCACCTTGCAACAGTGGGACCATCGTCACACTGATGAACAAAACGCGGAGGTGTGCCTAGGCCTGGAAGGGCAGAAATGGCAGGACAAACCGGAACACATCTGCAGTCTATGGGAGGCATGACCAAGCAGAGAGAAGGCACCTGGGCTCTTAGAGAGCAAAATGTTGTATGCTGGGGCTGTGAGCATCTTAAGAGAGAAGCCAAGTCTTTCTGAAAGGCTGGCTTTGCCGAGGAAGCCCAGCCGAGGGGTACTGATTTGACCCAGTTGTACATACCCAGGGGTAAAGAGTACAGGTGTTGAGACCCTGCTACTGCAAGGGATCTCATCTGTGATGTGGATGGGACTGCCTCTGGAGATGGTCTGGTTAATCTGTGCAGTTGTGTAATACAAATGAACACAGAGAATATTGCTTTCATTTATCTAGCCTCTTCTCATCAATCTTGGCAAATAAATAGGTTTTCCTCTTCAGACACTTTCTCTTAAGTTAAG
Organism: Psilopogon haemacephalus; assembly: GCA_013396835.1. Lineage (NCBI taxonomy): Eukaryota > Metazoa > Chordata > Aves > Piciformes > Megalaimidae > Psilopogon > Psilopogon haemacephalus. The sequence goes on along the minus strand of VWZI01011363.1, from coordinate 1,253,393 downwards.
CAAATCACACTTAAAAGAATCTGCCTCTGACTGTGCTCAGCTAAACCTGAGTCCCTTCTTAGCAATGCCACTGAGCTTGGAGAACCATACCAACTGTTAAACTAGGATTCAGCTTTGATCACACTTTGTAATAAAACTCACCAAGCTATTTGAAGGATTCTTTAATGCTTCCAGGATATTATTTTTGCTCCTATTCCCCACACCTGTTTCGAAGGAGCCATTCAGTGCATTGGTGATATCCAATTTATTCTCTAGTTGTGAGTGATATCCTCTGTTAGCAGTATAAATTGCACCCATTGCCCTTGGCAGAATTATCAACAATTTTCCTGCTATCTATTAAAGCAGTTTCATAAGTAGACACACTTCATTAATATACACTTTTCAGAAGACTAATTGAATTTTTCCAATGTATCCTTCAGCAGCCATTGAATTATGTAGTTAGTGGTGGATATGCGCAAGCTCTTGGGTGATACTGAAGAGTCACCAGTGGCTAAGGGAAAGTACAGGATGTGCTCTTCATATGTACTCATTGAGATGCTTCTGGCCACACTATTGAGAAGGCAGGGAAAATGAGGATGTCTTGTCAGCAGCATCTCAGTACGGCAGGGATACTTGCTTGTGGGTAAAAAGACTTGTCAAAATCATCTGATGAGAATACACTGGGATAGAGAAAGGTAAACCAAGGCTGAGAAAGGAAGGAGCAGCCATGGACTCTATGTTTAATACCTGGCGTGGCATTCTGTGGGGATTTTCTGCAAAAAGCATAGACTGCACTGTGACCTTTGATAGACATATTAACAACCCAAGGCTTCCTTGGAAGAATTCTGGAATTATGATAATTTTGGTATCCACTTCACACACAGGTAGTCTGCATATTTAGAAGTAAATGCAAAGAATCAATGCAGGACAAGAAAAGGTAGCCAGGAAAGCGTGAGAAAAAAACAGCACTTGAGACAGGAACTAAGTTCAGAGATAAACAAGAAAAGTCACTCTTCCTACATTAAAACTAGCATAGACAAATCTGTGTCTAAATCTGCCAAGAACTAATTAAGAAGCTCACGTCACAGAATTGTTCTCACTATCTGAAAAGAGCCACAGTAACATTTGCACAAGGGCTGTTAACACAGTCTATTGTGGAGTCCCAGAAAACGTTTGCGAGGAATTCATAAATGGACTTGTGACTTTTATTCATGTAGGTAAAGGAGGAGTTAATTGCTCTTCTATTTTCTTTCTACCTCCCTGTTCTGTTCCTGTGCTGCATGCTACTGTAAGCAGAATGAAGCCAATATGGAGAAATGTCTCCTTGAGACTTTAATTTTTTAATTGAAATCACAGTAAAGATGCCTTTGACCATCACCTGTTTTGCTGTTCCAGATGTGGGCATGGCAATTCCTATTAGGAAGGATGAGTAATAGGAAGAAGTAGCTTCCAGTCTTTCAACAAAGATTTCCATAGTTCGCAGGATCACAGGACGGTTAGGAGTTGGAAGGGACCCAGGGAGATCATCGAGTCCACCCCCCCTGCCAGGGCAGGACCATACAATCTAGCACAGATCACAGAGAAACACATCCAGACAGGCCTTGAAAGTCTCCAGAGAAGGAGACCCTACAACTTGTTCATTTAGAAAACTTCCCATCAGCCTGACATTTATTCTAGGGCAAAGAATGTAGCTTTTTTTTTTTTTTTTTTTTTTTTTTTAATAAAAAAGGAGATGGGTTGAGTCAGGTGAACAGATTCACAAGTAAGATTTCTCCATCTATGATTAGTCCATACTGCCCTTTGGCTAATATCAATATATTTTAAACATTTTTTCCTCATGACAGCATGAATTCTTTGTCTGTAGATATACTATAGGCAACTGTTAATGTGTGCAGGGAGGTCATACACAATCTTTTTAAGACTTACTTACGAAGAGGACTTACTGATTGCTTACAGTAACTACTGAAGTTATTGTTTATCCTTGTTTAAAGGTTGATACTGTGCTGAGCTCAAAAAAAAATTTACTCTGTGGCAGAGTTTCTTCGAAGTTTGTCTTTACCAAAAAAAGACCAGGAATAATGTGAAGTAACCACATACTTTTACAAAAGTGGGCACATCTCAGGAGAAAGAAAAATCTCTGTGGCAACTCCTGAAAAAGCCCATTGGTGTCTCCTGGGAGCAGGATACTTCCACACATACACGCAGGAATTAGAGTGAATATGAATGACTACAGCTGCAAATAACATGTACAAACACAAATTAATTTTCCCATCATGCTGTGATACTATTGCAGCAAATAATTTGTTGCTTCAAAGGATTCTTAGTACATTTCAGTGGCCACAAGCCCCTCTAACATCATGGTGTTCTGAGAAAAATATGGATTGTATGACATTTTTATCAAAGTCAAGGGTCAAATTGTGATCTGCAAATTATATGTATATATATACACACTATAGATTTATGGTAATTACTGTATTTTGACTTACATCTGTCTCATACATATGGCTACCTCACAGCTGAGCTTTTTCTATAACTATAGAAAAAGTTTCCCAGAGAGCAATGCAGTAAATCTTTTGGTTGGGAACTGAGTAGGTGATAAGGATGTCAAGTCATATTTATGCCTTTTCCCCCTGTAACAAGTAAAAGTAATTTATGCCTAGGAAATGAGCTGATATAAATAGACCTTTGTAAATTTAAAATGTTTGTTATTCCAGTGACATAAAACCATGCTCTTTTGCTGGAAGTAAGAAATGTGCTGTCTCTGAGTATTACAAAAAGGTAGCACTGAGAGTTATGTACATAACTACAGAAGACATTTGCCATAACAACTGAGAGCTTTGCAGTTTTTCATCTATGATATGGAAGAAGCAGAGGCAAGAGGATTTTTGTTGTTGTTGTTGCATTACTACTTTGGCATCCTATTCAGTGAGCAGGAAGACAGGACTAGTCCCAGACCTTCAGTTTTGGAGTCATTCCATCAGGATGACATCACAGCAGAGAGAAAGTGACACCTGACTCATAAGCAGTTAGCAAAATTAGGGAAAAGATGGGAGTGAGAAAGGTGCCGTCACACCAAGGCTGAGGTCATTCCCAATGGGAGCATGAGGAGATAAGATTCAGTGGAGACTGATAAGGGTGAGACCTGTCTCTATGTTTAATAGCAGTATCAGAGTAAGGAGAGGATTTTATGGCCACTATAGAGGTAGGAGACTGGAAGGAATTGGCAATCGAATTGGAGGGAAGCCACTGAGCTGCCCAGAGGGTTTCGCCAGCTGGGAAACAGTTCTATGCTATTTGATAAGAAAACACAGCATCAGCCTGCATCCCTTAATACTCAGCAGCTGCTTCTTAAGAGCATAGCAGGAAAGATTTTGCTATGTGAATTCTGCTGTCTGGGCAAATTCCCATTGCAAAGCCCCAGGGCATAAGGCTGCCAACAAGGCTGCTGTTATATGGATCTGAAAAAAAAAAAAAAAATATTTTCTCAACATAAAATCCAAACCATGTCACTCTTGTAGTACTATGCTTTTAATATTTCTGTCTCCTGGGAGACAGCAGAAATTAGAACTTTAGGACCATGTTCAGAGAAAGCTGGGTAAAGAAAGAAGGCTCACAGGTAGGGAAATCAGTCAACTTTTTACAGTGAGAATGAGAAAAAGCTCCTCTGGTGGATGGAGATGCGTAAGATCTTCAGTGTGAGTTAGCTGGCTTCTCCCATATGTGCCTGGTAGGCAGCAACGTTAAAGTCCAAGAATATCTGTCAAGCCCTCCTATCTATTAATTAAGGCACCATTTTGCATATGAATCAGGTATCAGGTGGCTGCTATTCCCAAATACCAAACCTTCATTTTTCGTAAACTGTTGAGTGATGATATGGCCACCACTGATTTTCCTGACTCTTACTGTTTCATACAATACTAGCTTTCAAAATGCAAACCTAGATCAGCCCTCTTTGTCAGCTGAGGTGATACAGTAGTCAGGCATGTCTTACTCCACTGTGAGCCTAGCAAAGAAGGGAAAAAACCCTCTGAAACTCCAGCAGCCCTGTATTGCAGAGAACTACCTCCCAACAGCTCCCAGTTCTGTCATTCCAGCATCTGCCCTGTGCTTATGCAGTTGTTTTGACAACTGTCCTGTAAAGAGAACCAAGGCCCTAAATGTCAGACTAAGATCATGAAGGAAGTGTGTGGTCACATTCAAATGGCTGAATAAATTCTGCCTTTAGCACTGTCACAATCCAGTACTCCAAACACAGAATCATTTCTTTATCTTATTTTAAATAAATAAATAAATAAAATAAAAAGCTAAAAAATCTTTCCTGAAGCACTTGAGCCAGCTTCAGTCATTCGTTAGCCTAGGAAAGATTCATAGCAAATGATCAATGAGACATTCACAGTCCTCCAGCTTCAAAATACTCACATTTCTATGCCAATTGGGAATGTTCTGGTGACTAATTTGTAGACTGTAGTGAGGCCCATGAGTGCATCTTTAACAAATTTGTCCTAAAATATTCAGCCCCTCAGATAGTCATCCAGGTCAAGTGTTTCTCTTTTACACTTTGGGGCTTGGGGAAGGTTTGGAGTGGGGAAGATTTGATTTCCCTCTTAATGTGCTGGTGGTTCAGTTTTATTGATGTCGTTGGCAAATGCTATTTAATGCCTTGTGGCTACACAAACAGCATTGATCTTAGCATTCATTAGCTACACATAATAGTACCAAATATTCAGCTAAGAATAATGGAAAATAACCACAGTAAGACAGTAAATGAAAGGTAGGTGGAGGCTTGTATATTCTAGACTGTGTATTCTCTAAAATATAATATCTCTCTAGAGTTTTCACCACTATTAGTACCTAAGCACAATTGCAGGGACCATTCTTGGCTAATGTTTACCATGCTTCCTGAGATCAATAAAGCAAAATTCACAGATGTGAAGCTTTCTTAAGTACATTGTATGAGTTAATATCTGTTGCCTTACTATTACATCAAGGGCAAAAATACTAAAGTCACTTGGTCACATTAATACCTGACTTAATTTCAGGGAGCCAACAGTAAAATGCTCTTTCTTCTTGTGCTGTTACCTGTAATATGCCTGAAATGCAAGAAAATTGCCTTAGTTCTCTTATCTGAAGGGAAGAGAATTTGAGTCCTGCAACAGGTTGATCTGGTAAGCTACATTGTAAAGTGCATTTGCATTCATGGTTAGGTGAGAGAATTAATATCTTGAGATGTTGTTGAGATGAGCTTCAATATTGTCTTCAAAATGAGAGGCTTCTCTAGTAGAAATTGCCTCGTATTCTACCAGTTCTAGAGGGAAAGAACAGGAAATGACTGGACTCAAGCATGCAAATGGTAGCTTGGGATAGAATTTGAAGAAGAGATGCTACTTAAGCTTGTCCTGTGGAAGTAGAATGTTTTACAATTTATCTTCAACATGGGATAAAAGGGGGATGCTACTCTGAGCGTATCATTTTGATTTGTCTTGAATGTTCTGACATGTCTTGAATATTGAAGAGAAGTGGCTTACTTTCTCCTTTTATTTTTGTTGTTGGTGGTTTTTGTTTTGGGTTGGTTGAGTTTGTTTTGGGTTTGGGGAGTTTTTGTTGTTGTTGTCACCCCTGTCCCTCCAATCGTGTCACAGCAGTATTTAAACTGTGCTTTCATGGAAAGGAAAAATTCCACAGCATGTACTGGGTTTAGCCTGAGCTCAGAAAGCTCAATAAATACTCGAGTCGATTTGGAAGTAAAAAATACATAAACTTTAACAATAAATAGGAGGTAAGGGGAGTTTTACAGAAGGTGGGGGAAAAAAGGGAACCAAAATACAGAGTGTGGAGAATGAGGGGAATTGCAGATGGTAAAGGGGAAAAAGGAGCAAAATAGACAGTAACAGAATACAACCCATGAGATGGGAGTTGAGTCCAAGCGCTGGAATTGATGATTGGACGGTGAATGATTTTGGTAATGAAAAGCAGTTGGAGTTCCAAAGATTAAAATGGTGGTGTTCCTTCACGTGTTTGGTAGAGACCATGTGGTGTTCAGCAGCAAGGCAGTGAGGAGTTGGTCAGGAAGGCAGGCAGGCAGAGAGAGAGAGAAGACAAGCTGTCTCCCTCTTTATAGCAGTCCTTGGCAGGAAGTGGGAGGGGGCTAAACATGATACCTGGGGGAAGGTTAGACCACCCCCAGGGAGGAGTCAGAAGGCTCCAGGTGGGCTTAACCCTTTACATTGCACATATCAAATGTCACAGCTAACATTTCACCTAGTATCCAGGTAGTCTTAGTACTAGGAAGTGCAGGAAGATATGCTGCTGGATTGCAGTTGGAATTTGCAAATTTGCCTGAATGGATATTAATGTCTTTGTTCATTCATTCACTCATTCCTAATGCTACTTATCCAATACATTCTCAGACTGTATAGACTGCAGGTTTCAAAGTGACACTGAGTGTAAGGGCTCCTTAGCTCTGTATAGCAGTGCAAAGTTCAGCACATGTGATCAAAGCCAAAGATGTGTGGTTGTAACTGCTAATTGTGTGTACCTCTTGGGTATATTATGTTACCACCAAATTCTGGAGGAACATACTGAAGAGATCAAACTGCAAGTTTAAGTGTTTTTGAAATTCAGTCTTCTAGAACTGAGCTAAACTCACAGACCATCAGTTTCTGAGTTCAGAATGCTGCTAAATAATCAAAGTGTTTGTCATAAAGCAATGTGACATTAAATTTCCATTAGATGTAGATGTAAAAATTATTTTTTCCATGATGAACACCATTCAAATCTGTTATCAGTAGGCAAGATAATATAAAATTATTAGAACTACTTCAAGCTCTTTTTCCCTGATCCTTTTCCCTGGCTAACAAGAGTCTGGAGATTTTTAGCTTGAAGAAAAGATGCAGATCTTCTGAAATTATTTTAAGCGTTGTTGGATTTATAAGGACAGTAAAATATTTGTTCATCTACCTTCTGTGACTTATGCCCTTATTTTTCCATTGGCCACAGAAACCAGCAAGAAATTACCTAGAAAATTCAATGTCAGTTGTGTGGAACTCAAAGACAATTTTTGGTACCCATACATTTCCAACAGTAAAATGTCTTATTGCTCTGCAGCTATGAGACAGGTATCTTCCTGTGAATCTCTGAACCTCGATGAGCTCATGCTCTGCTGGGATGCCAGAGGAAAAGATATCTTTAAAGAACATGCAGGAAATATTTTATGATAATGATGCTGCCACCCCTCCACTGTGATTCACCAAAAGCCAGAATGGACAATAGGTTTTGGTCAGACTTGGGAAAACAGTGATGGGCTATAATGCAAACAGCCCAGCTCAAAATGCTTTTCATAGGTTCACAGACCATAAAGATGCCAAAATCACACAGAATAGGCCCTGTACATTTCCTAAATGGATCTGTTCAGCACTGCCTTGAATGATTCATGTCCTTAGTCTTAAGAGTTTAGATGGTCCTTGAAGCAAGGAAGGACTTTTAAAAGGGCAGTAGCCAAGGAACAGTGGAAAAACAGCCAAGCAGAAAGAGTTAGAGGGACAAAAAGGAAGGGAGAAACCCTTGTGCAAACCTTGCCTGTTTGAGTGAAACTAAGCTGCTGTGAGCTCCACGGTGAACCCTGTTATGGAGGAATCCACCAGGAAGTGCAGTGTGGCCATTCAGGCAGCCTTCTGAACAAGGTGTCCAGTGTGAATAGACTGAGCTGTTTACAGAATGCGTGAGAGTTTAAACAGAAAATAATCCTGAAAAATGTAAGACAGGACCTGACCTATTTTAAACTGAGGAACTGTAAAATTAGTTGATTTGATCAAGTCAACAAAGGTACTTCTGCATAAAGGGAACGAACAAAAAAGGCAAAACAAGCTTTCTGAAAAGACTGAGGTCAGCTTCTAGAAACAGCTACAGTGAGCACAACTGAGCTACAACTAAGATTTTTTTAGCCAGAAATATGGTTTCTATTTATGCAGATAAACAGAGCAGTTATCAGCTGTTTCTGATAGCAACAAAGTTATTAGGCTCATGGTGGGAAAAGAGATGTAATAGATGCATAAAAAGGAAAAAAAGCTGGAAAGATTTTTACTTATTTTAGATAAAATAACCTAACAGGTACACGACTGATAGCTGATAATGATGATAGACACAGCAACACAAAGAATGGCCACAAGAAAGTAAGTCAGCCTATTTTATAACAAAGCACAAGCAAGTTTAAAGATGATAACTGGGAATGGTGCTTCACAATGCCCAGTCGCATCACAGACAGTTGAGGTCATATGCCAGGAGGATTCTGGTGAATACATGCAGGAAACAGGAACACATGAATGGTTTCTTACTTTGTCAAATGTCTGGAATGAACGTAAAATTTTCTGTTCCAATGCAGTCTTTAGAGGTCATATTGACAAGTCCTTTCTTTCCAGGTTTGCTTTTCTCCTTGTGATGGTTTGAACTAATTGGAGGATTTGAATGAGAAATTAGACTGTAGGCTGAGAGAGGAAAACACTGATGGTGCTACTTCACTCAGAGCTTCACTGAGAAAGAAAAAAAAAAATTGTTTAAGAATTGTAACCCAAACATAGATAAGTCAGACAGTGCTTTAGATCGCTTTGGGCTGTGGCTCTTGTATGGTTCTTTCTCCCTGCTTCTTGTAGCTGAATCTGAATAATTTCACTAACTTCTTTCCTGCTGCTAATCCCCCTGGCCGATCTACCTTCGCCTATCTGCTGCATAAACAGATGGTGAGATACGATTGGGGAAGGGGGGAAAGGTGGTAGGGGTGGTTTGAAACCCCTCTTAGGAATTTTGATCTCTGGGAGGGGTGTGGTGTTTCTATATTACCTTTTTACTGTACGTATGTGTAAATATCTGTTATACATTGTAAATATCTGCTTGTATATTGTGCAAAGCTGTAAATATAAAGCTTCATTTATTAACTTCCAGCCAACTGAGTCCTAGCCTGGGTTATTTCAAAGTTGGCGGGGGGCAGGGTGGGGCAGATAACTGCGAAACCACCACACTCCTGTTGAGCATCTGGTTGTAGATGGTATATGTATACCACGTATATGTAGCCCTTTTAGGGGTCTTTAAACAATAGTTTCTGCTTCTCTCCGTTCTTCTCTTTTCATCTCCATTCCCTGCTGTTTATGCTACTTATACTCCATGCTTATACCTGTCCATCATTTACCTACTCACCTTACAGCACCTATTACATTGTTTTTTCAACAACGAATGAGCATAAAAGTCTATGTTGCAGGAACAGCAACCATGAGCCATCAACAGTCTTTGTAGTGGTCTAGGGAATGATTCTTTTGGTAGCATGGAGAGAAGTTCCCATCTTATGCAACAAAATGTGAAAGTATGGAAGTAGCAGTGGTAGCCCTGCCAAAGTATGTTCCCCTCTGGAATGACACTTTACACGTGTGGAGTAGCACTTCACATACCAAGGAAGTAGGCAAAATTAGATTCTCCGTTAGCACAAACAGTTTCTTAAACTTGGTGCAATGGTACAAGCTATAGTATGGTCTCACATCACAGAAATCTGCTGGGAGAGTAATTTACATTTACCTTCAGCACTCACAACCACTCCTTAAAAGAAACCCCAGAGTGATTTACTTTTTTTCCCTGCAGTTCTAAAATTATCAAAAGGCTCTGGATATATACATTGGATATAATTTAAGTACAGAGAGGACTCTGAATCCAGAGTCCCCATGTGTTCGATTCTGCATTAGCCTAATTTACTGCTCACAGTAGGCAGTGGTTGTCAGAGCAAAGAGCTCTTCCAGTTGGATTATTTGACATCATTATGATTGAATATGCACCAGGATACCATGTGGTGAGTACGTAATAAATCAACTCATTATGCCTATAATCATTATGATTATGTGTTGTTCCAGATCTCAGTTTTATTGACAGAAAAGCAGATAATCAGTATAAATTACTGAGTCATCAAAAGGTTTGTTTTAATTTGCCAGGAATGGGGAAGGTTATATTTTTGTGTAGTCTGATTCACATGTAGTATTACAATAATGGAAATATAGAATATGTGTTAAATTGGAATAGCAGAATGTGAAATGAATCATAATCAAATGTCCTGCTTAGACACTAAGGGTGGAAACATAAGTGTCACAACACATTGACCAAAGGTTCCCACCATACCAAAGGTATCACAGACTAATAGAGGTTGGAAAGGACCTCTGGAGGTTATCTGGTTCAATTTCCCTACTCAGCCCTACAGCAGGTTGCCTGGGATCACACACATGTGGGTTTTGAACACCTGCAAAACTCCAGAGCTTCTCTGGGCCACTGTGCCAGTGCAGTCACCCTTACATCAAAGCTTCCTTCCAGCCTGTTAGTCTCAGCAATACTGGTGCCTGGGTTTTTCCTTCCCTAGGCACAGGGCTTTGCTGAATGCTTTAGGTTCTTGTCAGCCCATTTCTCCAGCCTGTTGAGGTCACTCTGGATGGTAGCACAATGAGCTGGTGTATAAGTCACTCCTACCAGATCTGTGTCAGCAGCAGATCTGCTGAGGGTACACTCTGCTCCATCACCAAGGTCATAAATGAGAGTGTTCATTAACCCAGTCTTCATCCTTGGGGTACACCACTAGTGACAGGCTTACAACCAGATTTCCTGCCACCTTCTGGACATGGCTGTTCAGCCACTATTAGGTGCACCTCACTGCTCGTCCAGCCCATACTTCATCTTCTCCATGAAGATCTCAGACAAGCCAGTGCTGAAAGTCTTCCTGAAGTCTAGGTAAACAAAAATCACTGCTCTCCTGTACTACCAATCCAGTCATTTCACCATAGATCATAGATGCTTATCAAATTGGTCAAGCACAACTTCTCTTTGGTGAAGACATGTTGGATACTCCTGATGACTTTCTGATCCTTCATGTGCCCAGAGACAATTTTAGGTGTTCCATCACCTTGCAAGGACTGAGGTGAGGCTGACTGGCCTGGGTCCTTCTTCCTGCCTTTCTTAGAGACAGGAACAGCATTTGTTTTCCTCCAGGTTTCAGGTACTTTCAGTCTCCATGATCATTTGAAAACTGAGACTGTCCTTGCAATAACATCAGCCACCTTCCTTAGCAGTTCTGGGTGCATTCCACCTGTGCACACAGACTTGTGCGTGTTCAGTATTCTCTAATTTAATCCTTGTCCACCAGCACTATGTCCTCACTGATCCAGTCTTTTCTAGGGGGCCTACAGGAGGGCTGGGGAGGGACTACTCACAAGGTCTTGTAATGACAGGACGAGGGAGAATGGATTCAAATTGGCAGAGGGGAGATTTGAACAGCATGTTAGGAAGAAGTTCTTCACAGTGAGGGTGGTGAGGCACTGGAACAGGTTGCCCAGGGAGGTTGTGGCTGCTCCCTCCCTGGATGTGTTCAAGGCCAGGCTGGATGAGGTCTTGAGCATCCTGATCTAGTGGGAGGTGTCCCTGCCTATGGTGGGGGGTTGGAACTGGATGATCTTTGAGGTCTCTTCCAACCTAAACCATTCTATGATTCTATGATTCTGCTCTCTGGGACCTGGGATTTCTGAGGAACAATCTTGCTGGTAAAGAGCAAGACGAAGGCATTCTTATAGCCTTTTCCATGTGCTGTCTGTCTAACCAGGTTCCCCATCTCATTCAGTAATGGGCCTATGTTTTCCCTAATTGTCTTTTTGTTACCTACACACCTTTAGAAGCTCTTCTTGTCTTTGACATCCCTAGCCAGATTCAATTCCAGGTGGGCTTTAGCTTTCTTAACTGCATGCCCTGACAATTTGTATTCCTGATAGGTCACCTTTTCTTGCTTCCTCCTGTACACTTCCTTTTTGTCCAAGCTTGGCCGGGTGTCCCTTGTTCATCCACACAAGCTTCTTGGCATTTTATCTGACTTTCTCCTCATTGAGATGGATGCCTTTTGAGCGTGGAGGAAGTAATACTTGAATCTTAACCAGCTTTCATGGGCCTCTCTTCCATCCAGGGCCTTATCCCATGGAACTCTAGGTCTCTGATATCTCTAGGTCTCTGCTCCCCTGAGCTCGAGGGCTGAGAGCTTGCTTGTTACTGTTCTCCTTCCTACTCTACCACATTATCGCCACTGCAGCTAGGGCTGACTCTGATGTTCACATCCTCCATATTGGTGAGTATGAGGTCTAATGAGTACCTCTCCTCACTGTCTCCTCTGTCACTTGGGTGAAGATGATGATGCACTACAAGAACCTTCAGGAATGCCTAAGCTCTGCTGTGCTGCCACTGCTCTATATATTGGGGTGGTTGAAGTTCTCCATGAGGACCTTCATAGCACAGTCATAAGCAAAAAAACTGTCAGGAGGTGCATGGTAAAGGCCAAAAACATATCAACGACCTGTAGAAAGTCCCGTTCTTGCATATTTTCAACTGAAATTTTACATAGCTGCCTGAAGTGCAACAACTAGCATACAGATTCAGTGATTTAGAACCACTGTGAAACAGTTAAATCCCTCAAATAGAGTTCCCTCACAACGGCATACAATTTGTTCTACGTGGTTTTCTTTATATATATAATGTTTAAGGGAAACATTCTTCAAGTAGCTATGACCAACAAAACCTATTCTTTCTCATCGTAAACTGTGTTAACAGTCCCAGTCTAATGATCCAGGAGTGTCATTACTGTGGCTGAAGAGTGCATCCATTTGTGGGAAGACCAGTACAGCTCATTAGGTATGTGAGAGGTAAAGTGAGAGTGAGACACTGTGTAACATATGGAATGAATATTTGCTTTGCTCTGTTGGTTCTGCAGAAAGTGCACGATCACAAAACAGAAGCACCACCTTGCCTCATGTATCGTTTTCATCCGCAACAGATCTGTCTCTAAAGCTACAGCTGCTGGCTCTAGCTATGATATCAGAGGACTCATGTGTTTTTAGCTCAGCCCAGTCCAAAAATTAATATATCCATCCATTCATTCAATTGGGTTTTTATGCTAATGGGAAGAAAAAGGGTCAGTGTCTTCAGAAAATGTTAAGTGTTAAATGATTGCATCCACAAGTGTGATCTTCATTGTTCAGGTCCACCTTCAGCTGGAGTATCACCTGGGAAAAGTTTTGCCTTTATGCTACATTTGAGAAGATGCTACATTTAAGAAGCCTCCTACAGAAGATGAAAACTGAAAACATATTGAGATATATGGCAGAAGCAGTGCAAATACGGCAGAACAGGCCTTCTCCACACCAATGTAAACTGGCATATCACTACTGAAGTAAATAAAACTACACTAGCTTAGGCCACCTACACATCTTCTCAACATGCTATACACAGCACTACTCATTAAAAAAAAAAAAAAAATCACCTCTATTAATTTTTCAGCTACACTAAGAAACTTTCTTTTAGTCAGATGGTGGCAGAGTTTGAAGATGAGATTTTAAAACAGAGAGTCTTCAAAGGTGCTGCAGAAGCGTGGCTGCCATTTCTGATGCTTAACTGTATTCTCGTAGCTCCTAGAAAATCCAGGCTCCTGCTGCCCAAAGCTCTGGCCTAATACATATCAAAAGGTAATCCCTCTTACAGTTTTAATTTATGCTTTCAGTCTAGTCGGTCTTAGCAAGTTTAAAAGGTTTAATTCTTTATTATTCTTTATATTATTCAGACCTATGCACACACTGAATTTTAGGCATGTTCCACTGACTTTAGTAAGCGTGCAGCATCGTGTTTAAGCTAAGCAGCCATCTATGTGCTTCCCTCAGTGAGAATGCTGAGGCAGCTTATTTCCTTCAGGGCAGGGAAGGCTATTGTGGAAGGGAGCAGTGTTAATATTTTTCAGTGACTTGGACATGAGGAGGAAGACACAGAAATTAAAAGATGACAGTGAGTGTTAAAACCACATTGTAGAAGTTTGACTAGCTTGCACAATTAATTAACTACTTAACCAAGTGCCAAAGCTGTGATTTTTGTATCTCAGACTAAAGGGGTTTATTCTCAGAAAGAGTCTTCTTTTTAAATCGTGACAAGAAATTTTATGTTTAGGAAAATTTAGGAAAAGCTGCACTAATCATAACTGTCCCTTACTGAGCAGACGCTGGTGAAGCAGGTCTGGTGAAGTCCTCGCAGCAGCAAGGTCTGTAAATGCCTACAGCTAACTCTTCATAAAGTACAATTGCTGACAAAAGGAAATTGCATCACCCAGCCTTCCTTCTTTAACAAAATAGAGGAAGTGCCACTGTAGTAAAGTTACTGGCAGTAGGATTAATTCTAGGAAGCATGGCAGTGTTTCTTTAAAAATAGGTAATTTAGCAGAATAAGAGAAGCTGAACTCTTGTTTACCAACCTGATCTTGTATTCCTGACTCAGGCATGAGGAGGATGAGAACTGGACTCCATACCCCCCTCTGGAGCACCACAAAAAGTTTCAAGATTGTGAAGAGAAGGAAATAGAGAAGAACTACCAGGAATCCCTGGCTGGGCTAGTCCTGTAAATCGTTTATTTTCCCTGATAAAATTTGATGCTCTCTTCACTCTCCCTGCCCCTCCAATGAGGCTCTCTCGTGCTCCCTATGTTCAGGATCTGATCTTTAGAGTATTTCCAATGTGGTTTTGGCAGACGTTATTGTTGGTGAATATTTAATATAGGCATTATGTTTTCCATGGTTCAATAACTGCCATAAAGCCACATTTAATATAGGCATTATGTTTTCCATGGTTAAATAACTGCCATAAAGCCACATTCAGGAATGGTTATTACATAAATATGTGTTGGTCTTAGTGGTCATTGTTGGGGTAGAAGATATATATGCAATGGTAGAAAATGTAAGACTATTTCATGAGCACTTAAACCATGAGTCAAAGAGATCTTGAATCAATTACTGAGTCTGATAGCATTTTTCAGAGCAGTGAATAAAATATGGGTCTATTCATACAGATCAAGAGAATATTATTATTGGTATTTATGATTATTAGAGGGGTTTTTTAGGTCCTCTTCTCCATATTGCAACACAGTTCTCCTCACAGGTTGTCCTACAATTTTGGAAATCCTGCTCCTATTTACCCTTGGAACGATGTAGAAGAGTTAACGTCTCCTTAGTTGAAAACCTGTGTTTAACTTGCATCTCTGTGCATTGCAGAACCATTTCCTGTGATTGCAGCAGACAGATAAAATCCCACACTGGTGGGAATAAACCGAAATTAGATCAAAGATATCCAGTCCTGACTCAAAAAGTCATTTGCCGCTAACATTTTTGCTAGGATATGGGGTTTCTTTGCTTGGATCTGGGCTTGCCTTTTTTCTTTCTTTTTTTTTTTTTTTTCCCCCAAGCAAACAAAGCAGCCACATTTGCCTATCGAAAACAACAATCCAAACCGAAGGCACTACAAGACCTGATCCGCATTTGCGTACACTGCAATTCCCCGAGCAAATCTGTACAAGCTTGCCAGGCAAATGGCTCATCAGGTGCCTCGATAGCTGTCTGTAGGCAGCCTCCTAAGCTGGCGCAAGCGGAACTAGCAAAGGTGGATGGAATTTGCAGCTGGGATGCGGAGCTCTGACTCGTCTGCTGTGCAGAAGCTTAGCGTGCAGTTGTTTTAGTAGCAGGAAAGAACCGACTGGTGAAGGCGGCAACGCCGAGCAAGCTCCGACGCACCGTCGGGGCTCTGACACAGCTACCGAGGGGCCCTTGTTCAGCCCCGTGCGCCTGATGGAAGGCAGAAGCCTCCTGCTCCCGGGCTATAAAACGCGGGCGCGGCCCGAGGTGTGGCTGGCGTGAGCGAGGAAGGCTACCTGGAACCAGGTAGGTGCTTGCGCCCTCCGTATGGGAGGACTGGCGGCGGGTGGAGGGCTGAGCGCCGAGGGCGAGTACGACGTGCCCCGCTCGGCAGGCAGCGACTCCGTTCTGCCCGCGGCCGCCGGGGGGAGCTCGGCCTCGGCCCCGCGCCGCAGCCCCTACGCTCCCCGCCTCCCGCGCCAGCCACCGCCGCAGCTGTGAGTGGCCGCTGGGCTCTGTTTCCCGGGCGGCGGCTGGCCGGGGCCTGTCCGCCTGAGCCTCCAGCCGCTGCTGCCTCTTCGTAGTCGGCAGTAATCGGTGCCCTCCGCTGCGGCACTGGGGCGTCGCCTGCCACCGCTCTGCACCCCGAGGAAGGACTTGTTTTCCTGCCCGGATGATGAATTTCTCCGCAAGGTCATCCCTGCCCGCGGCAGCGGCGTGCCCGCGGCTCCCCGGGCGCTACCGCGGAGGTAAGGGGCGGGGTGAGCGGACTGGGGAATACCGACCACCTCCACACCCCTGCTCCAGCAAACCGAAGGGGAGTGAGGTCGGTGCGTGGACGGGTGACCGGGACACGGCGGGTAGGGAGGCGGGGAACTGCCTAGTCCTGGCGGCCTTTCCCGGTGCGGGAGTGCCGTGCTCTCTTCCGCGGCAGGTAGGGGCCGTGGCCGCTCGCCAAGCGGGCACCTGGACATGGGGAACAGCCAGGTCAGGTCAGCCCCGAGGGGTCCTCTAACCCTTTACTGTGTTTTACACGCTCTTGGAAGCAGCTTTGTCTTCTGGAGAGAGCGGGAAACTTTTAAAAAGCCCAAACGGACAAAAAATAAGGTGTCCCACCACCACCACGCCGCACCGGGGGGCTGCAGCGGGCCGGGCCGGGGGGATGCGCACGCAGTCGCCACAGCAGCGGTGCGGTCGCCACGGCAACGTGCCGGCGGCCGCGGTGTCGCAGCGCGAAGGTGCCCCGGAGGGCGCCGCCGCGGGGGTCAGACCTAGCCCCCGCCTTCCCCCATCCCAACACCCCGCCAGGGCCCCTCCGCCCCGCGGCGAGGCAGGGCAGGAATTAGACGTGCGGGCGTACCGATATATTCCGGGACAGGTGTCTCCGACACCAGAGAGCCCGGAGGGGTGCTGGGCTAGGGACCGGGCGGTGGCCCGCGCGGGTTGCGGCGTTGCAGTTAGGTCATGGCTCGCCCGGTGTCGGTCGCCCGGTGTCGGTCACCGTGCCTGCCGGGCGCCGGCAGCTGGCTCCCGGCGCGCTGAGCATCCCCGCGCGGCGTCGTACGGCCGGGCGTGGATTCCTGGCGGGGCTTGGCTGTCCCCATGCTGAAGTCAGTGACAGAACTACGGGGGAGCTTGCCAGCGCCCAGTCTGAAACCTGCGGCGTCCACAGATCAACATGTATTTTGTGCTCTCTACAGGTCTTGGCTTCGTTCATAGTGCTCTCCTTCACCCCTCCTGTTCTCTTAGGAGAAGAAAGCAGTGCTGCTGGAGGGTTTATTAGAATCGTAGGGCGTTATCATGCTCCCATAGTCCAACATCTTCCATGGTATAAAGCGTATACTATTCCTCAGTGAGTGTGAGGTCTGACCCACCACCCGTTCCAAACAGTGTTGATTGTAGAGTGACTTCCAGCGGTGGAGAATTGACTAAAATCCTGGATAATTGGCTCTGGTTGTTAATCTCATTGTTAAATGTTTGCCTCTTTTTTCACTTTGAACTTTTCTGACTCTGTCTTCTGGCTACTGGATCTTGTAATGTCTTTGTCAAGTTATATAGCTTTCTAGCTTCGTGTCTCTCTGCTCAGGTGTTTAAGGGCAGTAATTAAATAGTCACTTAGCATTGTCTATCTCAGAGATTTGAGTTTCGTTGGACTCTTCCTGGAAGGCAGGTGCTTCCCAGGAGGAGCAGCCTGGCCACTCTTCTCCAAAGCTCCTGCCGTTATCCTCACTGGCCACACTCTTGCATCATGGTGGATTCCAGGAAGGCTCTTGTTAATGTCATGTCTGGATAGTAACCTCCTGCTCAGTATTCCCTTGTCTGTTCACCCAATGGGACGAACTTTTCTTTCCCACGACTGCACGGTGGGAACTTCTGTTCTCGTAGTTACATGCAGTGATCTCTGTGTCCCTTTGTGAGCCAGGGTTTTCTCAGAAGCTGTCTGTCCTGTAAAGGGCATTTAAATTAAATCTTCCTACTTGCATAACTTTAGATCTGCCTGTATTAAACTGATTTTTCTCTCCATCACATCCAGAGAGCCTGCAGCTCAAGAATGATAATAGAGTGTTTCTCCCTCTAGAATTCAGCTGTGTTTTATTCCTGATACCTCCATACTAAAACTGTCTTCTTGATAGCATTTGCTCCAGATGACCTTAGGGTTATTTGAAGTTTATTGTGAGAGAAGTTACAAGCTGAAAGTGCTATTACAGTGAATTTGTTTAGCAACTGCTTTTCTTCAGCTGTGCCTCCCAAGTGTTGGTAGAAGAAAGATTTGCTTTCTTGTCTTGCAGAACTGAAACCCTTGTGCTGGGTATGGTGTCTAGGCTGAAACATATATTGTCGTTATGTTGCAGATCTTTAAATTGAATTTGTGAGTTTTATTTATTCTGAAGTGTGCTTAAGCCTCGAATTGACATCTCTCTTTAGAAAGCACAGTGTCAGAGTATGTGCCAGAGGTGGGTGTTTCTGACAAGATATTGCTAAGTTTCCCAACTCAAAGGGACAGAAAGGATGAAACTGAGTAGCCTGAAGGTACCTGCTATGGGAGAAGGAACAAAATAATAATAAATTTCTTTGAAGTGGGCTTTTTTTATATTGTTTCTTTGGGCTTTTTTTAACAGGGGGTGGTGTGCAGTGTTTTGTAACCATCATGACTTGCTCTTTCTAAGCTTAATATACTTTGAAGGAGAGTGATGTAAGAAAAGTCCAAAACTCCCAGACCTTACCTGTACATGCAGACCATCCCATGACGTGAGGTGATGATCTCTATGAGTAAGATTTGCTTATGTGAATGAAGATAGGTGTTAGCCTTTACAGTGACCTAGTTGTCTTCAAAGTGTTAGGGAAAAATATGATTCGATTGTGTAATGACTTGCCAGGGCTACAAGGTTTATTGAACTTTCACAAGGATTTTTTTTTTCCCTTTTCAAGTCCCTGACAATGTCTGTACAAAACATTTTGGTAAGTATAGACAGTGATGCATGAAGTACAAAGAGTAATGTACCTTTAAAGAGACTGCAAATCCTTTCTGAGCTCAGCTATCACATCTGATTGAATACAGTATCCCTATGAGCTCTAGGATTGTGGTGAGTTTTCTAGAGGCTAGTGTCAGCATTGCAGGAATCGTTTATTGATGGTTTATATGAACAGTGTCTTTCCCCCTCATCTCAGTCATGACATTTTATTACTTGGGAAGTATCTTGCCCCATCCATTCCAGCTCAGCTTCTCTCCCTCAAATTTGGCTCTGAGCTTTTTCAGCATACACTTTCACTTCTCAAGGTTATGAGAACTCTTCCACTCCTTTTGCAATCAGAAGAGCATGCATATGCTTCCGTAGAGTGACTGCTCACAAAACTTACACATTCTCCAGTCAGGATGCCCATCCACGGTCAGCTCAGCATTAGAACAGTGGCTGCTAATTGTTCTACAAGAATAATATTTTTATGAGTCTCAAACTTAGTGTTAGCTGACGATTGTCCATATGAAGCCAAAGCTTAGAAGAACCTTGTATTAAGAACAACATTCTGCCTCTGGTTTCTTGGTGAAAATGACACTGATGTAGAAGTAAAAGCAGGCTGCTCATAGTCTTACAGGTACAGACAGCAAAATTTTGCGGCTGTACTTCTAGCAGCACATCGCCTCTTAACTTAAAACTTCCACGTTAAAGGTAGATGTGGGATATAGGTTGACTTACTTGCATTTCCAGGATCACTCTCAAATCCAGATTAAGAACTGATACTATCTAAAATCACCTAAAAACTTCATAGCTGATAAAGCTTTTATACCCACTCTACGGGGCTATGAACTGCTTCTGTTTGTGTGAAATGCTTTTAAATTGTGTTGTTGCTGCTGCAAGTACTTTGACATTGTTGTGGAAGATTAGAAATGTAACAAGTCACCCAGGATTGTTTCTGTATTAATCTTGGATAGAAACTGGGTGCCCTAATTGTAAGCCTTGATGCTATATGACAAGATGTGTAAACTGATCCCATACTTGGCTTTATGCATTGGATCATCACCTTCTTGGTAAAGATCACTTTCTTGAGAGTCAGAACAATGCAAAGATTGATAACGTTTACAGGGGTAAAACATGGATGTGTTCTGAATGAGACTAAATTACCTCCTAGTAGGAAGAGGTTTTGAGGGCATATCTGAGCATGGTTTACTTTTACAAATGGTAAGAAAAGAAGAGGGCTACATGTATCTGTCTTATTATATACACAGGCATTGAACTCAGTAACAATTCTATAGAAACAAAGATTGATAAAATATTTAATTAGCACAAAAGGTGATCAATTACTAAAGTAGAGTGATACATTTCTTGGAGTCCATGGCCAAGATTTCATGTTTGTAATTTGGAAGCAGACTCAAAAGGGCGTAACTGTCAGCATGCTGCTGAATAAACAGGGAGAAAACGTAAAGCCAAAGCTTGCAGCTCCACGTGGAGTGTGGGGAAGGGAGAGAAAGAAAAGATGGAGATCAAGATACTGAGGGAGTAGTGACTAGGAACCAATATCATATTTTTTGCACCAACATGTTCACTGACATGTACCTCAGGAAGATAAGTAGGAGAAGAATGGCAACAGTTGCAAATATTGCAATGAATTGCTGTAATATCTTTTATCAGGATGCTAGGCATCTCCACGGAACACAGGCTGAATTTTTCTCTCCATCTCTGACTCCATGAGCCCGTGTCACAAAGCTTACTGGCAGATACAGAAACTCTTACCACATCCGATACCAAATGGACATTCAGAAATCCTTTTATTGTTTTGAATGACCTGGGAACTGGAGTCTCTGTCTGTTATATCTGTGGTTGTAATAATTAGCAACACAAATTGCTGTTACTATTCATTTTGCTGTATTTACCTTAGTAGAACATGATGATAGCAGTTGTTTGCTTGCTTTCTTCTCTACTTTCCTCCCTTTGAAAGTAGTCCCCTTAGAAGGGCAAGGAGCAAATTAAGGAGAAAGCAGACACTGCAGTGCTTTTAAGATTATTGTTACCTGTACTATTAGTATCGCTACATATCATTACCATCAATATCTAACAGAGTGGGGGTCAACTCTGAGCAGAGGCTTGAATCTTGTATCACCTGTCGAGTAACAGCTTGGAAAATTAATTGTTAAGTTACATCACTGTTGTCTAGCTTTGGAGATTAAAATAGTCTGCTGAGGGAGTGGAGAAGTTTTTTAGAATAGGATCATAAGAATGTATTCTGAGCTGAGGTATTTCTTGTCTACCTCTTGTCAGCCTTCTCAGTCACCGCTAAGGAGACAAACTCGACTATGATAAAATAGGTATGAAGTACATTCCTAGACAAGAGTCTTCAGTGCAATCTGAAATTAGGATCCAGAAAGTAGCAGCACTAAGTTGAAAATCATTCATACCATCTACGGGTTTGATCATAGTTACACAGAAAAATGCACACACTCTCATTTGTGTGACTATAAATTAATACACACATAAATCGGAGACAAGAGTAGCATTTCTTAAAGGGCTGATGGTCTGGCAGGGGCTATTAAAGCTGCTTCAGTAGCTCACTTATAGTTCATTTGAAGCATAGATTAGGACTGAAGCAATTAGAAAGTTTGCTTGAAGAGAGCCCGTGATCAGAAATAACGTATTATTGCCTGCAGAAACAAGATACCAATCATAGGTAGGAGGTAGTGACCAAGCATTCAGCTTTGAAAAGCCAGGTCTTATTGTTTGCCCTTTTTTGACTACTTTTCTTCTGTTAAATGGACCAGGTGTTTCTAAAAATATTGAAGTAATCAATGTTTGCTTCAATTCTCTCTGCAACATCTGTGTCTAAAGATTCTGCTGAAGCTCTCAGTGACGTTAATTAATATTGTCAGCTCTTCACAGTCATCATGCAGTTATCACCAGTTGGTGTCCTGTCATGAAGAACAGGTTGGCTTTCTATATGCATATGTGGTTTTGTTTTTCTTTCGAAGGAAGTTGAACAAATATTGATTGCTGTGACTGGGATTATAGCTTGTGTTTTAGTGGTGAAATTCTCTTTGCCGGTGACGCTAACGTGCAAATGAAGTTTAGTTTTTAAAAGGAAAATCGAAGGGGAAAAAAAAAAAAAGAGGGAGTGTGCAAAATGAATTATTAGAATTTTTTCACTTGGAAAAGACCTTTGAGGTCATGAAGTCCTACTGTTGACCTAACACAACCATGGCCATTAAACCATATCTTGGAGTGCCATGTCTACACATTTTTTGAACGTGTTCAGGGATGGTGACTCTGCCACCTCCCTGGGCAGCCTATCTTCTCTTTTAGTAAAGAATTTTTTTGTAATACACAATCTAAGCCTCCCCTGGTGCAATTTGAAGCCGTTTCCTGTCATTCTATTGCTTGGTGCCAAGGAGAATAGACTGACCCTAACCTCACTACAACCTCCTAGTTGTGGAGAGCAGAATTCTCCCCTCAGCCTTTTCTCCTCTAGACTAAACAGTCCAAATTCTCTGAGCTACTTCTTGTAACGCTTCAAGACCCTTTGCCAGCTTCATTGACCTTCTCTGGACACCCTCCAGCAACTAAAATGCCCTTTTGTAGTGAGGAGCCCAAAACTAAACTCAAGTACTCAAGTACAGGGGCACAATCAATTCCCTGCTCCTGCCTGCCACACTATTCCTGATAGAGGCCAGGATGCTGCTGAGATTCTTGGCCACCTGGGCACAGTGCTGGCTCATATTGAGCCAGCTATTGACCAGTACCCCCAAGTCCTTCACCACCTGGCAGCTTTCCAGCCACTCTTCCCCAAATCCTGTAGCCTTGCATGGAGTTTTTGTGACCCAATTGCAGGACCTTTTTAAGCCTGATTAGTACTGACCTCAGCCCATCACCCATCAATCCAGCCTGTCCAGATCCCTTTGCAGAGCCTTGCTACAGATAGTAAACAAGACTGGCCCCAAAGCTCAGCCCTAGTAAACACCACTTGCGACTGGCTGCCAGCTGGATTTATTTCCATTTACCACCACTCTGGGTCCAGTCAGTTATTTACCCAGTAAAGTATTTACCCCTCCAAGCCATGTGCCACCAGTTTCTCCTAGGGGATGCTGTGGGAGACACTGTCAAAGGCTTTGTTAAATTCTGTGTAAATTATATCTACAGCCTTTCTGTCATACTCTAAGCAGGTCACCTGGTCATAGACGGGGATCAGAAAGGTGCTGCACAGTAAGCTTTACTGCTTTTCTTACAAAAAGATAGCTAATTCAAACAGAGGACATGACTACTATGCTTCATTGTGACCGATCTTAAAAGGATACGATAAAAAACAGTGGCTTCTCTCAGATGATGACGGTGATGTCAGTGAAGGTTCTAGTGGTTCCAGGACCCCTTTTTACATGCAAGACTAGACATGCTGCTCCACGGAAACAAAACCGTTAGAAACATGAGAAAATCAGTCAAGGTGTTGAAATGGAAGGTACTTACAATACAAGATAACAAAGGATCTGATGTAACCTTAAATTTGCATAAATAGGAGCTGATTCATTAACATTTGTGTGCAAATAAAAAGAAAAACAGTTATGTGGCTGGACATAATTTTTTAATGGATTGATTTTTTTCTTTTCCTGAGTGAAACAAAAAAGGAAAAAAAATATCTGACTGGTTACTAATCTGTTTTTAGATGGTTTTGGGAAGAGATGAGCATTCCTGTAGGTAGAAGTTTGAGATGGAGCATGGTTTCACTGGTACTAGGGAAACATTGTGTCTGTCAGCTTAGGCATGAGCAAAGTCACTTAACCAAAAGACAGGCTGACTGAAAGTGGTCTATGTTTGGACAGTCTTGTTGCTGTAGTAAGAAACCACAAAACATTTTTAAATCCAAGAACTGGTGCTTTATCTCTGGTGTGTTGCCAGTGGGATCTTTAGTCCAAAAATTAGCACATCAGCCAACTGCTCAGGGAACAGTCCCTTCTCCCCTTCCATAGGGCCCCAGAACTCTCACCATGGAGTATTTCCAAAAGTAAGGTTGAACAGTAGAGTGAATCTGGAAAGTCAGTGTAATGGGCTAGGTAGAAAATCCAGCAAAGCAGATGTGGACAGAGCATTTGTTGCATTTTAGCAAGTCCCCATTTTCCTAGACTGCTGGAGCTACTGATCAGAGCAGCTATTCGGATGCCCTTTGGGCACTGAAGTATTGAACGAGATATCATCAGATACCAACTTCAAAAAGCAGAGAGGTATAAAAGTCCTACAAATCTTCCTAGCTCAGCTCTTCTCGAAGCAGTCTGGGTGCTGAGGAGTTAGCTAGCCCTTAGGCTAGAAAATGTTGAAGAATAGTCAACCTTTAGTATTTAAGGATGTAAAGGGTCACAATCATTAATGTCACTCTCCATCCTTCAAAGCATCAGTTTCATTAAATGCTTCACACAGTTGAAAGACTTAACTTCAGAAATGAGTCATTAGGAAAATGGTAAAATATAATAAGCATTGATGGGGGTGTGTAGGAAGGAGCAGAAGTAATGTGATAAAATATTTGTTAGAATGATGATACTGGAGAAGAGCTGTATGGAAACAAGATGACAGAATTACTCCACCCTGAAAGACTGGTATTTCACAACACACCATAGCATCTCCATATTTATCAAAAGAAAATATTAATCTTGCCCTTGAGGTTAATAATTAGGAAGTATCTGTTAAAAGCCAGTAAATAGGCTGTGAAGGTCTGCATGAGTTTATGGGAAAGTAGATTTCTGCTTGAGCTAAGCAGTAGCCTTACAGGATCCCCTGTTGGAGCGCTCTGAAAAATACCCTACCAGCTTTCCTCCAGTCTTTAGGGACAGACAAATGCATCTATGGTAACATTTACCAATCCTTACTTGCAGCACTAATACTGACTGAGGAATGGAAGCTGTTACTTGTTTCTTGAGAAGTTAAGCAAGCTCCATCAGGAGATGCAGAGGAAAGTTTTCACAAATTGATATTGCAAAATGATTAACTTCAGTAATGTTGTTGCTTGTGGCACTTAGGAATTAATCTAGTCTTTATTGATTAAGTCTTGATTAGCTTAATGCCTGGGAAATGGAAGGAACAAGCAGTTTCCTCCAGTGTATAACAGGCAGGGAAACTAACAGAGAGATGGTCTTCCCTTTAGTGAGAAGAAGGGTCTTTACCACCTGTCTGGGTTTAGTGTCCACCTTGACTTAAAGGGAACAATTCAAACTTATAGAGAATAATTAAAATCTCAAGTCATGGAGTTACACCATGCACAGTGCAATAGGAGCAGATAATATCCTATCATAAGGCCTGGAGGCCTTCCCTCACACATACTTTTGTAGTGGATGATCTGCTTTCAGAGTTGCTTCCAGCCAGGTCATGCTTGGCCATTATCATAGAAACATGCAGTCAGTATTGGAAAATAGCAGATCAGTATCTATCCAGTTCAAAAGATGCTCTTAATGTGAACAGCCTGAGGGGAATATTGCTTGGAAAATGTTTTTTGCATAATAATATGACCTATTTCAGAGCTAACAGTTTTCCGTGCTGGAGGAGGCAGGAAGGTGGCAGGAGCCTTCACAAAGAGATGGACAAGAAGCATTCTTGTACTTGCTCCTCAACAAGAAGATGAGTGGACTGAATGTATTAATAAGACTGTACACGGGTGTTTTTCAGCTAGGTTCCTGAATGCAGACTATTTGTATGTGTCTCCCGTATCTAAATCAACATGCCTGCAGGAATGTGAGCAGGCGTTCCTATCAGCAGGCAGCCCAAACATGCAGATGACGGAGAGAGAGAGAGAGCCCACACAATGTCTAAGCTGTTCCTCAGAAAGCCTTAGGAGAGAAAAATAAAGTAAAAGGAGAACATAGCTAATAATAGTTTTGTTAAGTATCCACCAAGAAAGCAACCTTCAATTACATTACGCTTCTATTACTGTTCCCACGTAGTGAGCTGTGTAACAAGTGCTATGTGCTGTTACTCATCAGCTCCATCTGTCATGCTCAAAGTCGTCTGTGTGTTGTTGCTTCTCCAATAGCAGACTAATGAATTCCACCAGCTCACCCTCAGTTTGTCTCATATTGTCTGTTGACTGTCTTTCTTCTTTTTCCAATGTGGTTTATAACCTAACTCAAGCAATTAACTTAGTCTTTAACCACAACGTGAGTTCAACTAGCTAGCAATCAAAGCCACACTTGTTACTGTAAAATCACATTGGAGTCAGTAGCTAGCATGCTCCTCAGAATAAAACTTTAATTAGATGGGTGAAATTTCACCCTGCAGTTAAAGGCTGTAATTCCTTTGATACAACTCCCATTAATGGAGCTGTTTGTATGAGCTATGAATTTGGCCTTTTACTAGAGGTATCTAATGAGATATTCAGTTGATACAGAATTATGCCAAACACCACAGTTGTGCCGTGCTGACGTAAAGCCAAACAACATCATGCTTTCAGTCATGCTGTATTAAGCAGCTGATTCAGAATGAGTTTGGAGTCATAGAATAATTTCAGTTGGAAAAGACCTGTATGATCATAGAGTCCAGCTATTACCTAACCATGTCTGGTGCTAAGCCTTGTCCCTTCTGTGTGTCTTTCAAACACTTCCAGGGGTCAAAATTCAATGACTTCCCTGGTGACGCTCTTCCAGTGTTTGGTAACTTTTTCAAGTGAAGAAGTTTCTTCTGATATCCAAGCTAAGCCACCCCTGGTGCAACTGAGGCCATTTCCTCTCATCCTAATTTAGGGTGGATGAGCTAGAGATGAATGAACAGAATATTTAGCTATGGTACATGATCCAGCCAGCAGCATGTCCCTTGAAATCCTTGTCCTCTGCAGTCTTTAGTGGTAATCCTGAAATACTCCTGGCTTGTACAGAGCTATGTTGCCACCCTGAACAGTAGATGATGATGATGAACTCCCAAGAGTTAAAAGTTTGGGCTATCCAGGACATCTGCAAAGTTGGAATCGATCTCCAATGTGCTTTGCATACATACAGAATGCTGTGCAGCAAGTTTCAAGGCCAGAAGTCTTCTATGCAATGATCTGTTGAAATAGCTTCCTACTAGTGAATTTAAGAAAGACCAGAGTGGTAAAAAAATTACAGGGAAAAAGACCACATAGGTGGTCCTGTGACTTTCTCAGGTTTGTATCTGATTGCAGGAAGGAGTTTTCTCATCACTTTCATGCAATCTTCCTGGTGCTTCTTGGAACCTTTTACTGAGTGTTTAATGGTTCAACTTCTTATATCTTGAATGGAAACAGGAATGTTTTCTAGCAGACCATATGGTGACTCTTGCTAAGCTTTTGCACAGTGGAGTTAAAAGACAGTTAAATGTGTTTTGGAGTGAAACTATTAGCTTAGTTTTAGAAAGTATTTTGAAGAAGAAATGTGCATGAAAAATTACCTATATTGCCCCTTGGATTAATGTGGTATTCTTCCACCTCTCCTTCCCCCCCCTTCAAGGCTGACTTTGTGTATTGCATGTGGAATTTTATCCATTACAATGGCCAGAATAGATCTCCTGTAGTCACCTAGTCTTGATTTGGAATTCATCAGTGCTGTTGGTTGAAACAGTTAATCAGTCATGCACACCTAGTGACTCATGCTGCTTTTCTTGAGAGGGCTTCCTGTTTGAAAAGAGGCTTGCCCCTTCTGCACATATGCATTTATTTTAGGTAAGTCTATTTGCTTTCCGTTTTTGCTTCTTGTGTTCCTATGCACAGAAAAATACTTTCTGTGTAGTTACAGAGCAGCTTTTTTAATAGTGTTTGCTGTTAGTCACCCATTGAAAGAAAGAGAACTGAACTATTACAAAGAGAAAAAAATAACCAGGAAATTGAGAAAAGGTACCCATGCCTGACTTAGAAAGATAAAGCGAAGCTCATGGTGTTCAAGCTGAGCGTGCAATGTGAGGCAGCAAAATCTATGAACGTGGTCACTATCACAAGTGTCTAAGTGACATTAAAACTGTCTTTCAAAATCATTCTATAGCATGATGCAAAACATAATTTGAAAACATTCATTTCTTGTGAACAGTTTCCTGGCCTTGAGCTATATAAAGCTGTGAAATGGTCTGGCAAGGAGTGCACGGTAAGGAACAGATGGGGGATCAGTGCTGGAAGAGCACTCAAACCTAGGTCCAGGAGGCAGAGGGCCAACTAATTTCTCTATCACATGGAACAACCAGCTTACTTTCTCCTGCACATCTTTTGGTTTTGGAGTTGTTTTGGGGTTTTTTTGCTGGTTTGGGTTTTGTTTTTTTCTGAAAAGAGCAGTTCTTCCCTTCACCTTTCACCTCCTCCTGCCTTTTTACCTACCCAGAGTTCACTCAGCAGTTGTAGAGACAAGTCAGCCTCCTAAGTGGAGTCCACGTAGGTGAAGGCTGGTGTTCCTGAAATTGGTGTTAGCCTCATTCTCCAGTTTTGTGGGGAAAACTTAGAACTGAGTAAACTAATACTGAAATTCAACAGCTGAGCAATTTGAGCTAGTTGCTGCCCAGAGAGTTGACCACAGGGTAACAAATTTCCAGGAGTTGTAGTATTTATGTTAAAATTAAGGGCAAAGCTCCGTTCGTTATGGGAAAAGAGCACATTTTCTGTCCCCCTGGGAAAGGAAAAGGGTGAGAGTTCTCAAGTGGTGATGGGAGATTTTGCAGTCCATCTGCAGTGTTAACCAAACATTTGTCTCTCTCAAATCCTGTGAAAGTCTACATTTGCAAAAATGTTTTTCTCCTGTTGACTTAGAGTAGAACAAACCAC
The DNA here is from genome assembly GCA_013396835.1 of Psilopogon haemacephalus. Lineage (NCBI taxonomy): Eukaryota > Metazoa > Chordata > Aves > Piciformes > Megalaimidae > Psilopogon > Psilopogon haemacephalus. The sequence goes on along the minus strand of VWZI01011363.1, from coordinate 1,224,763 downwards.
ACAGTTTTTCTGTTGCTGGCCCTGCCTGTGGTTAAGAGTTGTTAAGAAGCAGATGAAGAAGCAAAGTGGACAGAATTGAGGTAGGGAAGATCAAGCTGTGGTAATTACCTGGACTGTGCTAACCAGTACTTGAGCCTGGATAGAGGGAAAGATGCAGACTCCTCACCTTAGTGACAGCCAAATTTCTTGAAGTGAAAACTGAGTTCTTGATAATATGGTTGTATGAAGGACACATGATAAATTGTTCATAGTTTCCCAGATCTAGCCTAGACTTCTGACTTGTTCTGCTTCTCTGTCTACTTCTTCCATTTATTCTTGGTCTGCTCTGAGTGTGCTTACTCACACATGCAGGCTACAGGTCTACAGGAAGGGTCGTTCAGAAGAAATTGCCATTCCTCTTCTCTGCTGTCAGATGTTCAGAATCCATCCAGTCTTGCATCCTGCTTGAGTTCTTTGAAGAGCAAGAGCATAGAGTTTTGAAATCACTGCAAGTAGTCATCTTGGGTATATGGCCTTCCTAGGTCAGTAACATCCTTTGCTTGTTCAGCTTTAAGCTGATGATTTGGGGAATTTAGTGTGTTTTGGGTTTTTGGTTTATCTGGGGTTTTTTCCTTCAGAAATGCTGGTAGCAGCAAATTATATACACTTGTTTGTTTTTCTAGCTTGTGTTTTAACAGAGGGCCAGTCAGCTTCACCCTTTTATAGATTCAAGATTTGCTTTATGGCTGTGCAGCAAGGGCAAACAGCACTTTGAATATTTTTTTAGTAGTGTTTCAGAGATAGATCTCTAAAGCCACATTCCTATTGTGCTGATTTGAGGCTAATTAGAATATTGTAATGAGAAAAACTAGTTTTATAGGCTGTGAAAACGAAACAATGGTGATGTCTACTTCACTCATACGTTTACTGAGATGTATAAAAGCACAAACATAGATGAGTCACTCTGCAGAGTCTGAACTTCCTCTCCCTGTCTTCTAGCTAGGTCTGTGTAACCCAACTAATCAGTTCTGCTTCTAACCCCCCTCGCCAATCTTTCCAGTTCACTTTGCATGTAATGTAATAAGGTTAGAGGGTGGAGAGAAGGTGGAAGGGTGGTTGGGAACCCCTCTTGGGGACTCTGATTTCTGGGAGGGGTATTGTGTTTCTGTCTTACCTTTTTAATGTATACATCTGTAAATATTTGTAATATATTGCAAATATCTGCTTATATATTGTGCTAAGCTGTGAATATAAAGCTTCATTCCTTCTAGCTGTCTGAGTCTAGTCTGGGTGAATTCAAAAGTGGGGGGTGGGTAACTCCCAAACCATCTCACCTGTGCATATGATTGCAGAGAGCTTTTAGCAGTAGATGATGAGATGTAGGAGCAAGTTGTTCTGCAGTTGAATCACTGTTGTTAAACATCAACTGTTGCATAGTTTTCAGTGTGATCTTCAGCTGTGTTAGCTTGTAAAGAGAAGGCAGGAAAAGGTACCTCTTCTTATTCTGCTCTCTATCTTGTCTGCTTAAGCTGTGAGTGTTTGGTATCTTTGCGGTCACCTGTGGCATCCAGTGAAATGGCAGAATACGTTAGAGCCTTCTGGCATTTCTTGAATGAGAACAGGAACAAACAAAGATTGTATTTAACTCCCACTGGCTTTACTATTACTTCTGATTATTCAGCACTTCCAAGAAAAAGACTTCTTTGCTTTCTGTCTGTATTCACTCAGATTAGGTTAGATAGCTGTCTTTATGTTGGCATGTGTCAAATTGTATCTGTGTGTGCATGTCTGTCTGCAGTCACATAGCATAGCACATGCTAATAGAAAGTTATGCATACAATAGGATGTCAGCAAAAATAAATTGTGGCAGGAAACCTACCATGCATGTAGAGCTGAGAGGTTTGGTTGAAGTACCTAATGCTTGTCTTCAAGGAGATCCTATGTGGAAACACAGGACGTAGAACATTTTGTCTGAATTTTCATACTGGCTTCAAGGTTGCCATGTGTTTTCTTGCTTGTTTGTGCATGAAGCGTCTATGTTCACTGGGAGTCAGGTAATTAAGCACTAAGCTGTGGATGATCCTTTTTCACGCCCTGCCAGCTTCTACTCCAGCTGACTTGGAAACAAGGACAAAGCTATCACACAGCTCTGCTCAATCACAGCTGTGCTCTAGCAAGGTACAGCCTGACCTCAGCTTACTTCTGAAATCTACAGGTGAAATATGCTGTCAGGTTGAGCAAGGGCAGCTGAAACTGCTGCAAAGAGAAGCAAAAAGGAACACAGCTTGATACAAGGAGCTGGGCATTAGATGACGATCTCAGTAATTGCTTGGGGCTGCCACTTTTTTTGTCTGATGGTTAGGGGCATGTTTTGCTTTTGTACCATGAAGCAGCTGCATGGAGCTTGAGGAGCTTGTAGCTTCACCATACGTGAAGGTCAGCTGGGCGAATAACTGCCACCATGAATGCCAGTCACACTGCCCATGGAGCTGTCTCGTTTGTGCTTGGCCAGGTGGTCAAGGCAACCAGCCTCAGTAAACCTGTGACTTTGCTAAACCCAGAAGTGATATCTTCTTTGAGTAGTCATTTTAATGACTGCTAATTATACGCATTAATCAATCTGGCAGTCATTCTGAGGCACAGTGATTCAAGTCAGAGTTAATGTCTTTTACCAGTGCCTCCAGTGTGCATTGCTTCAGAATGGAAATATGCCAGGCTTAGAAGAAATATGGAGAAGAGGTGTGCCCAGCTTTAGAATTGGTGTAAACCTTGAATTCTAGCCTTGGAAGATCACAGGCCATAACAGGACTAGGCATATCTCAATACCTGCTGTAAGTCATCATGGCCTTGCAGAGGTTCAGGGTATGGAGTTATGGCTGTGCCTTCCTGCAGCTGACAAAGCTTTGGTTTATGATGACTCCAGTAATTGGCTCTCATTATTAGCTTTGAAAGGGATTACAAACTAAGACATGCTAGGTCTCTGTTTCCAGATTTTGCATCACTAGCTCTTGAAATATGTACTCTTCAGAAAGCGTTTCTAGTTCTAGTGTGGTTCTGACACAGATGAGGCTTCCCAAGCATCAGATACTGAATGAGGATTTGTCTGATGAGCATTGTGAGTTTTAAGAATTCAGAAGCAGAGAGTGTAATTATTCTTAAGCCTGTGAAAATTCATATTTAGAACATACTATAAAAAGCTACAGGGTTGGGTACCTTAGTTCTCCTTGTTGAAACTGGAAGTGTAGAAGCACATTGAATTTAAGGCTGAAAATACATGTTTTGGATAACCACTTGTTAGGAGACAATTGTTATCATGAGAGATTTTTAGACCCCTGGGCTGCTGCAAGAGCAGCTCTGAAAAGCCATTTCCACCAGACACCCATGGAATAGACTGCAGATAAAGAGTTGTTCCTAAAAACAAGAACAGCTTTTGTTGTTTTTCTTCGCTGCAGGAAGGTGGAGGTGTTGAGAATGACAGCAGCTTCTTTACCTAGGGAAGGCACTGCAATCTCTTTGTGCAAGGGTGTCCATGTGGATGGAGAAGACTTAAGAGCCTCTCTCTGTCTTGAAAACTCTCTAACTATGTAGTGAATTTCAGGATTCAAAGTTAGTGAGGTAAGGTTTGGGAGGTTGGTTTTCATCAATGCTAAGTTGGTATCAGTGCCAGTACCTCTTTTTCTCAAGCCAAGAGTCAGAACAGTAAGTTTTTCCAAATTTTACCTGATCAGATCTGCCACAATAGCAGTCTCTGACATCTGGGAGATTTCCCAGATGTGTTTTTCAGCACATTTGGATCAGGTCTAGGTGGACTGAAGAAGATACGGTGTGGCTGATAGGTGTAGTATTTTACCAACATTCCTGTCTAGCGCTTGGTTTCATTAGGGTCAAGTGACTGGAAGCCCTCACAAGGCTGCAATGCAGTGTACACAGTTAGACTCTTCCTGGTGGTTTGGCAGTTATCTGCTCCCCCCCCACTTGGAAATAACCCAGGCTAGAACTCAGTCGGCTGGAAGTTAAGGAATGAAGCTTTATATTTACAGCTTTGCACAATATACAAGCAGATATTTACAATATGTAACAGATATTTACGGATATATATACAGTAAAAAAAAGGTAATACGGAAACACCACACCCCTTCAGAGATCAAAATCCCTAAGAGGGTAACCAACCACCCCTACCTGCTTTCCCCCCTTCCCCAATCGTATCTCACCATCTGTTTTATGCAGCAGATAGGCAGAGGCAGATCAGCCAGGGGGATTAGCAGCAGGAAAGAAGTTAGTGAAATTATTCAGATTCAGCTATGAAAGGCAGGGAGAAAGAACCATGCAAAAACAGCCACTGCAGCCCAAAGCAGTCTGAAGCAGTCTGACTTATCTATATTTGGGTTATAACTCTTAAAAACATTTTTTTTCTTTCTCAGTGAAGCTATGAGTGAAGTAGCATCATCAGTGTTTTCCTTTCTCAGCCTATAGTCTAACTTCTCATTCAAATCCTTCAATTAGTTTAAACCAGCCCACTTTCATAAAGAGCAATGATGCTGCTAGTTAGCTGCGGTAAGTGACAAGTGTCTTTTTTGTCTGTGTTTGTAAGGTGCCATTTAGGATGTGCTGCTTGGTTAGCACATCCTGCTTCCCCATGTTCCACATGCTGTACCTCATCCACTATTAAAAAATAATAATAATAATAACAAAGCACTGGTCTCCAGTTTGATCCATTTCCACCAGACTCAGCATTCAACAAAATAGAGGTTATGGACTCAACTAAAGAAAAAGAAGAGTCTGAGACTGAGATGACAGCTTTTCATATAACAGTCCCACTGAAATAATTTTGTAGGTTCACATGACCGAGGTGAGCAGGTTAGAGTCCTTAGCTGAATGTACAGGTTTGAGTCATGGCCCTCAAAAGAGCATTTAGCAGCGTTGTAAAGATACTACTGAAATTGCTGTGATTTTATCTCTGAGCACCGAAGGCTTCCAGCCTGCAAGCATTTGGTTTCCTGCAGAGCCTCAATACATCAGATAAAAAGTGGCCCCGCACACGGTGCTTCCTCTCGCTTTTTATTGAGAAGGTTTTTAGCAGGAGGCAGGTTACTAAGGAGATTATTTTGTTCTTTTTACTGCTCTTATTGTCAATGACAGACAACAGCAGAGTGAAGCAAGAATGTGAAGAAACAGGAATCAACTGCTGAGATGGTAGCAGGAAGGAGGCTAGGTATTTTTAACTCGTTGTTTGGGGTTATTTATTTTTTAAAAACCAAAAAGCTATGGTGAAAGCTGTTTCAGCTGCCAGTCTCTTTATTCACATTAGTTGTATTTCTGATAGCCAGGAGACAAGAGCAAACATGGTGAGATCATCATCATCATCATGCCTTTCTTAGGTTAATCACATGCTGTGGCAAATTTCTGTAACGGAACTGGCTGGGCTCTGCATCCTTCTTCTCTAATTACATATCATTTGGAGTAGTCCTTTTCTGCTAGGAAAATTACAGTGGCTATGTCTGTTGCCAGGTGCCTTTTAGCTATAGATTTATTGCCTTCTGTAATACTGAGGTTTATAATATATATCTATTATGTTAAAGTAATAACATATAGGAGAAGTTAATTTTTCAGGTGGTGTGTGATTTATACATTATAGTTGGGTTTTACCTCACACAAAAGTCTTTCTGTCAACAATTCCAAGGTAAAATTTCCTTACTTGCAAGGTTGGTTATTAAAAAGGTGGTGCTGCAAGACACTTCTCTGGGCACTGATGATATGGTTACTCAGCAGCAAATCAGGCCTAATTATCTAGGGTGGCACCACCACCACTACTAGTACTGATGAGCATTTGCATTCAGTGCACTGAGGAAATCTTCTTAAAGAGAAGGTCATCATGGAATTCAGGAAATTTGCTATTGAGGACCAGAAAGGATGTTAGAAGTAGGTAACATCCTTTGTCTTATAGAGTCACCCTTTCCAAGACACACCTCCTCAGCAGTGGTTACACTTTTCTAACCACATAAGATGTGATTTCGATCTTGGTCCATCTCCTAGTAAATGGCTGTCCACATAAATCTCACCATCCTAGTTTCTGCTAGCTGACTTGGGGTCTTAAAGAAAGCAAAACTTGCATGGACATTTTGCAGAGTTAAAGCCTGAATTTGGCAGAGAGATGCAAGATGGGAGGAAAAATATATATTTCTTGAGCTTGTGCAAAATTTGCTAGCTAAATCTTCAGTAGCTATCAAACTCTGTAGGGGAAAAGTGGTAGTGCATCTTGCCCCTGTCTTTTCACCTAATTTTCCTTGGGTGAAAGCAATTTTTTTTTTCACAAACAGCATAGCAAACAGCCTTTGATATATCAAGAGGAAGCTTTTGCAGAGGACAGCAACTCGATGAGCTGGAAAAAATACCCACTGGGTGCAGAATTAGAAGGATGCAAGTGCTTGTGCGTGTTTAAAAATTAATGTGCTTCATGTTCTATATATTCAGTGCTCTAATACAAGGCAGAGGGTACCATTGTCTTTTTCTCAGATAGAGAAACAAGAAGGGAGGCTGAATTCCCACTTCAGCAGCTGTTTGTCTGTGTCCTTAACCCACATGGCTGAGTGATTTTTGTGATGATCCGAGAGATGAAATGATGAGATTAGAACTGTTAAGAGCAAATGTTCAATTCTTCCATTTGTAGGGAAAAGGACAAAGAGAAGGCTCAAGGAATGGAAAGCTGATGAGAATCCAGAAGGGGGAAGGTGTGCTCAATTAGTTTGGGAGCTGCTTTTCAGTTTTCATTATTTAAGTTGAGGGTAGGTGGAGATGCTGGCTGTCTTATTTGTGCTTTTACAGATTTGCATATTCTCAAAGAGGGAATGGGAGGCACAATCTAATGCTGGAATTGCCTGGAAATTTCCTGATTTACTAAACATGCAGAGTTTGTGGTTCTGTTGATATTCTCATAAGGAGCAGGAGGAAAATCTGTAGTCTTGAGTATTACTGAAATAAACAGGAGTTTCTTGACATTTTCATCATTGAATTGCCTGGAAACTTTTTGAGGTTTCGAGGTTTGGTTTGGTTTTGTTTTTAAAGCATATCACAAACTAGTCAGTACAAGATCCTCGGAAGTCTGTTGGTCATTCAGGGACCCTTTCAGACCATATAACCCAAGCATAGACTTTTTCAAAGTTAGAAACTGTTGAAAAGGTCCACAAAAAAAATCTGTGTTGAGATGAGATTGATATAGTCAAGCTCAGTAATTTGCTGTGAAAGAATTAAGTGAAGGAGAAATACATTGATGTAGAAAGTGTGTTCTTATTACTAAGAGTTGTTTTTGACCTTCATGGAGATACTTAGCATTTCCTGGTAAAAGAAAATTTTGGGTGATTGCTCCAGGTTAGACATACAACACTTGAAAAATTCATTGGCAATCTTGATTTGTTTTGACACATTTTTTTTGCCTACTACTGAGTTACATATTTCTATTTTTTCTAGGCATTTCCCTATAGTTAATGTTGTTTGTTGCTCAAAACCTCACAGCTCTGGTAGTTGAATAGTGTTGCCCATGAGTGCCAGCGTTCTTCACTCCTGTATAACAGTGCTCCAATAATAACAATTAGATAATCTTAAATAAGACTCTGATAATAAAAATGCCTTTTCAGTTCTGTAATTAGCTGTATTTTCTTGCCTTTCACTTGTGGGAGACTTACCATTTCATTCTGATTTTTATTCTTCAAGAGTATTGTCTAAAGTTACTGCATTTATTTAGTCTACTACAGTGTCTTTGGCTCTTGTTGTTAGGGTGGCCAAGTAAAGAGTCTAACAAGAAAATAGTTGTCATGACTTTGACAACACAGTCCTTACAAAAACCTCATTCTCATAAACTAACTCACTTTCAGAGTCATCACAGGCAGTAGAACGACCCAGCCCCCCAACCTGTGTTCAAAGCAAGCTGTCTGGGTTATTCTTTGTTGTCCCACACCAGAGAATAGGTGCACGTGGGTTTGGGGGGAGCTTTATTTCCTCTCTCAATGTTACATGACAAGGGCTCAGTAGCAGAATCACTTTTAATTACCACATGTGGCAGTCGTTTAAAATGTATGTTTCTAGTAGTGCTGGTGAAGAGCAGCTAAACAGATGGGGAGAATTCACGTGGGCGTTCAAATCAGAACTAGATGAGAACTAATTCACTTAACTGAAAAATTAGGAATCGTTTGCCTGCGAGTGGGTATGAGTTAAAAGCAATGCTCTAGTGGCAGGTTGTCTTTCCCAGCATAACAAAGAAACAGATTTGCTCTGCTGTTGTTATTTCTTGGGAAACTGCTTACTGGGTAGTGCTTCTCTTCCTAAAACCAGGGGTTGAGTTTGTTCCCTTATGCTTTAATTGTTTTAAAATAAACTCTGGCTATTAATTTAAAAAAAAAAAAAAAAACAAAAAAAAACAACTAACGTGTCCGGTTGTATATACTGGTTTGGATCAATACTTGGGAAAGGGAAGAGGTGAGTAGCACAGTTTAGACAAACAGATGCCCAAAGCCATCTGCTCCTCTCTTCACAGTCATTAGACCTTCATACTACAACAGTGTGAGATTGTAACAGTTCTTCTTTCCTTCAGGACTGTGTTGGATGGCTTTAAACTGAGCACAAAGTGAAGTAAAGACATCATGTAGGTGGACACTAACTTCCACCTGTTTTCAGCCTGATTTACATAGGCTCAGTGCTCAAAGCTTAGAATAGAATAGAATCAGACAGGTTGGAAGACATCTCCAAGATCATCCAGTCCAACCTCGCATGAAGCCCTATCCAATCAACTAGACCATGGCACTAGGTGCTCCATCCAGTCCTTTCTTGAACACCTTCAGGGACAGTGACTCCTGGGCAGCCCATTCCAATGGCAAATCACTCTCTCTGGGAAGAACTTCCTCCTAATATCCAGCCTATACTTCCCCTGGCACAGCTTGAGTCTGTGTCCTCTCGTTCTGTTGCTGGTTGCCCAGGAGAAAAGACCAGCCCCCACCTGGCTACAGCCTCCCTTTAGGTAGTTGTAGACAGCAATGAAGTCACCCCTGAGCCTCCTCTTCTCCAGGCTAGACAACCCCAGCTCCCTCAGCCTCTCCTCATAGGGCTGTGCTCCAGGCCCCTCACCAGCTTTGTCGCCCTTCTCTGGACATGTTCCAGCACCTCAACATCTCTCTTGAACTGAGGGGACCAGAACTAGACACAGGACTCAAGGTGTGGCCTGACCAGTGCTGAGTACAGGGGTCACACTGTTCCTGGTACAAGCCAGGATGCCATTGGCTCTCCTGGCCACCTGGGCACACTGCAGGCTCATGTTCAGCCTACTGTCTACCAGAACCCCCAGGTCCCTCTCTGCCTGGCTGCTCTCCAGCCTCTCTGCCCCCTGCCTTTAGCACTGCCTGGGGTTGTTGTGGCCAAGGTGTAGGAACCCTGCACTTAGCCTTGTTAAAGCTCATCCCATTGGCCTCTGCCCACCCATCCAACCTGTCAAGGTCCCTCTGCAGGGCCCTCCTACCCTCCAACAGATCAACACCTGCTCCTAACTTGGTGTCATCTGCAAACTTACTTATGCTGGACTCCATCTCCTCATCCAGATCATCAATAAAGATATTGAACAGGATTGGGTCCAGCACTGATCCCTGGGGCACACCACTCGTGACTGTGGCACCATTCACCACCACTCTCTGGGCCCAGCCCTCCAGCCAGTTCTTGACCCATTTCAGAGTGGATCTGTCCAAGCCACGAGCTGTCAGCTTGGCCAGGAGCTTCTGGTGTCAGATGGTGTCAAAGGCTGTGCTGAAGTCCAGGTAGACTACATCCACAGCCTGCCCTGCATTCACCAGGCAGGTAACCTGATCATGAAAGGAGATGAGGTTGGTCAGGCAGGACCTGCCCTTCCTAAACCCATGCTGGCTGGGCCCTATCCCTTGGCCATCCTGTAGGTGCTGTGTGATTGCACTCAAGCTGACCTGTTCCATAACCTTGCCTGGCACTGAAGTCAGGCTGACAGCTTTGTAATTTCCTGGTTCCTCTTTCCTGCCCTTCTTGTGGATGGGCACCACATTGGCAGCTCCCAGTCTTCAGAGGCCCCTCCAGAGAGCCAGGACTGTTGATAGATGATAGAGAGCAGCTTGGCCAGCTCATCTGCCAGCTCTCTCAGCACCCTAGGATGGATTCCATCTGGTCCTATGGACTTGTGAGGATCCAAGAGCCTCAGCAGGTCACTTACTGATTTCTCCTGGATTACAGGGGGACTATACTGGTCCTTGGCTCCATCTGCCAGTTCGGAAGGCCAGATGTCCTGAAGACAACCTGTACTACTATTGAAGATTGAGGTGAAGAAGGTGTTGAGTACCTCTGCCTTTTCCTCATCTTTTAGTAATCTTTATCCTTGCTGGAAAGCCATTTTGGAATGATGCAGAGCTGCTGTCACAGATTGCAGATGACAAACTAGGGATCTTTTAAGGAGTAGGATCACAGTTTTTGAGGGCTTACTTAACCCAGTAGACTGTGTATATCTGTGGTTTGGACTGAGCCCAAAGAGACAATATATAAAAAATAAATATTAAAGTGCATAAATCTTAATAAGACAGCATTTTTCTTTTCTTAGAAAAACAAACTTAATTAATTGTCCTTTCACTGAGCTTTTTTTCTCCTGTTGGTCTTTCAAGGTACCCTAAGGTGCTGAAATTTAGAACTCATTTTACAGAAGCTAAGGAAGCTGTACTGCTGCCATTCAGAGAAAGGAGAGTGGGGATGTTTTCTGGAAAGGACTTTTGTTGATTTTGTTAATGGGTAGGAAGGGTCTGGAATAGCTAAGTGATTGCACAGCTCCTTCCAGCAGCATCTCTCAGGTAACATAACAAAGAAAACCCCTGTGTGTGCCTGCAGAGACATGGGCACTCAGAGGTACAGTAATTTTCTCCCAAGTCTTGTACCTGTGTTTTTGCCAGGATTCAGCTGGGAAAACCCCTTCAAACTAGCATAGGTAGCCTGCAGTTCAAAAGAAGGTTAAGGTGGGATTTTATCAGTGGCTGTCACCACTGTACTGACACTGACAGGACCTTGGGTTCTAGCAGGGTCCAAGCTGGACAGTGCTAAGTCCTTTTGAAAACTCAGCCAACAAGAGTATTTGAAGATCATCTTCTGTTTGAAGTCATGGTTTCTCTGCAGTCCTGGCTGGATTACAACCTGAATAACTCTGTCTCTGGCTGCTTAAAATCCCTCCTCAGTGTTTCACTGGATATGGCATGGGCCCCTCCTGTTCTGCAGTGCTGCAGTGTTCCTCTTCTAGTTTAATACCACCGGTGTGTAAGTGGACTTCTAGATCATTTGTGCCCCTATTTATTAATTGAGCTGGCTTCCTCATAATTATTTCAAAGGATCTAAATGTGAAAGCAGTATGTACACAGTCCCAATGCTGTAGTTTTCGGTGATTATTTGTACCACCCAGCAGGTTGTCATCCCTCCATACGTATTGTTTCAACAAGGGAGGTTTGCATTCGCCCACATGAGTCTGAATAGCACTCTTGTCCCTGGGAGCACCTCTTTGTTGGTAGTGGAGTTACAGAAGGGCTTTCTGTGAGAAAGGGGAACTGGTGCTCAGCAGAGGTGTCACTCAAGTCACACAGTGGACCAGATCTGTTCTTCACATAAGCACAACAGGCAAGGTAACACACCTTTGCTTCCACAGGTGTCTTGCTGGAGGAGTTTATCACAGTGAGTTTTGTTTAGTGACCTCAAACTTCCACACAGAATCTGCTCCCCTTCCCATTCACCCTGTTCATAATTCTTAGGTTTTTAACTGCCTCTTGGTGTGCCATTACATTTTCATTAATGTACCAACAACAGGGCAGCTGTTGTTGCTTTGTCCCTTGGAGTATTGGAATTGGGATATTGTGAAATCCATGCCTTTTACATGACTTCTGGGCTGAATCAGGTGCTTCACTTTCCCTTTTGCCTGCAAGTGCTTATCTCCAAGTTGTAAAGTCAATCTGTTCTGGGTACTTTTTCCTCTAAAATCTGACTGCTGCTAACACTATGTTTCTTTCATTAACAGATTAGCTTTGCAGGAAACCTGCCACCAACAGCTTGCCGCACTGTACCTACCACCAAGAAAGCTCCAAGGAGAATCTGAGGGCAAACAACATCTTGAAGACAGTCCATGGGGACTGTACCAGATCCTCTGAGATCTGCCAAGCTGGTCACAGCTTCTGAGACGGAGGACTGCCTGGGAGACTTGCAGTCTGCTAAACACCAGCCCCAACTACCCAGTGAGGAGAGGACCAGCAATGGCTTCCCGTTTATGCCATCTGGCTCTGCTGGAGTTTGCTTGTTCGACCTGAAATGCACAGCGGCCACCAGTGTGCAGAGGTGTGGGCAGTGCCACAAGGACAATGCTGGCCAGCAGGAAACCTTTCCTCCTGGGCTTACCAGCCAAGCTGCAGAGAGGTGTCCTGAAGCTGTAGATCCTGCAGATTCCTCCCAGCCAGCAGGCAGCCAGGGACTAGCAGCACCAGCCCTAACCACAGCAGAAGCTCCCTTGGTGGGGCAAGGGCCAGAGATGATGCCAGCCCCCCAGAGCTCCCGACAGTTCGTGCAAGGCAGCCAGGCAAAAACAAGCTCCCTGACACAAATGGATGACTCTGCCTTGAAACCTCCAGGAACTGATGATCAGCCAGCACTTGAGGTTTTAAATTATTCTTCCCTAGGTGACCCTATCAGGAGCAATGAATCCTGTGGTACTTCTCAGGCAAACCTCCTGCAAAGAGGGGAAAAAGACAGGGGAGTAGCAACTGGTTCTGCTGTGTGTCAGTCTGCCTCGCCAGTGAGGAACACCAAAGCTGCCCTGGAAGAAGACCCACAAACCAGTCTGGAGACAAAAAGTGTGGCTGCAGACACTGCACAGTTGCATCTTGCAGGTAAAACTGAAGTGGTGCAGAGCAGCAAGGCACCAGTCCGATCTAGCCATGGGAGTCCACATCCCATAGACAACACAGTCACTGAGCCAGGAAGTCCAGGCCTCACTCAGCTCTCCAAATACAGAGAAATGGGTACAATGACAGTTCAGCCAGAGAGCAGCTTTTTAACTCAGGAAGAAGTAAGCAGGACATGGCAAGATGCTGAGGTTCAGGCTGTGGCTACTGTGGAGAGCAAATCAGCCTCCACCAGTCCCAGCATCCTTGCAGCCTTCTTAAAAGGGAATCCACCTCCAGAAGAGAAGGAAGAGCTGCACATAATTTACCAAGGAGGAGCAGGGCTGACCCAGTCTGCAATTACTGACAGTTTATCCTCAAAACAAAATTCCCCATGTTCTCCTGGCATCATGTCAGAATCAACTGTTGTTATGGCTGCGACTGCTCCAGCCCAAACTCAGGCTGTGAAACTGCCTGGTTTCCTATCTGATGTGGTGCCTCCAGCATCAGCAGCTAATGCAAAACTTGTTCTCTCCTCCTCCCCTGCAGCCCTTACCTCCCAAGGGACATGTGTGTATAATGCTGAAACTGTTAGTGCAGCCTTTGGTGGCAAGGATGCTGCTCAGCTGGCCATGGATGCTCAAGTCCCACCAAAGCCCGTACCTGTTGAAAAGCTTGCAGTTGGCTCCAGTAATCAAACTCCAGCACAAACTGGGTCTAGCACTGGTGAACCAAGCACCGTTTCTGCTACCACTGTTCCAGGAACCAAGAATAACATGCGAGATCTTGTCCATGATGCAGGAAGCAGCTGGTCGCCTGTACTCAGTAGCACAGACAGTGAGGTCAAGCAGAAGGAGGTCCTGGGCAGTTCTGATCAAAAGTCTGTGCAAAGTAAGGGTGCATGCCAAGGGGAGGCCATTCCTGACAAATCGGTGATGAAACCAAAGGAAGAAAACTCAGTGGTGCTTGATCCTAAAGGAGGGATGAGCGTTAGCCACCCTGTCACTGTCTGCATAAAGGCATGCTCGGAGGATGTGGGTGAAAAGGAGAGCAGAGGCCAGGGAGACACTGGCCAGGATCAGACGGCCAGAGACCAGAGCCTGCAGGCAGGACTAACACCTGAGTTGAGTGTGAATTCTGCACACCTCACCCCTCCTTTGGAGGCATCTGCGGCTCCCCAGCGCCGAGGTCTCCAGGCTGAGGAGTCCAGACGTGAGCTCCAGAGAGCAGCTCTTCCTGCTTTAGCTCAGGCCTTGCCAAACGTGGGGGAAAACAAAAAGGTCCCCACCCCAGCCATGGAGGCAAAAGTGCAGGTGAAGCAGTCCAAACATGTCAGGGATGTTATTTGGGACGAGCAGGGCATGACATGGGAGGTTTATGGTGCTTCCCTTGATCCGGAATCCCTGGGAATTGCCATCCAGAACCACTTACAGAGACAAATACGGGAACATGAGAAACTGATCCGGGCCCAGAACAGTCAGTCCCGGAAATCCATTTCCTCGGACACATCCTCAAATAAAAAACTGAAAGGCAGGCAGCACAACATGTTCCAGTCCATGCTGCAGAATTTTAGGCGTCCTAATTGCTGTGTCAGACCTGCTCCCTCCTCTGTGTTAGACTGATACGGTTTGCAGGAATGTGTAGATGTTTGCAGTGGTAGAGAGAATCCCTCCCCTCAAGTCCTGAGTCCTGCTGTTCAGTAGCGTTGCTGGGGTTGTGATGCAGCAACAGTGGAAAATTATTTCCCTTTGTTTTCCAAGTAGCCACACACTCCATTGCACAGTTCTTATTGCCACAGCTGGTGTATTTCCACATTACGACCCCATCCCCACTCCTGTCAAATGAAAAGCTAGGTACTTAGCAAAAGCACAAATTTAAATTGCCACCTTGCTGCAAGGGAGAGCAGCACCTTCTGACAAAGCAAGAAGCCGAGAAATTGTCAGAATTATTATGGGAAATCATTTGTGTGCATCACAGGGTCTTGTACAAAGGGGCAGGCTAGAGGAAGGGGAGTGAGGTGAAACTGAGATTCTACAGCTGTAGAGACCTAACACGAGACAAGTTACCTAGTGTGTATATTACCCAACAGTGAGACAAGTCTGCCTAAAGAATGCAGGCACTGATAACTGAGTGGTCTGACTTCTGTTTATCCTTTGGGGAACCATTGCCATGTGAGCCCCAGAGATCCAGGTCTTCTCCCACTGAAATGGAGAATCAGAGAAAGCGTGAGGATGAAGGATGCTCTCTTCAGAACAGTTAAGCCAATGGCTAGAAGGGGAGGTGAGAAAGGGAAGCATTCCGTAGGCTTTTTCTCCCCTGTGTCAGGTACACTTATGGCATATTCAGGCGATGCCCAAAGGGCAGGTGAGGCACATGAGAGCGTGGTAGACGTAACCACAGTCAGCAGGTGCCCTCATTCATGTTGTGGCATTCCAGCCAAGTCTTTCAAAAGCAGCAAGCTGTCTGGCTCCCCAGCCAGAGTGGGCAGCCCGTGCTCCCAGCCTCCCATGGCACTGAACACCTCTCCTCTAAATCACTCTCTAAAGTGATGTGAATCTTCTTTCTCTCTCCAGAGATGCACAGTAACATTTTCCCATAGGAGCAGGCTATCCTGTGTGTCTGGGCCCGTGAGCCCACATAACTAGTGTCTTAAACTGATGTGTTTCCTTTGAAGTCCAGCTCTACACTTCTGCAGTATTTTGGTGCTTTTCTTGCTGCCTTTCATAAATGAATACCATTTATTTAGCCTGTGTTTATTTTGTTCCACTTAATGCTCTCTATATATCAAACCATTCAGTTGTTAACTTGAAACATTTATTTTACAGAAGCACTGAAATCTTGAGACAATCTCTGCTGTATTTCTAATGTTAGAAAAGTTGTAGAAACTGCTAATAAAGGTAGCTTAGTAACTGTTTCTCCAGAAGTGTCATATACAATAATGTCTTCAATGTATATTGGTCACATTTCTCATCTTAATAATATTTTTCAACCTGGGAGATGTATTTCCCACTGTCTGTTTACCCAAGTTCATGATGGGAGGCTGGAGAACTGCAGCTTGTAGAAAATTTAGTTCTCAATCCTGTGGAGCACTGAGGATTTGGGTGTTGTAATCCTGCAGAGTACTAGAGTTACATGTGAGTTATTTTTATTCCATTAAAGATTTTTCATTAATCATTGTGCTAATTCAGTTCTGTCTCTCGTAGCATACCTGGCTTATTCTGTAGGTCTTAGTATTATAGCTTGGTCTGTGAATCTTACAGATTTATACAGCGTAAATGAGTATTAATTTTTTTTCTCCTTTTTTTTTCTGTGAAGCAGACCAAAGGTGGTCCCCTTTTATGTAAGAGTCCAGGCTTTTTGACTGCATCAACTGTCGTGCCTTCAGTGCAGGTTTTGAGAGGCATTTCTTAACCCAGCAGAGAGAGAAACTGTTGTAAGATACAATGTGTGTTCATCTCAAGTTCAGTGAGAGCATTATTGTTTACTGGCCTTTTCCCTTAGAAGAAGAATAAAGTGAAATAATGTTTAACCCAGTTCAATTAAAGGTGTTGCCCACAGACCTAGTACTGAACTGACTTCTAGTTTTCCTCTGGGGTGTATTTGGGAGCTCTGTGGCACATCCTTATTCCATTTCTGTACCTTATTTCAGCGTGATGCTGAATTGCTAATTCTGAAATACAACATCAGTGAGTGTCTTCCCACATCTGCCTACTGGGAGAAAAGTCTCCTTCCTTCTCTCTGTTAGTACAGTTGTTTCCATCCCCTTTCTAGCAGTGTCTGAGGTGTGAGCTTCATGTTAAATTTTGTGGGGGATAAATGTTGGCAGTATCATTAGGTCAGGTTAGTTGACAAGTTTGTTGTTTCTTCCCATGTTGTATCCTTGTCAGCCATGAAGATGTTTCCCAGTGTTTGCTGTGTCCTGTCCAGGTCCAAGGCTTGTGATGCTCCTTTTTTGCCTCCCTTCTGCTCCCTCCCTCACTAGCTGCCGCCCAGCCTGTCTTGCTGTGAAATGGTGTCCTGTAGCTCAGCTCATGTCCTTCTTTCCACTGTCCCTTTGTTGTAGTGTTGTGAGCCAGTGTACTCTGTTCTGTCCTTTTAGCAATATGCTCAGTCAGAATATATAAATGGATTGTCTTCCTTGTTTTCCAGAGGAGAATAAATGGCCACAGTGCATTCATTGATTTCCATTAACTTTATCCTTTAGCTTAACCTCTCCAAAATATTCCTAGTGTATGAGTTGCTTTTTTGAGACCGAACTGAGCTTGGCAATGCGTGAGTAGTGTGGTGGGGCAGCACTGGAATTAAGTCTTTGTCATGAGGAATAGGAGATCACTCCTAGTTCCCTGTAGCACCTTCCAGCTGAGAGTCTTCACCAGCCAGTCCATCCACACCTCCTTCCACAAATGGACTTTCTTTCAGGAACGTTTCACCAATACATATGTACTGCAAAATGCCAATAGGCAGGTTACTAAGCAGATGCATCTGAACAACTGCACAGGCATAACTGGAACAACCATCATGGTCAGCAGAATACTGTGCTTTTGTATTCTGGGAGAATACAAATGAAAGAAAAACTGCAACACACCAGTGATGCTGCCTGATGGGCGCAGAAATACTGCAGGTGTGCATTTGAAGTCAAGCAATAACATACCAAAAACCAACAACACAACAATGAGTCGTAATCACCAGCACATCTCATGGAAAGAATTTTAGGTGTTTAGTTTGCCTTGCTAGGGCAGACCGTAGGCAACTTGCTAATTTAACACTGGTAGTTTATGCTTTCTCCTGTGTACAATGTCTAGGTAATAGCATGAATCCTTGTAGGGATAATGCATCTTTCACCAGCAGCAAAACAAAACCATGTTTTTTTAGTGCCAGTTAGCAACTATTAGGCAATGTGAGTGGTCTTGTAGCAGCCAAGAAAGACTTATATCAGCATTGAAAATCAAAGTGTGCTTGGAGTAGTAGTGTGGCAGAGGGTAGGAGGAGATGGTCTGTGTCACCACCCTGCTCTTTTTCTCTGCCCAGTGACTCAGAATCACATTGCGTTGGTTGGATTGTTAACTGTCCAGTGACTCAGAATCTCATTGTGTTGGTTGGATGGTAATAACCAAGGAAATCCGTGTAAGCTAATAAAAAGAGGGTTCCAACCAGAAAGTACTTTGTCATTTCTTAGAGCCTAGCCAGCTGAAGGAACTCTTAAATTCAGTTTGTTGCAAGATAGGAAAATTTTAGGAAGAAGCTTATTCTAAGGAAGCTCTTCCTTGGTTGTTCTGTCTTCTGTGGAGCTTGACCTGGCCAGAAATGAGTGAGATGGAAGATTTAGATTTAATTCAGGAGCCACTAGGAAAAATGATAACAATCATGTTTCAATTTTGCCATACAAAGCTTGAGTTGAAGGAGAATCTCATTGCAGACAATTTACAATATAGTACTGGATTTCATGTGAGTCTGTGACATCCGCCACTGTTTGTGTGCACTTGTTCAGTGTCTACCAGTTTTGCATTCCCTTGGGCACAAGTGGTTTTTTGAAAAAAGAGTGGGCAAAAAGCTGAACAGACAAAGAGGAGATAGATGTCTCCTCAGTTTGAGGGGAAGAAAACCTTATTTTAAATATACAAGAAGGAATTCTTGATAAACATGGCAAGGGAGGGATGAAAAAGAGGAGTAAACCAATGTTGAGGTAGGTGCCTCACAAGGAATTCCTGTTCCTATGTCTGTGAAGGCAATGGTTTGCTTAAATTTTGCCTATTTGTTCATTCTGAGGTCACACTTCTTTTATGTTGTTAGTGTGCCATTGCTTTTAGGTGTGTTTTGCTAGTGCATACAGATATATCCAATATTCAGTAAAATCACCGGTCAAACTGTTTTTAACTGCTGCTGCCACCTCAGGGCTGGCAGAATGCACCTTTTGGAGAAGTATATTCAAGGCATTCAGAAAAGGTGATACATGCTCTAAAGTTGACACTAGCTTTTATCTTGAATTTCATTACTATAGTGAAGTGTTAAAAGCAGAAATCCAAATTAAAACTAGTGTTGAAGCTCATGAAGAATTAAAGTTGGCTGCCACTGATTTTCAGTTTCTAAACAACGGGATCTGCCACAGCACCATTTCGCTACTTAGCTCAGTAGATGTAAGGTTTGTGTGAAAGTACAAACTTGGTTAGCTTATTAGCTCCATTGTCTTGTTCTGTGTCCATCCTTCTACATCTTTTAAAAATAACTGCAAAAGGTTTGCAAGGCAGAATAAGCCTTTCATGCCCAGCTTATGGAGATGACTGCTCTGAATTAGAGACAACTGATCATCAGGCTTCACGGGCTTAGGAAGTTAAGGGCTGCAGTCTGATGGATACTCTCCTCTCTCTTTCTTTTTTTTTTATTATTTTCTGTTTTTCCCTCTCCTTTTTCCTGTTCATATAACATCTCAGCCTCTGCTGGTTTATTTTTGGGTGACTGTCATGTCTGTGTGTTATCTATTTTTAGTCATCGTAAAAGTACAATCATAGATCCTTACCCAAATGCTGCACACTACCAAATATCTCTAGAATCACAGGCTGCTGCAGTGGTCCATGGGCCTGGAAGTCAGGTCTTGTACACTGAAATGGCTGCTCTCTTAGGAGCCTAAATTATCCCATTTAAGTCAGTGTAGACATTTGATAGGAAGAATGAAATATTACAACTGAACTGAGCCAAACTGAAATTAGTACTTTTTTTTTTTTTTTTTCCCATATTGATCCTCTCAGATTTATTGAGTTTTATGCTTTTATGAGCAGCTCTTCTTCCCAGAGGTTATAATGTGGATTTTGCATCAAATCCTGGCAAGGAAGATTTTGTAACATGAAATGTATCTTTCATTAACAGGCTTCTTTAAGGGGAAAAA
>VWZI01011363.1:1173495-1204987 GCA_013396835.1 Psilopogon haemacephalus | reverse complement strand
AAAAAAAAAAAAAGTTATTTCTGAGCCAGATCATGGAGACAGGAAATAGTTTTTATTTTTAACTCCTCTAGGAAATATTGGCTGTAGGTAAGTTTGTGTGTGTGTGTGCAGGTCTCGTGCATTACTCATACTCTTAATATGATCTTTTCCCTTTGCTCTTGTAATTGAATGCTGGAGGCTTAGCATTTTCTGCAATTCTGAGGCAAGTTTAGAGTACTCTGCCATGCAGAAAGAAGAATCTTCTCATTATCTGGTCTTCAAAACAATTCCCAGAGTGGTATCTTTTAAAAAAAAATCCACCAGTTGGCCAATCTGTTTCTAGACTGTCAACAGACAGTGTGGTGACTGAGGCATACAGAAATTCACACCGGCTCTGCAGAAACACACACTGGGGTGTACAATCTGTTTTCTACACAAAGCCTTTGGGTGACAGCAAACATCTGAGCTTAGCAGGAACAGAATCACCTCACCTGAGTCTCATTTGAAATACTGGTCTGTAAGTTTTTGTTGGCTGACTGTTTAGACTGATGCTCTATGGAGTAAAAGTAAATGACAGTTCTGCCAGCAGTCTCCAGCAGTTGTCTGCTGCAGAACATGAGTCTATTAAATGTTTCTCAGCAGCTGTGCTACAACAGGCGACCCTTCAGCTGGAGGGTTCTCTTGATAACACTTCCTTTAGTACAGTAATATTTTCAAGTCCATCAAATGCAAGTTTAGACAATGCCATGAGGACCTTCAGTAAAATGGAAGAGAAAGAAGCATGTGTTCATAGTACATAAAGTCATGTCTGAAATAAGGTCTCGGTTGAATACTAAAAAGCACTGGGTGTTTCTAACCAGAGTTAAAGGCAGAGAGAGTAAGGTGAACTTTGAATTCTTGGCTGTTGCAAGCACCATAAAAATGATGGTCATCAGTCAGTCGGCAGCAGAAGAAAACCAACTTGGGGGCTTCTGACGACAACTAATGTTATTGTGGCTTTATTATTTTTTATAGTTACATGACTGAACATAATGTACTTGTACAAAGTAAAGCTAATATTAGGCTTCCAGGTGTACTGTAGCATTCATTTGAGACATCCCATCAGAGGTTTGCATGTGAAGAAGTCTTATAGTGATACTAAAGCAATGTTTCCCACTCGGTTGAGTCCCTTAGGAATTTAATGTTTTGCTGTTTTGCATCTCCTGGTTTTCATGCTGAATACAATAAAATGAACACTGTCTTAATTATTCTGGGTCTCTGTGTGTAGGCTGACACGGGAAAAGAAAGAACTCGGCGTGGCCATTCTGGCTAAATCTGCATGTCTGTAAGACAGAGCAGCTACACAGGGCTTTCTGAATTCAGGCCTGAGACCTGGCGCCTTGCAAAGCTCGATGGTGGAAGCCACCATACACCGTCCCTGCTGGAGAAGAGACCTGTCTGCTTCCTTTTGTGTAAGTGCCATTGCCTTTTCATAGCTGTTCCTGAGCGCAGGCTTTTCTGCAGCAGCCACAGCTCTGCCCTTCTGCATGAATCCGCTCAGCCTTTCAGCAGCCAGTTGCTGAACAACGTGGCTGCAGGATGCCTCTGCTACCGGAGACTTTCTGACTCCTCACTCTAAGCTGGAGTCCTCTTCCCAGAAACCGTGTCTTTTGCTCTGTGTCTATACTGCTTTTATCTGCTAGGGTTCAGACTACTTAACTAACTGCCCAGTGCTTTGGACAATCACACGGGGTATTTTACTAATGAGTTTTGCCACATTCTTTGTCATATGGTTCAGGTTCTTGTGTGCCAGTGGCTGCCGAAGATTAGTCAGTCCCCCGAGTGCCAAGAGAAGGGTGTTTCCCTTCAGTAGCTGGGTTTGTGCAGCTCTGTGACTCAGTTAGCAAGCTGTCTTTGTAGGCAGTAAAGCCGGGGTCTCTTTCCTGCTTCACCCCGGTAGACTTTGTTGCAATAGGAAAAAAGCCTATAGATTACTTGCCCTCAGGGAGCTGACCCAGCAGAAAAAGGACCAGGGTGCTAGCATGTTTCCTGCACTATCTAACCAATGATCACCAGTGCACAATTTTCACCTGACGCAGATTTTGGATAACAGCAGTTTCAGGGAGCTAGTGCCTTCATCTATGAGTTCATGCATTCTGGCTTCTTGCTCATGCGTCAGCTGATTTACTGTGGCTGTGGACTTTTCAACCAGCAGCACTACACCCCAAGGTATCTACTGCGCTTCTTTCACCAGCTAAAGAATTCACCATACCTTTAGGTATTCAAATCCCACCAAAACCACTCTGTGGTAGGCAGTGGTATTCTGAGTGGAAAACTTAAGATTTCCTCAAATTTCAAATTTTATCCTTTGAAAGCCAGATATGGCTATGTTTACTAGCCAATGTTTGAAAAAGTAGAAGCTTAAATCTGCAACTATTTTGATAGATGTGGCCTCGTTTGAGAGCAGTGTGGGGTGCTGTTATCTCCTGCTGAGGTCAGGTCATGGAGAAGTGTGGATACTTGACATCTCTACAAAGAAAGCCACTGTTGATGAGACACCTTTACCCAACTTGGTAGTAGGCAACTCACAGTAGGCATCTCTGAGTAGTAATGAGAGTCTGTATGTCTAGACCAACAGAAAGTCATGAGCACAACGTAGGAAATGGTAATGTATGCCCTACTGCTGCTCATATTTCAGCCATGTGTGTAGGAGTGAGGGTACTGATACTTGCATTGCAGAGCACTCTGCTTCCTAAAGCATCCCTTGCACTTACAAAAGTCAAATTAAATGGGATCAGAGCAGCTTGGCAGAGAGGGTACCAGTCTGCAAAGGAATTTGTCTTTGCTATGCCATGTTAGTGATGAAATAACTTTAAAAAACAAAAACGTTTTCTAATAGCTTGCTGTGGACTGCAGCACAAGGAAAGGATTTGGGTCATTCATGCTGAGGTTCTGCCTTAATTTAATAATTCTGTTTTATTTCTTTTCCTAGTTAAAAAACTGCTCATGGCAGCACTTTTTTCTCTAAATCCACTTACATAACATCAGAAAGACAAGAAAGCTGAGCAGTTAGGGGTGTGTTTCTCACAGACTGGTGAAAAGTTCCCTGGCAGCACAAATGCTCGGCACTTGCTTTTTGTCCCCTGGAAGATGGCTGGCGTGTAGGAATGGCTGCTGGGTTTGGCAAAGCCCCCACATCTGCACTGAACTGAGGATTGCAGGTCTGTGGAAGGAGGAGAGACAAGCAAGATCTGCCCAGGAATTGACAGAGGTGAGGCTATCCACAAAGCTGCTCTCCTGTGATTTTGGAACACCTCACATTTTTTGTCTGTTCCTTTTATAAGGGCGTTTACTGAGTTGATAATTTATGAAACTGATTGCTTAGGTTTAGTAAGTCTTAAGCCAAGGGAAAAAGCCTCTGGCAATATACTGGCTCTGTGCATATGGGTTACTCACCCTTCTGAAGTCTTTGGGCTCCCGATGGGGTTTGGATGCTTTGAGCACCTGCTCTGTAGGCAGAAGGTGGTGGACAAGCTTCCCTGCTTATTTACTGGTTCCAGGAATGGGGGACAAATAGACAAATGACTCACTTCGGTCATATCCAGATGTGTCCCCTCACTGTGTATTTCTATGTATGCCAGCTATTTAAAAGAGAATTGCTGGCTAAGGAAGCTGAAAGCTGTATGGCAGTTTAGGGAAGACAATGTAATCAGATAAGTCCTTAAAACTATCTAAGGCAAATGCAAATTAAGTGTATGCCCCAGTTTTGGCTAATGATGAGACATACTCTTTGTTACAAGTTTGTCTCTTTGCCTTTGTTGATATGGCTCTGCATGCTTATATATTTCTCTCCTGGGACACTGTAGTATTCACCCTAACTTCCCTGCTGCACAACTTATTCTACAGCAGGCTATACCTCTTATGCATCTTAAGCAGTGCTCTCTCCTCCCAGCTTGGCTCAGTTGATGTTGAAGGACTGTTCAGAACAATGAAAAGGTTACTTGTTCAGTCTCATCTGCTCTTCAATTTTTGGACGTTGCCACGAGTGACACTAGCAATTGTCTTGCATTTATTAGTATGAGTCCCTGTACTTTGGGGACATATCCTGAGATCATCAAACCGAGTGCAAACAACACAGTCATTACATTGCTTCTCCTCCCTGAGGCAGGAGTGAGTAGTTTCTTCCCTATCTGCCACTCATCTCTTACATCCCCCTCAGCTGTTGCGAAGTCACAGCCAGATTCTCTGACCTTGCCCTGTGGCAGCACAGGTGGAACGGGAAGCAGTCATACTGTCTCCACTGGATAGTTTCAGGAGACACAATTCCCATAGGCACAGAGCTGCAGTGACCATCTCATAATGTCCACTCCGTTGCTTGCAGGGAGAAAATCTATCCTATTTCTTCTTGTGCATTTTCTTTCTAGCTTGGCTTATATACAGGCTGGAATATCTCCTGCAAACAAATTGACAAGACAGCACTCACAAGAGAGATAACAAAGCTGAGGGCAGTCCTTAAACTGTCCTATCACTGCTGAAACAAGCTGGAGCTTTTGNGAAAAAAAAAAAAAAAAAAAAAAAAAAAGAGCTATGTGGTATGGCTTACAGATTTTATTTTTTTTTAACGGCTATACATTTGGAAATAGTGTCAACCTTCAGAACAGCTGGTCTTATTTGTCCCCACTGCAGGTTGAAAAAGAAAGGGTAAAAAATACATTGAAACATCCTTATGCTGGGGCACACTGCACTCTTCTGCTTGTCCAAACATGAAGCATTGTACTTCCTTGGCAATCTGCTCTGATCACTCACTTTTCTAACTTTGCAAGGCATCCAATTCTACCTCCAGGAAAGCTTTCATACTTCTTTAATTTGTTTGGCAGGTTTTGTTTGACTATATTATTTGAGTCTTTCAGTGCTGTAGCTTATGCATCCTAAGCATAAGTAGAAAGTTTATATGCCTAATCAAAACAAACTCCCAAACAATTTTATTTCTAGATGTCAGAGAAGCATACAAAACCCTGTAAGGCCAGGATTTCACCCAAAGGTTTTACTGTTTCCCTTTCTTTTTCTTGCTAAAAGACAGATGCAAAAATAAATATGAAGTTCCTGGCAGGTTGTTAACTTAAGTTTACATTAGTTTTAGTGGGAGAAAAACGTGTAGACTGGGTTTTGATAGATAGGAAAGGCAAATGCAGATTGATTTAGGAACCTCCCAGCATGCTAGAGAAATGTGACACAGACGTTTTTAAATATATAAAAGGGCACTGTCAGCAGACTCTTTTCTTTTTAGTATTAAGACCCTTATTGAAGAATGAAGAAGATGTGGTATTGTGGATGTTCTGGCAAGTGTATGTGATTGCCACCTACCTTAAATGAGATCTCTTTTACATGGAGCTAAATTATTGAGTCCTCTGTCTTGTAACTCTCCTGGCTCTGCCTGCCTTGTTTGCCAGGAGCCAATCACTGCCTGCAGGTTTACAGAGCACACTGATTTTAATATCACACTAACACATGCCATGCAAACACCATAACAGTACTTGGGAGCAGCACCAATCATGGTGTCACATTAACTCTTTCTTACTTGTGCCTTTGGAATACAGGGCCTGAAGTAGATCTAGCCTTGTCTAGTCCCTCTTTCTGTTTGGAGAAAAAAAAAAAACAACAAATAAATAACCTGAGGTTTAGCTCTCCAAGCTGCAACGATTATGTTGAAATTGTCTTCAACATGATCAATGTAGCACTATGCCTTAAGCCTGTAGGCAGCCCTAAATAATTTCTTGCAGTATAAATTAATATCTGACTGAAGAATTGATTTTTAGCAATAATTGTGCATGGAATTTGGTCCTCCCTGCTGTTACCTATGGCATAATCATAGAAAAGCTGGGAAGAGTTAAAGTCATCATCTTCTTTGAACAAAAGGCTAAGACTGCTTGCTTGGCTTCTAAGAGAAACAAATCAAATCTTTTCCTCTCTTAACTTTAAATGAGATGTCAAATCTTGATAGAAACCAAGAGGATGCACCTGATCGTGGAAGAGCTCTTGCACTGCAAAGCTTAACTGTTCCCTTTAGAGAGACTGGCCCTCCTTATGTCTGTACAGCTATGCAATGCATGATGTTCAAGTTTACATCTTCCATGATAAACCTGGTAAATGTTGGGTTTTAGCAAAGGCTGCTACCATGGCTCAGGGCTGGCACACTCAGTATCTGACCTCACTCGCCTTTTCAGATAACCTTTCTGAAGAATTTTCCAAATGCATCACTATCTTAAGGAAGCCACTAAAACTTGAAGAGTGCATCTACCACTCTTAAGCCATGGTTGTATAATGTTTGCTTACAGCCCCACAAGAGCAACAGATTTGCAGTAAAGAGGGCACATGTGTTGACCCAAAGTTTAGTTTTCGCATGTCTCACTCTAGTGAGTAACACCCCTCCAGCAGTGCTCTTTTTGCCTAGTGAACAACAAGGAAGTGGTTAGTTAGTCTCAGGACTCTGTCACTTTGTATAAATTGCCATAAAAATGGCCAACCTGGCAGTTGCAGAGCCAGTTTTGGTCCTTAGGTGCCACTTCTATTGTAGGTTTTCCTAAACATTTTAGGCAACTGCTGCGTAGGTAGATTTCATCTGGTGATCTAGACACCCTAGCACTGGTCTTCTAAGCTCTGGCCTTAATGTCCAAGAGAAGCAAGCTCTTTAATCTTCTAATTATCTGCCATATTTGGAAAAAGTCTTTCCTCCTATGTCACTTGAACAAATGCCTTTACCCTCTGTTGCCGCCAGTCTAAGAGGAAGTTTTTCACTAGGATGCGTTAATAGCATGGGAAGGCATAAAATTCTGCAGTTGCAGTGCAGGATATGTTACAGCTTCTGTACTGAGCCAAATTATCTTAACTCTATTGTCTTCAATATGTAAAGTGTTCAGATACAGTTTTGGTTGTGGTTTATTTAAAGCCACTCAGCTGTTGAACAGCTCACAGCCTGGACAAGGTAAAACAGATGGAGGCTGTAGTGAGGCAACGCTGGCTGGCAAATATCAAATATTTTCACTGCCAGGCTCTGGGAACATTGTCCAACTAAATCACTTGGGAGTGTTTCATGCAAGACCAGTAGGCTCCAGCTCAGTCATCTGAGCACAGAAATTAATTCTCCGGCATCTATTAGACAGACTAGGAGGATCGTAGTACTGTTCTTGACTGGGGTATTCCATGTCACAAAGGACATGACCTTGCAGAAGACAGTTCCTTCCAGAAGCTGAGCTCCCTTACCTTCCATAGGGCTCAAGAGGGATCACAGGCCTCCAAACTGCGAAGACGTATAACTTTTGCAGCCCTTTGCTAAGTGGCTAAAACAGGCAGAGAACACCTGGTACTTAAATACACTAAATTATGCTGCTGCCTGGAAGAATTTGTAAACCAATGCTCATCTGTCAAACTGCTCAAGCATTGGCACCTTCCAGTTGAGTCTGCAGCAGCATCACTAACAGACTTGTGATGCACCTCAGTGCTGCCTATGGCACCTCACTGCCTCTAGTATTGCCACGTCGGGACACCTTAGAACATGCCCTCTGCAAAGGAGTGCCAAGCTGCCCTCAACCAGTACATGGCTTCAATGCCATCTCTACAGTCCTGTGATTAGTACTTACAGCCTTACCTGGGTCACTAGGAAAGGAGGGGACCAAGGCTTTTCTTGAAGGAAGGCAAGGTTGTATGAAGTCCACTGGAGCTAATCTCCTGTCACCTTCATGTTGGCCTTTGGGCCAAACTCTCTTTGTGCCTGGCTGCTGGCCAGCAATCAGCTTTGCCTGGCACCTTCACCTTGCCCAAGAACATGTGGGGTGTTATGTTAATTTTGTCCTCTTTGTAGGATGACATTCTGGTGTTTGGCTTAATGACATCTTCACTTCGTGTTTTCCCTCTGTTCCTTGACCCTAAAAATTGATCAGATTAAAGGAATTCCTGATCTGTGAGAACTCAAGGAGGACCTCTGGCACCAAAGGATAGCACTATTGCTCCTGGTAATTCTTAACAGGAAATAAGATGAAGAGCTTTAATTTCCTCCTAAAAGCCATAAGCAATCTGTGTTTACATATTCTCCAGCATCCTATTCATTTTTTTGTTTCAGCCAGCACCTGGACTGCAATCACCAGCACTCTGTGCACTGCAATCCACTCAGAAAACTGCCCTGGAATGTAATGAAACTGCAGTGCATCAAGAATAATACACATGGTACACCTCAGCTACACTGCACTGGCTTTATATCTAAGGACAGGGCCTCTGGTTTGTGTAGCTCCCTCTAAAGAGACATATTGGATCTGACTGATGTTAGATTTGAAAAGAAAAAGAAGAGGAAAAAAAAAAAAGGAAGAATGAAACAAACAATCCATAGCTGTTAAACATACATGGAAAAACAACCTTTCTTCTTGTTCTAACTGACTGTTGACAAATGCTTCTTGTGTTGGTGTTTAGTTTATTAAAGATTTGTCTGAATCAAACCCCAAGGGCCAGCTTATCAGTTGGAGTTAATGAACATTGCACAATCAATTGCAACAAAGCCATCAAGTCATTTTACAGCAGCTGATGAATTGACTTTGATCTGAATGACTCCATACACTAGTGCACCTCAGATCTGATTTTGACTTGCGTAGCCACTGTCCTGTGGATAGTGAGACTGAGATTTGCAGGTTTAGGGGGAGGTTACATGTACTGCATGGTTACATTTTGGAGCTTAATTTAACTGAGCCCTGAGGCTTAATTTAACTGAGCCCTTGCCAGAAATTCAGGATTCGGAGTTGACAGACCCCTATTTATTAACTGGTTTTGCACTTCTGAGTCCTCGGTCATTTTGTTTCACTGTGTTCTGTTGCAGTCCTTAAGAACTGGGACTGCAGACCCAGCAGTGTCGGGAAACCAACCCTGCCTCAAGCTGTGCGTAAAGGGGCTCTGCCTCCTCTACGTCCTTGGTTACTGCTGTTCATGGAGTTACTGAGTATTTGTGAGAGGCCGATGCCATGAGTGCTACCAGTGTGGGCATTTGGTCTCTTCTCCAAATCGCCCTTGATTTAACTAGTTATTCATTTGTCACTTGGGAGCGATCGAGGAGGGGCGGGGGGAGGGTTGGTGCCTCTTGTTTGCTGTGGCTGTTTCTACATCTGGATGTGATCTTTGCAACTAGTGCCGCCAGAGCCTGGCCCCCCAGTTTGTTGCGATCCCTGCAGCCTCCTGGGGATTTCCTTCCTCAGCACATGCAGAGCCCAAAAACACTGCTGTGTGCCCGTATACAGGTCTGTACTGGGAAAAGTTGCAGTCCTACCTGCAGAACTCACTGCAGCTTTGCGCCTGCTTAACGCACGCCCTTCTTTGTGTAAACCCAATCCCACGTCGTGGTCCCTGCCCGGAAGCAACAGGAGACATCTCATAGCTATCATACGCTGGGTTGCTAAAAACATTAAACAAAAGGTTTGAGGTGTTGCCGATCACCATCGAATGACCTTTCAGTCTTGATTCCGTGGATGTCCATTAGGTTAATTTTGCCAGCTGGCACAGCTGTGGGCGAACATATTGTATCTTCAGCTGCGCTGCAAAGGCAGCTCCTGCTGTTCACCAGGTGCCATCACCGGGTTTATGCACACTGCTGTAGTGAAAGTCAATGGTAACGGGCATTTGGTATCCCAGATTTCATGGGTCTGTTCAAGCAGCAATGGTTCAGGGGCAGGGCAGAGAGCAGCTGTAAATTCCAGCTTGTCGCTGAAGATGTGTCTGAAAGATAACCATGATCAGTAACATAATAGTTAATAACAGCTTGTGGCAGCTGGGCTGATAAGGAGAGGCCCAGTTGTGGAGGTGGAGCTGGCATAGCCTGTATTGTCACTTGAAGTAGGGGAGCAGGAATGCTCAGTTTACACCAGTGAGTCTTTTGTCTCTGTGAAAGCTAAGAAATCAGAGATGATAAAGCTCAAATGTTATCACCTGAGTATATTTTACACCCAACTTAAGTGGTAGGGAAGCAGAGGAACTAATGGCAGCCCGATGTGGAGGAGAGCTCAAGGTCTGGGTGCTTAAGCAGAGGATTTGTGCATGTGGAAGCAGGAGGTAGTAAAAGAACCCAACATCAGGTGAAGTCACCCTCGTTCCAAAGGCAAGTGTTTCTTCACCAATTCTTTCACTGTCTCCTGCTTTCTGTCTGCAATGCACGGATTTCTAAAGCTTTCTTATCTACTGCAAGCCTTCAGCTTGTTTTGGAGAAAGTGGCTGTGGTCTGTGATGGCATGTGGAAGACTCTTGTGGGTGAATTACATCACCACTCTGCAGCAAACATAACTTGATCTCTGTAACCTCTGTAAGAAGGAACAGGGTGTACTGCTGACTTAGTTCTAGGCAGTATCTTCAATAATCCTTAAATCTACTGCCTAACTGCTCCTTATGCTACTCAAGGAAATGTAGACATAATTTTGTGAGTGAACAATTGCTGGTTTATGTCATTAATAATGTATCTTTAACACCTTAGATGTATCCATATTCGGGGAAAATAACAAGAACAGCAGGNAATAGACAAGTTTGGACTGTCTGTTTAGTGTTATTACAGTTGGGTTTAAAGCATAAAGGTCTTCTCTGCACCATTCTCTGCAGTGAATTAATGAAATTATCCCAGAGATTTAACACCTAGCCAGACTCCTATTTGCTGAATTTTACAAAGACTTAATAGTACACTCTAATTGTACTATTAAAATAGTCACTTTGGGAAGGGCTAAAGTAACAGTAAGTGCATCATTTTCATTAGGCACGAGTTTAGTATGTTGAAACCAAAGGCTGAGATAACCACATTTAGATTAATTTGTAATACTGTCCTTTTTGGTAGGTTGAGTCTGGAAAAATCAGGGTTGGTTACAAGAAGGATGATCCAAAATTTCTGCTAAATATTTATATACTCAGATCACTGCAAAATCCTGACCTTTTTGGAGTTGCTGGCAAGGCTTTCACTGACAAGTTTGTTGGTTTTTTTTTTTTTTCCCCTTGGGGAATATGTTGTCTTTCCCTCTAAATTCTAGAAGAAAAAAGAAAAAAAGAGGCAGAAACAGGTTTGTGCCAGCTTATGTCCCAGTTGAAAACCAGGCAATCTCGTAAGTGGCTTCCTACAAAGACAATTTTCAGATGACTGTCCTGCTGTGTCTATAGGATGAGCTGATGGGCAGTGACACATCATCTGAGTAACATGTTCCTCTAGCAGCAGGCTAGCCTGCAAGAATCACCAGTTCAGAACAATATTTGGGATCCCGAGCAAAAATCCATCACTGCAATCCTTGAGGAGCCCTCAGATAACTCTATGTTCAGCATGGATCTCGGAGTTTTATCACAACACTGACCAATAATTAAGAAGTTAGTTTGGTGGCTAACTCATGTTGTGAAGAGTTCATCAGTTCATCTTTAGATGTGTCACACACACATCTTCTCCTGCTGCTGGGACACTAGAGATATTGTTGGCTATCTGCTGTTCATTCCATCATTTTTCACTGCAGTCCCCAGTGAATTTTCTTTTAAAATTTGGCTAAAATATGAGGTATAAAGCTGCAACTTTTCATCTCTTGTTTCTGCCAAAGTGAACATGTGTCCCCAACTAAAAACTGCGTGCCTAAGCTAGCTAGCCCTAATTTCAGCTTTGCCTCCCATACCTTCTCAGGCAGACATACCTGTATACATCATTTCAATAGAAAAAGAATCCCTTGGGTCACACAGGTCTCCTTCCTGTTTGGATAAATCTTCTACAGAGCAGTGGAAGATGCTGTTTCTAGAGAATATAAATAGACAACCTTTCTGAATGAAAACAGGTTTGTCATCTTTAAAACAACATCAGTGAGAAACAGCCCAGGGATATGTGTGACAGATGGCCTGTAACAGATACCATCTACCAAGACTGCCTGTCCGCTGTTGTAACTGGAGTGCCTTTGAAACTGGGCAAAATACTTTAATAGAGGGACCCAGAGCAAAATCTTAAATCTCTTGAGTTTGAACCACACATATTTTCATTACAAACAAGAGCTCAAACATTATTCATGATCACCAGATCTGAGTCTTCACTCCTTTCTGACAGCTTAGGTTGGTTTTCTTTCAACAGTTTTCCTGAATTTTCCCGTAAGTCTCCAAGTCTGGTCTATGCAGGAATTTAAGGCATGCTTAGCTCTAATGCCAAGGCATGCAGGACTTAGAAATCCTGTTAATTCCATTTGAACTAGACCATATATGCTAGAAATAGTATCTCTAACATCAACCAAGTATACAGCAGCTCCTAGGTCTCTTACTGGAAGAGGCATGATTTGGCTACAGAATGCAAGAAAATCGGTGAGCCCAGGGAAAAAAAGGAAACTCTTGTTTGTGGTTCTAGACAAAGGCAAATGAGTTACAGAAACAGGATGTCAAGAACTGCTAAAATTGTTTACAAGTGTACCTTTGTGGTGCTTCAGTTTTATCTCCACCCCAGAAATATAAGCTTTAATATTCCAGCAGCATTTTGAGGCAGTCTTTTCACTTCATTAAATACTATCACTTTTTGCCTGTATATTCTAAGCACTTTTGTACTGAGCCTTTTTCTACTCACACTGCCACAGAGACAGTGACTGCAGTGGACTGGGAGTGTAAACAACCTTCATTTCTGATTTTCAGACATTTGACATTGAAAGTTTTTAAGTGGTTAAAGCAAAAGTTCTCCAAAGTTGTAGCAGCTTTGCTCCCTTCTCAAGTGTTGCCTACTTTTTCCAAATTACACCAATACATGAGGGCAGCTGTGGGAGGTCAGTATCAGCCAAAACCTGTCTTGGCTGTGGAAAAAGCAAAAGTTACTGTCATTTAATGTTTGGTACATGTGCTCTTGCTGGCAAATTTTGTAACGAACGAGCACTGATAAGAAGAAATACAAATGCTGTGTAGAGATCAGCTTCATAGTTCAGCAGAGAGAGTTGTTTAATGGGTATAAAAAGTAGTAATCTCTACATTGTTTTCCATTTAGTTACTTTGTATCAAGACTCTCTACCCCAGACATTTAAATTACTGTCAGAAAATGACTGCCTCCTCATGATGACACATATAAACCATTTACCTCTGCCTTCTAATTTTTATACCCCTAGGACTTTTGCCCGTATCTAAGTAATCTAGAAACTTGTCATTAGGTGGTGATAAAATATTGTATGTAACAGCAAAGTAACTTCAAACACTCCAAATGGTTCATGTCCTGTGAAGGGGTGATGTGCATACTATGTAATGTTTCTCAAAATCCTCTTTTGTTCGGTGTAGCAATCTTTGGCCCTACTCTTCTTTCTGTAGAAATTATCATCTGAAAATGAAGTAAAACTTTCCAAACCGAATTAACAAAGGGGAAAAAAAAAAAAAAATCCTACTTAGGTTATTTTCATAATGCGCAGGACTTTTGCTGGTTTCCTATCCTGTGTATCAGTGGTGCTACATTCATTTAGTACTTGGCAGGTTACTCTGTTCAGACTGCTGATTTGTAGCACACAGAGTTAGAAAATAGGTTTGGTCTTGCTGGACAGACTCCGCAAATAATCTGCTACATCAAACCCAGGTTCACTTGATCTATGTTGTCAGCAGCTAGGATACAATGCTTTTGGTTAATAAACATGTTTATGTTCTAATTGCAAGCATCATGATTTGAGTGAGGCTCAGCCCAGCTTCTTCATTTTGTTCTGCTTTTTTTCTATCACTGGGAGTGCAAAAGAAAAAAAAATAATAATTGAGATGTGGGGGGAAGAAATTATCCAAAAGAGAGGTGAAAATTAGGAACCAAGTGAAAAATTAAGGCAGTGTTCAGCAGTGTCCACAACTATAAATATCTTATAAAATGAAGAATGCTTTAAAGCTACACCTCATATTTTGGCCCATTAGCTTGAGGGCCTAAGAAAACTAAGTTTACTAATTCATGTCTCAACAGTGGTGGAGATTCCAAATGAGGAATCCATGGTGCTCATACAGGTGTACTTATTGTAGGTCATCTACATGCTGTATGAGAGTTGCTGTTTGCAACATCTAGTTTCTGTGGTTGTAGTATAGCAAACCCATGAGAAACTCTGCAGTAAGTGGTGGACCAATGGGAAGATGAAGCTCAATATTAAGGCTCCTGATGTAGTTATCTTTTACTGCCTTCCTGCGAAAGATGTTTTTGGTTCTTAGAGAAGTAAATGTTGATTCAAGTAATTTGTTGCTAATGTAGGTTTTTCCTTCATACTGGTTTACTTGTTCTGTTGAGAAGGTCTGCTGCAAATTTCATCACTTGTGACGAGGGCACTTAGAATATACTATAGGTCATTGAATCACAGGGTCTAATTGTAAACCTAACATTGCCAAGTCCATCACTGAACCATGAAGATATTAGAAACAGATATTGAACTGAATTAGTATGACTTGCCAGGCTGAGAAGATTTGGAGGGTAGTCATCCATCAAATGCTGATACACGGGTTTTTTTTACATAGAAACTTGCCTTGCATTCTCTCCTGCAATTCTGGGCAGCTTTTTGAGTTTAACACTTTTCCTGGATAGTGAGGGAGGCAAGCAAATCTAGACCTGCAAAAAGTTGGCAGTTATTCAGACCTGGAGAAATTAGTCTTTGATTTACCAAGAGTGATAATATTTCTGAGAGCATTTCAGGCTACTCAGCATCTTGGTACCAATATGACTCAGCCTTTGTTAGAGGAGCCGTAAGTATTCCAGGAGTTTAACTGTCATTTCCTGCAAATTTAAAATGCTTTTGCTGCTCACAGAAGAAACTACAGAGCAACCTTTAGTGCAATTTGCAACAGAAAGGACTTTTACATAAGAGAAGGTGTTCTTTTAAAGTGTTCCTGTAACCTTGTGAGTAGAAGATAAAAGGAGAAAGGCTGTAACTTTCCTTTAAACACACTAAACCTGAATTTCGTGTCTGTATCCAAAGGGAAAATAAATATTGCCCATTTAGATTGTAATGTAAACAGCAGCACTGGCAAATACAGAGGAAACATAGCAAAGACATAGCTAAAAGGTTAGCTCTGCAAAACCCACCCCTTGTGGGATAATTGGCTGTTAGTGTCTTTAGCTTGACTGTATATGGCAATTTCCATTAGTTCATGGTTGAGCTGAATAAGGCAGCTATACTCTTATACTTTAAAAGCTATCTTTTACTCACCAGGAAAAGTAATATGAAAAAGCTTAATCTGAATTCAGCATGGGACCTGTGGTGGCTGCTGGAATAACTGTTAAGAACAACTTGTATTAAGCGTTCCTGGTCAAAACAATGATTTATCGCAAGGTAAATGTTCAAAGTCAGTCTACGATCCAAAGATTTATGTTTAGGATCTGTCTCTTATCCCACCAAAGCCAAAAACCAAAATAGAAATGACAGAGTAATTTCTTTTCTCTTATTTGATTAAGAATGAACTTCAGAAACATTAGAAACTGATGAAACTAGACAGATATTTCTTGCTGCCCCTCACTTTTACAAATTGCTCAGTCAATCACAAAAAAATACTTTTCCCAATTTAGTTAAAAAGCTTCCTGTTCATACTCAGTGAGGACTTTTTCTTCCCTCTAGATGCAGTTCACACAATCATATACCGTTTGGGGCTAGGAGGTTATCCTGGAGATCATCTAGTCCAACCACTGAGCTCAAAGCACAGCTAACTAGAGCAGGTTTCTCAGGGCCATGTCCAGTCAGGTTTTGAGTATCATTAATGATGGAGCAACAGGAAGGGGAGAAGAAAAAAAAAAAAGTTTTATTTTTATGTTTAAATTATATTTATGGTACTTCTTTTGTGCCTGTTGCCTCTTGTCCTGTCGCTGGTTAGCACAGGAAAGAACTGGGCTCCATATTCTCTATCCCTTCCCTTTAAATATTATCCCACACTGATGAGATCCTCTTGCAGCTGTCATCTGTAAGGCTGTTAGAGTCACAGCTCTCTGTTTCTCCTTGTAGGACCAACAGTCCAGTCCCTTAATCATCTTGTGACCCATTCTCTGGACTCATTGCAGTAAATCCCTATCTTCCTTGTATAGGAAGGCCAGGGCTGAGCTTCACACTCCATTTGTCTCTCACCAGTGCTGGAGAAAGGATCATTTCCTTTGACCTGCTGGCAGTGCTGGTGGCCTTTCTTGTCTCAAGGGTACAGCGCTGGCTTATGGTCAACTTGGCGTCCACCAGGACACCACTATTCTGTAAATCTGCTTTACAACCACATGGCCCCCAGCAGCTACTGGTGCACGGTGGTGTTCCTCCCTAGATGCAGGATATTCACCTGGGATGCACCACTACTGACTGGCTTCCAGCTTCATGCCAGAATCCCAACTCTCTGAATCTGTCAGTTCAGAAAGTTTTCAACTGACTGACTTTTTATCTAACCTGTACTTCATCAGCTTGTCTATGAGGATGTTATGAGAAACAGAACTGAAAGCCTGCTGAGCTCTAGTCAACAAATAAACAGCACCCACTACCCTCTCCTTATCTACCAAGTGAGTCACCTCATCATTACCAGGTTGGTAGGCATGCTTGTCTCTTCATAAATGTCTACTCCCTAATCTTGTCATTCATATGTTCAGAAAAGGTTTTCAAGTATATTTCCTCCATCACCTTTCCATGGATTGAACTAAGGGAGACCAACTTGTAATTCCCCAGATTATCTTTCTTGACCTTCTTGAAGACAGAAATGACACTTTCTTCTCTCCAATCCTCAGGAACCTCCCTTGAGAACCGCAACTCTCCAAAGATCAGCAAGAGTGGCTCCACAATACTACCTGTTACCTCCCTTAGCAGTTATGTGCGTATCCTATCAGACCCATTAACTTAATTTATGCTTAAGTGTTCCCTGACTGTCTTCCACCAAGGGTAATTGTTCCGTGTTCCAGCATCTTCCACTGGTCTCAGATGCCTGAAATTGATTAAGGGTGGTCTTACTGGCAAAGAATGAGACAAAAAAGACTT
Organism: Psilopogon haemacephalus; assembly: GCA_013396835.1. Taxonomy (NCBI): domain Eukaryota; kingdom Metazoa; phylum Chordata; class Aves; order Piciformes; family Megalaimidae; genus Psilopogon; species Psilopogon haemacephalus. The sequence goes on along the minus strand of VWZI01011363.1, from coordinate 1,188,083 downwards.
TGTGTACCTTGGTCTTTTCTGTGTCCTCTGCACTGGGTCTCCTAACCATTTGTTCCCAAGTGATATCCCTCCTCCAGCTTTATTTTTAAGAGAACATGTTGAGTATCTCCATGAATATCACTCAAGCGATTTGCATTGTCTGTACAGCTGTTGGGCAGCAGTACAGCAAAGCACATGAATTATCCCTTTGCTGTCAATAGCACTACTCATGTGCCCAAAGTTAAGCACATATTTAAAAGCTTTGGGAAATGAGCCTTTAATTTCCATCAATGTGAAATGCTTGAAACACAATCTGCTACTATTTAAATCGTCTGAGACATCTACAGAGTACAAAATTGTACACATTTAAAGATCAATTTAAATAATTGCTGCTAGCAGAGGAAAATTACAGAAAATAAGAGTGGTGATTTTAAGGAGTGCTAGGAGCTGGACCAGACTGATCTTCTCATACCTGCTATGCCTTTTGCAAAGCTGAGTGGGTTCATTTGAATGCATTTAGAAAAGGGTTGTATAGATCCTGAAACATTGCTCTGAAACCACAGACGACTTAAGACATGATGAAAAAAAGACTCATCTCAACGCTGAGCACTTCTCCTCAGATGAGTTGCCTTTCTTATGCTCACTGACACTTCCAGCTACAAAACTTTGACTCTTGGGTTTATGTGCCCTAAGTCGATTTCTTCTAAGCCCTGTAACACACTGAATGTCTTTCTGAGCGTGCCTGTCCAGCATTCTCAGGGACACTTCTCTGTATTTTGGTTCATTCCTTCTTTACCCTCTCTGCTAGGATGCATGGATCTTGATTGTAATGTATAGAGTAGAAAAAGAAGTTTAGCTGGTGGCTGATCTGGAAGTCAGAAATGAATGGGCTTGACTTTGTGATACTGATGATGTAATTTAATTTCTCAAGGTAGAGAAATGTTGACTTTGTTTCCGGCAAGAGCTGTGTCTGTGCAGTCTCTGCCCCTCTGGGATCCATAGCTTTTGCCTAATCTGCTGCTTTTGAGAGTAATAATGGTTAATTATTGTAATGGGACCAAGACCACAAGACCATTTTGTGAAAAGCAGTGGAGTGACTACTATGTGCCAGCAGAGTGACCAGTGCTAGCTTTTGAAATTAGCGCTTCCCACAGCATCGTAGAGATGACAGCCTGACCTCAAATGGTTGAGGTTTCTCGTATAAAACAGAGAGAATAGTCTGACTTAGATTAGCCCTGTCTGATTCTGACCTGGCTGTTTGTACTCCTCTTCTTGAAATTGTCTTTGAACTCTCAGTGAGATTTGATCTAGCAAGGCTCTTTCCCACTTAGCATCAGTTTGCTATCTTCTGTCTTCTCGCTGCAGCAGGTCTGTAGGGACACACAGAAAAGTGGCTGCAGTAAAACTGAACATGAGCTGACCAAAAAAAAAAAAAAAAAAAAAAAAAGGCAGGATTTGCACAAGTGTCTTGAGGTTCCTCAAGATGGCAAATATGAGGAAAAGAGATGCATTATCTAGGTACAGTTTTATTTAACATAGACATTAATAGTGCTATCAACTAGCACCATCTGCTGCCCTTGGGATAGCACAGCACAAATTCTGCATTATAAGAGCAGAGATAATTAATTCAATGAGAAGAGGCATCTAGAGACAGGGCATCCTGTCTTTAAGCATATTCAGGAGCCAGCATCACCAGCACTGGCAACCCACTGTGTTTGCCTCTCTGCAAAGCTATCAACACTGTGTCCTTTCTCCCTTCCCTGAGTCACAAGATGCAAATGCTCCCACCTTCTCATTTGAAGACTAACTAAGACAGGTAAAGGAGTATGGATGAAGAAACAGAGATATTGATGACCTAAATGAAAATCTTGACCTGAAACAAGCCATTGTGGGTTTTATTAACTAATGCAATGTGCACATTTAAATAGGAGCCTATAACACAGCTGCATGAGCATCAGAGGATGACACTGTGCCCATCCTTTGTGCAGGTCAGATTAACAGTAATCTGCATGTGGTGTAATCCTTAATTTCTTTCCCCCTTGCTGGGTACTTCAAGACTTTGGACCTCTTGGCTTTACAGAGGCATAATTCCTTATCTAGTTTGTGAAAAGAGGGCTTTATCCCAAAGTGAGCGTTTTAATGGTTTCTGGATACTCCAACCTCATCCCTGGGATTTGTTTATGGAAAGCAGCCACCTTCATTATTCACTCCAGAGTTGACCTCTTGTCAAAGGGAACAAACGTCTTATTAATTTGGCCTTTTTTTTTTAAAGAGGAATTAAATTTCCCATGCTGCTGCCAGTTGCTCTCCAGCATTCACAAAACTACTGCTCTGAGGGAAGTGAAAGTAAAACAAATAAACAAACAGAAAACATAGGCAGGAAGACAGAAAAAATTGCAAGTGGCCAGCAATGACATGGGAATAAGGAGTACCAGGAAAAAAGTAGTTATTGCCAGTACTGCAGAGCCAAGGACACATGGGATATGATATGAATCTTCAGGGAGAGTCCGTGGTGTCTGCAAAGGGGCAAAGCTACATGCCTGTCAACCCCAAAGGAAGGCATGAAAAATATCTCTTTCTCCTTCCTTGGCTAGTTGTAGGACCTAATGTCTTTGGGCTGCTAAATCATCTCAGACTCTGCCAGATACCAGTCTGAGTTAAGCAGTGACTGTGGTTAGGGATAAGGGCCAGGATGGGACAAACAGAAATTGTCCCTTTGCACTCCTCTGATTGAATCTTCTGCAGCAAATAAGCCAGTCTAATAGCCCAACATATGGCTCAGAGTCAGACATTCTGCAACAAAAATGAAAGCACTCCTCATGGTAAATTACCATAGGATCCTCTAGGGAAAAAAATATTGTGTGATCATGTCATTAAGAGCTGTAATTCTTTCATAGATTCATAGATCACCTAGTCAAACCTTTCATGGTAAGAATATAGTTTAAATGTCAAGCTGGGCCTTGAAACTGTCTAATGCAGGGGAATCCAGCACCTCCCTTGGGAGTTTATTCCAGTGTTTAACAGTTTGAATGGTGAAAAAAAAAATTCTGGCATCCAGTCTGAATCTCCCCAGTAGCAACTTGTACCCATCACCCTTTGTCTTTACCACACTACTCTTTGTGAAAAGAGAGTCTCTCTCCTCATGATAGCCACCCTTTATGTACTTGTACGTGGTTATGAAGTATTCCCTAAGCATTCTTTTCTCAAGGCTGAACAAACACAGTTCTCTCAGCATTTCTTCATACAATAGGTCTTCAAGTTTTCTGATCATTACTGTGGCCCTTCTCTGGACTCTTTTCAGCCTGTCCACATCCTTCTTGTATAGCAGAAACTAAAACTGTATACACTGCCTAAGGTGCACCCTGACCAGCGCTGAGTAGATTTGACTTTCTCTACCGCTGCAGCACACCGTTTACTCATGTTGAGACTTTTGTCCACCAAGACCCCCAGGTGCCTCTCCACAGTGCTGCTCTCATGCCAAGTGGCTCCCAATCTGAGCTGCATTCATGGGTTATGTGTTCCAAAGTGCAAAACCCTACCCTTGGACTCATTAAACTTCATACACTTCCTTCTTGTTCCCCCAGCCAGCCTGACAAGATCTTCTTGGAGGGTGGCTCTCCTCTCTGGGGTGTCAACTTCCCCACTTACTTTTGTGTTGAGAGCAAACTTCATCAGGGTGCTCTTAATTTCAATATCTAAATCATTAATGAAGATAATAAACAGTGTTGGGCCAAATATTTATCCCTGGGGGAACCCACTACTGACAGGTTGCCAGTTTGAGGAAGAGCTAATTATTACCACCCTCTGGGTACAGTCTGTCAGTCAGTTCCTCACCCACCACACAGACCACTTGACTGGGCCATAGCATGTCAGTTTCTCAAGAAGGAGGCTGTAGGAGCCTTTGGGGTCAAGTTAAGTTAAAGCTGTATAGACAGTCTTCCTCAGTTCTGAGTGTTTCCTTATGCAGACTAAATGGCTGGGGTTTTTCTTTGTTGGTTGGTTGGTTGTTTCTGCAGAATTTGGGGATGTTTTATAAATTTGTGCTATGAGAAACTCAGTAAGTGACAGCAGTTTAAAGGTCTGTTTATGAAAATGTAAAAATAAAAAAATTACTCTGATCACAAACCCTCAGACATGTGAAGAACGCATTAGTCTTCTTTGAGTTTGAAGATTAGATAGCTTCATAGCTAATATCAAGCAGGAGGAAAAAAAAATTAAAGTTCTCACAAGGCACTCAGCACCATGTCAAAATATTAATTACAAAGCTGACTGAAAAACTTCTATAAGCATGCTTCTATTGGCTTAATTGTACTAATGGTCTGATGGGGCAGCAGCTCCTTAGTCCTTGGGAAGGTCATGGATCCTATTTGTACTAGTCAATTAATTGGCTAACCTGTGATCTGATGTAGCTAAAACATCCATAAATGCATGTGGAGTATTTCAGCACTGCTAATAATGACTGGAGCACATGAGCATTCACTCCAGGTAACAGGAGGCAATTTTACCATTGAGTACCCCTGGGGCTTGGAAAGACCTCACCTCCACTGCTTCCCCATGCTGCACCACCCCTTCCTCCCCATCAGCATACACAGTGTGTTTTTCATCTCAGTGCCTTTTTTTCCACCCCTCCCTGCTGCTGTCTTGCCAGGCTATTAATCACAAATGCATCTAATTGGAATTCTTTTGGGGCCTGTTAGTCTTCATGCCATTAATTTTGCTGTCTGTGACTCAGAGTGGCTTGAAAAAAGAGATTTTTTTTTTTTTTTTAAACATTTTTCCACCCCTTGCCCTTAGCTGGCAGCCAGAGCCCTGGCATCCTTCTTCTAAGGAGAGGGTTTGCTTTCAGTGTTTTTTGTTTTGCAAGTTCTGTCTATTGTCAACCACTGTGAAAAGCAATTGATAGCAAAGATTAGCCTGGTCACAACAAGGCAAACTCCAGGCCCCTTCTTTGTATCCCTGGACAGGTGGAAAATATCTTCAGCTGATTAGCAATGGCCTGTACATTTTCTCTGGGACTCCCTGTGAGGAGAGATCTTTTTTTGCCACCCTGCTCTGCATAATGAGAAATTAATAAGTTGTTTAGGTAGGGAGGGAACAGGGAGTAGGCTGGGCAAACCCATGAGTTTGAGCAGATGAGGATGTGTGCCATGACATGCTGTGTTCTGTAATCCAGCACGAAAACAATTATTAGCAAGTGCTCACAGCAGACAATGAGCCACAGAGACCCCTGAGAATGGCCTTTTTTCTGCTTTCTCTTCTTTTGAATTCTAGTCTAAGTGGACCCATGAAGATAGATCCCAGGGAGCTGAGTTCATAGTGAGGTCCTGGAGTGGGCAGTGCACATCAGTGTTGCATCTCTGTGCTGATTTCCATGTACCTCTGTATGATACATTCACTTTTTAGTGCTGGCTTATAACAGTGATAGAGTTGTTGTGTTATATGCATCTATAAGGTACTCAAATTCATACTTTTGGGAGATGAATTATTTGGAGAGTCTAAAATCCAGTGCAATTCCACTGCTCTTTTTGAAATTTGTTCTAATACCACCAGAAGTGGGTGCCCCTGGCTAATTCAGAGTGCTGGGTCAAAATGTCAGAGAGGTGTTTGTGTTTGTGTCTCAATACGGCCATTGATTTGGGTAGTCACAGGGCACACTCTCACCCCACTTTACTATCACAGTTAAATGGGGATTGTGTTCCTTTCCTGTCATGGTGAATATAAGTATTCAATGAAAATGTGTCCAGCAGGTCTAGGGAGGTTCTTCTCCCCCTCTAGTCTGCCCTGGTGAGACCACATCTGGAATACTGCAGCCAGTTTTGGGCTCCCCAGTTCAAGAAAGACAGGAAACTGCTGGAAAGAGTCCAGTGAAGGGCTATGAGGATGATTAAGGCACTTGAACATCTCTTCTATGAAGAAAAACTGAGACAACTGAGGCTGTTTAGTCTGGAGAAGAGAAGGCTGAGAGGAGATCTTATTAATGCCTATAAATATCTGAGAGGTGTGTGTCAAGAGGAAGGGACCAGGCTCTTTTCAGCGGCACCCAGTAATAGGACAAGGAATAACAGCTATAAGCTAGAACACAAAAACTTCTACCTCAACATGAGAAGAAACTTCTTTACTGTGATAGAACAGTGGAATAGGGTGCCCAGAGAGGTTGTGGAGTCTTCCTCTCTGCAGATTTTCAAAGCTAACCTGGACATGCTCCTCTGTGGCCTGCCCTAGATGATCCTGCTTTGGCAGGGATGTTGGTCCAAATGATCTCTGGAGGTCCTTTCCAACCCCTAACATGCTGTAATTTTGTGATTATGAAGTGCATTACCTGAGGTAACAATTGTTTCATCTACATTCAAGCTACGTCATTTCCATTCACCTTGTCTGGTGCCTACATGACCCTCATGGGCTGTGAAACATAACAGAATTATCTGTGCATGGAGACTTTACAGTCTCCACTGAGGACAGGCACAGCAAGTGGCAGCAATCCCCACTGTTTTGTGTTAATTCTTATAGGCAAGGGTACTGCAGCTCACAATCATTAGTCACTGTATGGGAGAAATAAAGTAAAAATTACTTTGAAGTCTCTCTGAGCCAGCACAGACAATAAATCAGTTGGCAGCCACAGCAGGAAAGGAAGACTAAGGGGGAAAAAAAACCCAAACAAAAATTAAAACCAAACAGGGTAAATCAGAGTAATCAATCACATCTGAGTCAGGTCTGTACACATCCTTTTTTTGCTCAGCCACACTCTGACAAGTGAGCACTCACTGGAGGAGAGCTGCTGTCTCTACTGCTTTCCACAGAAACTCTCAGACGTGGAGATCCCTCCTGCTTTCTGCAGCAGGAAGCACACTGTGTCTGTGTGCATGCAGGCATGAGTTTTTTTGACTAGCTGACGTTGCAAAGAAACTGGCTTGCCACTCAAGATTGTGGATCATACTTGGAACAAATCACAAGCTGTGGGCAGTATGAAATCACAAAATTAATCTGAAATCTGTGGCTGAGCACCCCCTGCATATCTCGCTGATGATAATCAAGATTTTTAAAAGTGAAAGTGCTCAGCTAAATTTTGCGCCAGCTCAGGCTTGGCAAGCTACATTTCCCAAGATACTTGTAGGTGGCAAAAATGTGCAAGGCCTGTAGGAGGATACGTCTTCTTCAGGAATAAAAATTGTTATTCTAAATGCATAAGATATATAGAGCCCTGTGTGACTCACAGGGATGAGTGAGCAGGCAAGAAGAAGAGTTCTGCTGAAGTGGATGAAATTCCAGTTTTTCTTAAACAGAACAATTTTTAAATAGAATAATTGAAAAAAACAATCTCTTTAATCCCTTTTTTATTTTTCTTATCTTGGAACAAAATTACTTTTCAAACAATCACATGATTTTTGCTGTAGTCTGGTTCCTGAAATACCTTCTTTTTCATTCAACACAATCCTTGGCTGATTTATTGAAAGCAATACTTTATTTTAATTTATTATTTTATCCTTTCATTCAGTATGAATCTGTCACAAGTTTGTGCTTCGCAAATTCATGTTTGAGCTTTCTATGGTCACATTCATCATATGGTGTACATCATTGTGAAACTCCATGCTCCAGCCTGGCAGCTGGCCAAGTGCACTGGGGTCAATTACTGCTGTCTCCTCTTGCACACAGACCATGGAAAGGCAAGCTGGCAGAAGCTGGACAGACTCTGCTTCCTTCACCGGGTCATCCTTTATTTGTCTGTCTCACCAAGGATCTTTGGCACTCAAAAAACAAGGAGATGTGGCCCAAGGAACGTACAGTCCAAGCAAATGTTAGGGCTGGGGCTTCTTGAAAATTTCCAGATTACTTTTTCAGTGGAAACCAGCTTCTTGACTAAATGAGCATGTTTGTGGAACATGTCTGCTTTCCCCGCTCTTGCTGAAAAAGGGAAAGTCCCAAACTCAAAAAATAAAATTCCGTTTGGAAACTCAGTTCCCATAAAACACTGTGACCTAGGGTTGTCATGGCATGTGCTGTTCCCCTATCAAGCCTCCCTCCCTTTGGACCATGGATGGAAAAAAAATTGCAGGATCCCCAGGGATGCTTCCTGCTGCACAGAATAGTTAGGTTTCTTACCTGCACTTCTCAATCAAAAAGGCTAATCTAGAATGTTACTAGGTTTTAAGTATTTTTATTATTTCCACCCGGAGAAACCCTGGAAGTTCTTCCCTGCTTTCTGATAGTTGCCTGGGGTGAGCGGCTAGCACTCTTTTCAATAGTTGCATCCCAAACACTTTGGGCCACGTTGCAATCTTTTCACAAACTGCAAACCAGATTCAAAAGTTCAGATTCTCTTTCCAGTTGACTTGAGTCTAATTTTCACTTCTGGCTAAGGCTGCCTCATTATCATGTGATAGCCAAGCTCCCACAACATTGCCCAGTTTACAGCTGGATTCTAGTGGCATCTTGATCCCTCTAAGCCAGGGCTCCTGACCTGGACTGGGCAGAGAGGTGTAGCCAGACACAGTTGCTGGATTAGGCTGGCTTTCTAGGCTGAAATCTTTCAGGGCTTCGTAGCAGTGTAGATATTCTGTTAATATCCCTAGAAACATGTGCAAACAGTAGCAAGGCTCCCAAACTCACATTGTTCCATGAGTATCTTACATATCTTTAAGCATTTTGCAGTTCTGCCAGCTGCTGCCTGGATCCACCTGGTTTGAAAAAGCAGGTTCAGGTTTCACCAAGCATCACTTTCAGGACCATATATCTCACTACAAGGTAGCAGTGCCATTGTCCTGAAGTTGACTCACAACCTGAGGTGTGGGTTGAGGGAGAGGGAGAAAGAGAGGATAAACATTGCTTATCTGTGAAGCTTCTTGTGCTCACAGGGCTTCCAGTGAAATACTATTATTCTGATTTACGTTTGGGGGATTTGGGTCACTCTGACCTTCCCAAGCCTCTATATTTCAATTATTTCCATTGCTTTTGAGTTCTTAATGAAATGTCCCAGCAACCAGTGTTAGGCAAAACATGGAATGCTCTGTAAAGCTTGTGACACAACACACTGCACTTCTACCTCCAAAATAATACTGAATGCTTTTGAGGTGCAGTGAAAATATAATGTTATCTAATCACCGGTGACAGTTCTCACCAGAAACTGGCTTAAGAGAAAAATAGTGTGCATGCAAACTCCATAACGAGTTTGTCTGTACAGCCTGAGCATGCAAACCTCAGCCAAGAAGGTTTTGCTATGCCAACATAGGACTCTGTGTCCTAGTCTCTAGTCTACTAGTCTCTAAAGGAAGTGCCTTCTGGAAAACGAACCTAATGTCTGTTCTGATCTCCACCTCCTGTTTTACTTGTATCCCTGAACCAAAACTTAACAACAGTCCATAAAATTGATGGACTTAAGCTGAGGCTTGCCCTGCTAAGATAGGCTTGAGAAAAGGATGGTGTTCCTAAAACGCCTCCAGCAGATTTCCTACACTGTTTAGCGCAGTGCTGGAACGGAGACCCTTTCCACAGCCACCGAAAGCAAAGCAGTACTGAGCCAAGAGGATGGGCCGTATGCACCCCTGCTTAAGGGTTGGTTGTGAAAGCCTGGATAATTACCTCAAGCCAAACGCAATTTTGTTTTGTTGCCTTGTAACCGTTCTCTCTGGCCACAAGATGGGGATGCAAGCACGAGTTTAGGCCATGTATGAAACGGCTTCTTCCTCGGCAGTAATGCATCTCCACCATCCTTGCTGTTCCTGGACTTCGTTTGGTTGCCATTTTTTGGAGCACGCACACTGACAAGATACATTAATTCACAAGTAATAGTGGTCTGCTTTGCTATTATTGCGGGATGCTTGGGTCAGAAACGATTCCGTTTCTTATATTTGTTGAAACTAAAATACCTCTGTCATCTAGTTAGACATAAACCATTTGGTCTCCTTGCAACTCCACATCAAATTGTAAATAATTGCAGCAATAGTAAGAGGGAAACCTCTCTAAAAATACCAACGCTGATTTATGTCACTAAGTAGAGATTAGTCAGCTGGTAATTAGTCAGCTAGTAGCTGACTATTGATTTAGTCAGCTAAATCAATTCTGAACTCATAGGCTGCTGTATTTTCTGCTTTCACCCTCAAGAGTCATCAAATGCCCGCAAATGTGCTGTCTCAAGTAGCTAAGGGAAGAAATCTAGATTGAAATGTGACTGGGGCAGACCCTTGCCCTGCATATCTGATGTTTAGCTGACAGTGGCTGGTAGCTTGGCTAAAATGAATAACGTGCTACATTTCATGACATAGCAATGGCCAGCCTCTGAAAGGTTTTGGTAGAAAATATTATGCCACATATATTTTTTTTATGTTGTTGTAATTAAGCTAAGGGCCGGTGTTGTGCTGGTTTGAGCTAATTGGAGAATTTGAGTGAGAAATTAGACTATTGGCTGAGAAATGAAAATACATTGTGTCACTTCACTCACAGCTTTACTGAGAAAGAAAAAAAAATTAGCTTTAAGAGTAGAAACCCAAATATAGATAAGGGAGACGGTTTCAGACCTCTCTGGCTGTAGCTGCTCCTTGCATGGTTCCTTTGTCTCTGCCTTTTGTAGCTGATTTTTAATAATTCTACTAACTTTGTTCCTACTGCTAACCCCCCTGGTCTATCTATCTTCACCTATCTGCTTCATCAACAGATGGTGAGATAAGATTGGGGAAGAGGGGAAAGGTGGTAGGGGTGGCTGGAAACCCCCTCTTAGGGATTTTGGTCTCTGGGAGGGATGTGGTGTTTCTGTATTACCTTTTCACTGTATATATCTGTAAATATCTGTTATACATTGTAAATATCTGCTTGTATATCGAGCATTGCTGTAAATATAAAGCTTCATTTATTAACTTCCAGCTGGTCTGAGTCTAGCCTGGGTTATTTCAAAAGGTGGGGGGGCAGGTAACTGTTCAAACCATCACAGGTGTTTACATACTCAGGCACCATTTTCATAGGCCTTGCACTTATGCAGGGAGTTGAAGGGTATCCGAGTGCCCGAAACTCCATTTTACTCTATTGCTATTTTGAAAATACAGCTTTCTCTGGTTTGCAGCCTAAATTATAACAGCCCTGCAATAGCACTGTTTGTAAGTAATATCTAAGTAGATCACTAGATCCTCAGATATCAAACAGTTTTGCACAGACACATTTAACTTGTAACTGGGTAAGTCTGGAGAAGTCTGGTATTATTTTAAACTATGTTGTAATTCATATGGCTGCCTCCACCTCCTAGATTCAGCAGGCTGCTAACCCTGATGCTTAACTAACTATGTTAATTTTCTACTCTGCTATTTGGTAACTGTTTGTTTTTCTTAGTTCCTTATCCTTATGGTTGTATTTTACCAAGCCATACCAATTCAGTATTATTTCAATACTTCACCTAGAGACTTGATCAAAATAATCACATGCTTTGTATACCTTTTATGTTTGTTGTTTTGTTTGTTTGTTTGGGTTTGGGGTTTTTTTGGTTGGTTGGTTTAGGAGTTTGGTTCTTTTGGGGGTTTTGGGTGTTTTTTAATTTATTATTTATTTATTTTAAGGAAGAGTGTCTTGCTATTGCCTTCTGGATGAGAAGTTCTGTTTAGTTACCCAGTGGTGGAGAAAACTGTCAGCCAAATGTGTTGGTCTGGCAATTTTCAGCTGCTCTTTCACGCTTCTTGATTTGTCTCCTTCTCTCACTCACAGCTGCCAGGTCTTTCACCATGTAGGTCACTGGAGCATGTCAATGTTTAGTTGGATGAGTCTTCTCTTGAGTACTCTAGGTCACAGCTAGTGTCCTGCAGCTTGCTACTTAGACTAGCAAAGAGAGAATGGAGTAATGTTCAAGAATGTCAGAGCTGGCAATAGACATTTATTTCACAGTAGCCTGCTTTTATGCAGGCCGTTGTGAAATGACTGCTGAATACCAATGTCACAGTGGAAATGATGAATAATAGTCAGGTTAAAGCAACATATTGCATAGCAGAGATAATGGGATTATTCACAGAGCGGCATAAGGAATTTCCTTTTAACTTCTAATGCTACCCCTCAGCTGTTCTCTCCTCTGGGAATATTTTTCTAACATCTGAGTTTAAATACCTTATTTGTAAACAAGTGGAAGGAGGAAAAAAGTATGCTTTCTTTACTTTCTTGATTCATTGCGTGATTTTATTAGCTTGTCCTTTACAGCGTTTTCACATTAGCTTTTAGCTGTTAAGTAGAATTTGAGAGTATATGATGGAGGTGGGATCTCAGCCAGAGAGTAGGTTCTATAGACCTCCTGAGAAGACAGGCATGTTAAAAAGTGATGGAGCTCTTCCTGCATGTGGATGGTAACAGTGAAGCTGAGAACTATAGGAAACAACTGTGTGACCAAAGGTAGACATGGGATGTGTTAAATACTTAACCATACTCTTGGGTTTCATAGACTTTTTCTCAGTCTCTTTCAATGTGCTTGCTCAGATTTGAGGTCTCAGGTCTCTAGATGTTTTTGTGACAAGTTGCATAAATACTCACCCTGCAGCTGTAGTTGTTGCTGGGTTTGGGGAGTTTTTTTATTCTCCTTGATAGGTATGGTCACTTCTAATTTTTTTTTTTGTTTGTTTTCTAAGGATTTCTCTGAATTACTTAAAATAAAACGGTGAAGGTTTCTGGGCTGTGGCACCAGAAATACTACTGGTGCTCCCCATCTGTCACACCTTTCTTCTGAACTGTCATCCTGAAGGGAAGTGGTTCAGTGAAGGAAGAGAAGGAAGATCAGGATATACAGAAACATGTCTCTGCGGGAGAAACCAAAGGTGTAGGAAGGAGTTAATTTACTTCTAGTCTAGAGTAAAGGAACATTTCAGGAAAAACTTACCATGCCTACACAGGCGAAGCTGGCCCTGTGGAATGCTGGTAAGGAAGGTATTATGAAAGGATGAAGGCATTGAGGAAATTTCAGGCTGATTTCCATTCTTCTGCCACATAGGAGAAAAAAAATGCTAGGCTTCAGCTCTTTCAAGACACTAAGCAAGTACAGAAGTGTCTTTATCAACTCAGAGAGAAGCTTCTGGCATGTCACAACCCCAAATGCTCCAGTGACTTAACAGAAGTGTGATTTTCCTGGCTCTGCTAAACAACTGTGGTGGAAAAATACTTTAGCCAGAGCACTGGCTCTGGAATTGCTGCAGCTAGTGTTTGCCTTCTGGTCTTGCTTTTTAAAGAATAAGAATGTACCTGCTGCCTTTCAACATAGATTTATAAAAGTCTTGATGTTGTAGTTGCTGTTCAATGTGGGTCCATGCTTGAACTCTTCGCACCCAAATTCTTCAGGGAGCTGTAGTTTCTCACCATTTACTCTCCAGATTCCAGTTTGAAGTATGTCGTTGGCTTTTACTGTGAAGCTGCAATTAGGACTAAGAATAAAAGAGCTGTGTGTGATTTATGTGAAGAGTATGTTAGACACTTAGAGTAAAGAGTGGGATAGAGGAGAAGGAAGATGTTACATTAGTTCACTTTGAGAATCCCATAGTGGATTTAAAAGGAAACACACTAGGGTCTAAATTTCTGTTGTAAACTTACAAACTCGGTAAGTAGTAACTTTGGGTTAGACTGGCTTAGAGAGGAAAACAGAAATGGAGTATAAGAGAGGTTCTAACTGCAGTGCTTTATTAAAAAAAAAAAAAAAAAAAAGGTGAATAAAACCTCAGATGTCCAGGTAGCATTTTTGCTGTGATGGAGAGCTCAATAAAACACTCTTCCTCTACTTGGACACCCATTCTTTTGTCCCTGTACCAAAAGCAGGTATTTCTGAGAGGCATCTTCCAGAGACCATTACTCCTGCCCTTATGCTAAGGCCCTGCCACACAGGGCTTGCATCTGAGCAGATACAGAAATCAGCCATGTGTGCATGCACTTCACAAATGAGGATCGAGTATTTGAAACACCAGAACTCCACAGTTCTCTTCTGAAATATGCTTTAAATCTCTATGACAAATGCTGCCTCCAGCCTGTGGTGACCAGCAGCTGGGCACTGGGGGGATGAATTGCTCTTCCCTCTGTCATGACATGACTGCTGGCAGTCAATAGCCAGGGAGGGATGTACTCCTCTCTCCCCTTTTCGATTTAACCTTTCTCTTATTTCACCATCATATCCGTAGATGGAAAATCATGGCGGGGCTTGCTTACACTGCCTCACATTTCATACATCCACGTCGAATACTGCACTGAGTTGTGCTCTGCTGGGGCATGCCTGGTTATGTATGCCATGAGGAGGCTTCCTTGGCACAGGGGCTCGTTTAGCGCCGCTGCTTGACCGCAGGCCACGCTGCCCGACTCGCTGCTAACCTTCACGCGTGCGAGGACATGAGATGCTGGCGGCTTTCACCACAGCACTGTGAACACTACTCCGCTGGAAGCGGGTTTCGTGGGGACGCCTCCAGCGGCAGCCCGGTTCTGGCCGAGCCCAGGCGCGGTGTCTCCTCTTCCCACTCGGCACCAGGCGGATGGGTGACAGGGGGTCGCGGTGATGCCGGGAGAGTCTCCCGCCGCAACCGCGGGGCCTGCCCCTTCGCCCGCCATGACCCACGGAACCTTACCGGGCAAGGGCAGCCCTCCCGGCAGCTCCCGCGGGAGGGGCGGGGGGCAGGCCCCGT
>VWZI01011363.1:1155051-1173265 GCA_013396835.1 Psilopogon haemacephalus | reverse complement strand
GCGGCTCCGGGGGGGGGGGGGGGGGGCGGCCCCCGTTCCCCCCGGGGGAGGCGGGGGGGGGGCGGGAGGCCCCCTGGAGCCAGGCCTCCCGCCTCGAGGGGCCCGCCGGGCCGGGCGAGAGCGGCTGGGCTGCGGGAGCGGGCTGAGCTGCCGGTCGGCATGGGGGCCGGGGCTCTAGCCATACGCGTGAGTAGGCGCTGGGCGGCTGGGACGGGGACGGCTTCATTGGGGGAGCGGCTGCGGAGCGCGGCCGGGCAGAGGGGAGTGGGAAAATGGGACAGACTGGTTGCTGACTCCCTCCCGCTCTTGCCCGAGATCCCTGGTGGGGCGGGGCGGGCCGAGAGACCGGCCTGGGCCCGGTGTTTTCTCCATGCATCGCCTCGGTAACCGTGGCTCGTTTGGGTAATCTGGAGTGTGATAAGCTGAAGATTAATAAAGTAGATTCTGGGCATTCCTTTTCCTCTCCTCAAGCTGCATCGTTCCCTGTGCAATGGTGTTGGACGAGCTGGAAAAAATGTGTCTGTGTGGCAAATAAATAGCTTTTCTCAACTCTAGCCATGCCTGGGTGGCACTTTGCGTCAGTATCGTGCAGAGATGATTAAGTTGCTTTTTCCAGTCTTGGTCATCAGTAGCAGTTGCAGAGTCGGACAGATTTTCTCTGTGTAACATCAGATTTTCCATCTATAAGATCATACAGCACTGAACTCTTTTTTTTTTTTCAGGGCTGTTTTGAGAGAATGGCTAAATTTTTATTTTGCTTAGATGTGTATTTGGATAAGGGTGCATAATTTTTTTGTTGCTAAATAGTGCATCCTCTCCAGATCCTTAAGTTTAAGCTCAGAAATGTCCTCTGCTGTTCCCTGTGCACATGGGAAATTTCCCTTGTTTCTCCAAGTAGAGCCAGCTCCATGACGCAGGTTTTCGAATGCTTGAAATGGAAGTAGGCTGGAAACCTGTAACTGAGCAAGACTGTAAGGCTAATTAGAGGCCTTTATTGGAAAAGCTCTGTGTGCACAGCAGCTGCTCAGAAACGGCTCCAAGGATTTTTGCTATCTTCTGAACTTAACCCGCGCTACGCATTTTTTGCCTTGGCATGTGTTTGCCTGGAGTGACAATCATATATTGTTAATTTTATCCTGAATGGGAACGTCTCTTTTGACAAGAGATGTGATGTTTCAAAACACCAGATTTAAGAGATGTGATATTTTAATGAGTTAGATTTTCATTTAGATGCTGATGAACTGTTTACCATAGTATTATAGGTCATAATGGTGTTGGTTTTATTTATATATTACAGTTTTGTTTCGTAAGTAGTAATAGCGTTTTGTTTTATATTAAGAAAAGATACTACATTTATACAAGCAACATCTTTTCTATAGATCAGATAAGTGTTTGTACAGCACCTGGGATTATAGAGCACACGTGCTCCAAATAGCTGTGTTTAATGGGAAAAGCATACAGTGGCTAAACTAAAGTGAACTGCTAGATCATTTTGTGTCTGAAAGGAGGACAGTCAATAGCAGCACTAATGCAGATGTGTGGGTTCCTTCCAAACTGCCGTACAAATGCACTCTCACACATAAAGGTTTTCTTTCAGGGATTTCCTTAGAAGATGCATGCCTTGCTAAAATCTCTCTTAATGCAGTCAAGCACCAAGACCTAGGCAAGAGTCTGAGCACTTGTTTGTGTTACTGTCAAATATTGTAGCTGTTTAATGTTTCTACTGCCTGTTTGTTAATGAAACACAGTAGGAATAAGTTAATTTTTAAGCATCACACTCATAGTGGACTTCTTATAAAAAAGCAGATAAAGCTCCATGGTAGCGGTGGCCCCTAGTTACTGCAGCATGATGTCAGAAATGTTAGGAAATTCATCAACAGCAAAAATTACACGTTTCTGAGTGAACTGTGCTGAGTCGTGGTGTGCTTGCCCACATTAGCAAAATGATGCTTAAGTATGTATGGAAATCACAACCCTGTTAGGTGATACTGCTGCTCTGTCTTGAGCTGTCTTTTTAGACATGCTACACTGTGTGCTTATTTAGATTTATGTCTGTTATTGATCTTATCAATACATTATGTTATCCCCTTGTGCTTTATTAGCTATGTTCTCATGCTTTCTCTCTCTCACTGCAACTCTAAACTTGTGAGAACGCTGCAGCTTCAAAAGAACCTGTGGAATGTATTGTGAAGTGTTTTTTTTCCACCCCCTTCTATTACATGTGATTAATTTACTTTCTAACTTTAAAACCTCAAAATTCAGACTTAACGGATACTAAACATAGCAAAATCTTTTATAGGGATCTGTCTCGTTTGATAGTGGCCAAAATTAATTTCTAGGGAACAGTATCTAGAAGAAGAGTTCTGCAAGTCTTCCCCAGAGTATTCTCTGAGATGACAGGCATCCCGGAAACAATCTGCACTAATGGTGGTGTACTGAGACTTTTAGTGTTTGTGTTTGTCCAGTTGGTTTTATAACACATGTGAACTGAGGGTTAAAAAATCAGTCCCCTGCGACTCCAAATTACTTGTTTTTCTGGTAACAAACTTTCATACAAAAAAATGTGTTTCTCCCTTAGCTACACAATACTTACATTCTTTTACTGTTAGTTACTCTTCTATTTTTTTCCCCCTGTTGTTCATTTTAATTTTCCTATTTCACAGAGAGTTTCCTGAAAATTAAAAGGAAATAAGACCAAGATTTTATTCTGGAGTGCAGAAACCAGCTTTGATGGATGTGCTTATGTTGCAACTATGCAACTTTCTGCAGCAAATGTGATTAATGCACTTTTTGGTTTCTTTTGCCCTTTTAAGCAAAGCAAATCGGCTGTGAGATTGAAGGAGGACATGAAAAAAATTGCTGCACTTCCACTGAACAAGCAGAGGGACACAACCGGTCCAAAGGTGTTTGGTGTGAGTCTTCAGGAGCTCCAGCAGCAGGGACTGAGCAAGAATGGCATCCCAATAGTTGTATGGAACATAGTCGAGTACCTTACCCAGCACGGTAGGCTTAATGGGGAGTCACTTGTGCTTAGCAGGACTCTTGATGCAAATCTTCAAAGGGAAGGATCTGTCATTTTTTGTGGTACAGGGGCTAAATAAGGTTGCAACAGTAATGTAACCGATTGTGGTTTGTTCCTTTTTCTCTCTCTGCCTTTAGCGTTTAATAGGTAAACTGCAGTGTTATGAGGCAGCACATTACCATAAACAAGTCATTCAGTTTATAAATGGATTGTGTTTCACTTGTGAAGGTTTCTGCCAATTACTAGTTGCAAAGTGCTTGTCTTTAGCACTCCCTTACAGTGAAAAGATAAAGGTATCTATATAGGGATATTCACAGAATCACACAATGTTAAGGGTTTGAAATGACCTTCAGAGATCATTTGGTCCAACCCACCTGCCAAAGCATGATCACCTAGGGCATGCCACACAGTGCATCCAGATGGATTTTGAAACTCTCCAGAGGAGGAGACTTGACAATCTCTCTGGAGAGCCTCTTTCAGTGCTCTGTGACCCTCAGTGTAAAGAAGTGTCTCCTCATGTTGAGATGGAACTTTCTGCTTCTAGCTTATACCCATTGTTCCTTTTCCTGTCACTGTGTACCACCAAAAATAGGCTGGCGCCTTCATCTTGACACCCACCCCTCAGATTTTTATAGACTTTAATAAGATCCCCTTTCAGCTTTCTCTTCCAAAGACTGAACAGACCCAGTTCTTTCAGTCTTTCTTCATAGGAGAGATGTTCAAGATCTGCAGTCATCCTTGCAACTTTCTGTTGGGATTCTCTCCAGCAGATTCCTGTCTCTTGAATTGCAGATCCCAAAACTGGATACAGTATTCCAAGTGTGAGACATTACTGAACAGTAATACATGTTCTTGCAGATTCTCAGATAGATCTTAGTTATTATTAGCCCCTCAAAGAAGTAGGTTTTCAGTTCTTAGCTCTTCTTTGCTTTCATTTAATGAGACTTTGGTTGCTGTTGTTGAAGTGTCTTTTTATGCTGTTATTGAAATGCCTTTGCAGAAATCTAGAGCACCATTTGTGCACAGATGTAATCTGTGGCAGTTATTCAGCAATGAAAAAGATTTTATAGAGGTGATTTTGTCTTACTAAGAAGCTGCAGCTGGTTCTGCCTTAAGGTTTTTCCTCTAGCTACTTGGTGATGATAATCCAATTTCAAAGCCTTAGCTTCCATGTCTGTATCTTGGTCAACCCTCAGAAGCCGACAGATGCAAACATGGCCTGAGAGTTAGTGTGGATTAAGGTACAATGCAAATTTAAAACATGATCACAGCAGCATCTTGCTTGAACTACTTCAGCTTGCCTTAAAGTGGTCTTCTAGAACACTGAAAGAGCAAGAATGGAAAAAGCGTTTGTGTCATTTAGGGTTTAATCAAAACCAGAAACTGACAAACACTGCCTGCAAATTGTGGGCTGTGCTTTGTGTTCCATAAAAAGATTAAATCCCACACAACTGTGTCCTGAACATGAACTAAACAGCCAAGTTCTCTACTCTGCAGCACAATTAACTAGGCTTCTGAATGCCAAGATGATTATCCAGTCTCAGTAAAGATACAATCCATTCTCTTACTCAAAAGTGCAAGCAAAAATCCCAAAGATTTGGAATACGTTCTTGAAATGGGTCATGTGCTTGCTTAAGGTTTGTTTTGTGAATTAATGATGAAGTTATTAATGGTTAACTGTGAAGACATTTTAAACACAGGTCCAGGTAGGAATTCGAGCTGTTTAAGGCGAAGTGAATAATGGTTACTATTTATTCAGTGTTGTCGTAGAATTCCCATTCTGTAAAGATGCTGTAATGGACATTGTAAGGCTTTTTAAAGTAAGGATATATGAGTCTCTCTTCTAGCTCTGGGGGAACTATTTGAAAAATCTGAGCCGACAGGCAGCTGCGTTCTTGAACTAAATTTGCATTGAGGCATGTTTTTAAAAAACTATGGGTGAAGCTAAGTTTTTCTGTGCTGAGTTTAGTAGTATCCAATTACTGTTATTAGTATGTTTTAGCCTCCCTTTATTTCCATAAAAGACTGCGGAAGAAGAAATAAAATTTGTCAGCATGGGGACCGTGCCCTTTGCTGGCTTTGTTGCTGAGGTGTGGTGGTTTCTGCTGTCCTCAAGATGGCAGCAGAGTGTCCCATATAAAGAAGTGTTTGTTGCAAATACAAGAATATGGGATCTGTGAGCAGGATCTTACATAAGTCAAGTAAAATGATTGGGTGCTTGTCCAGTTCCTCCCCCCTTCCCTCCCTTACTAGGTTAGCTTGTCTTTCTCTCTACAAACTCTGCTGTATCAGTATTGATTTCTTGGACTGGAAGCATTCTGTTTTGTAGTGTCTACTCCAAACTAATGAAAACCATATATATTTTTATCCTTTCACTGTTATGCTTCTGAAGAAAAATAAACAGACACAATATTAGAAAAGACAAATTTTTTGTGGTAAAAGTATTCTAGGGAAAATTAAATTAATAACTTAATTTTAGGAACTTGCTGAAGGTTTTGACTCTTGGTGTGTGCCTAGATGTTTGACATAATATGATTCAACTGTCTTCCTCCATGGAAATGTCCTTCTTTCTTCACTGGGTGTGAGATGTCTGGCCTGAAGCAACTGGTACCTTGTCTTCTTGTGAATATTTTGGGCTTTGTGGTGCATTTACTCGCTAAGATTTGTCATAAAGTTGCAGTGCTTATTATGGAGGTGCTGCTGCAATCAGCATGCATTCAGATGTTTTTGCTTCATGATGGTCACAGGTAAGAAGCAGTTGCCCTACAACATGAAGCTAGAAGTAGTGGTGTGTGAATTTGGCCGTCTCACTCAAGATAGTGTACTACTTGCTAAACTGCCTCAACAAGACCGTTTTGTAGAATCTGGATCCTTTTCTGTTTAGTCTGTGTTGCACTAATTGCCTTTCTTTGTATTACTACAAGTGTATTATTCACACTTGAATGTCTGTTTCATCATATGACTGGGATGTCTTAGTTCAGATCAATCTCATGTGCAATGCATAATTACAGGTATGACACAGGAAGGCCTCTTCAGGGTAAACGGCAGCATGAAAATCGTAGAACAGTTGCGTCTGCAATACGAGCGTGGAGAAGAGGTGGAACTTGGTAAAGATGGAGATGTGTACTCAGCAGCCAGTCTTTTGAAATTATTTTTAAGAGAGTTGCCAGATGGGATTATCACCTCTGCCTTACATCCCAGGTTCATTCAGCTTTACCAGGGTAAGTGAGAGGTAAAATCTCCATCCTTCAATGCACATTATCTCTGGATAACTGATTATTCTGTGAGCATAACCAGTAGTCTCTGGTTATCTTATTCATCTACTTTGTTCTGCATTTCCTTTGACTTTGTCTTACCTGCTCCCAAAGTGCTCATAGATGTGCAATCCTCTTACAACAGACAGAAAATTGTTTCTTATGTGCTTGGTAAAGTTTAGACTGCCTGTGACTTTGCAAACTAGTTAAGTCTTGCTGAAGATAAACTGAAATGATCAGCTAATTTCTTTGAGCAAATTTGTAGACAGTAGATGCAGTCTACTTAGGATACCTTTGCTTCTGTTTAGCTAGGTTGATTTCCGCCAATTTCACTCTGAAGGACTCTGAAAAGTTACAACAACATCATCTGCAAATCAAACTGAGTATACATTGGGCCCAAAGCATACATTGTCTAAGTTTCTACTTCTCACTGAGTACTGTGATTGCCCATCAAAAAAAGAGTTTGAAAGTAACAGCAAACTTTACCTCTTGTTCCACCTCATAGCACACAACCTCACTTTTTCTTTTTTCCTTTGATTTGGAAAACAGATCAGCCATAAGGAAGAACATAATTTCTGTTTTGGATATTGAAACTTGCATGACTGTCTGTCAAATAATTTCTCAGTACCATTGATCTGTATCAGACAGGCTGTGATGTTGTTACATGGGATGGGTGGTTGCTGTTGTTCCTTGACTGTGTGGGTCAGTGGCAGCGCTTTTCTCCTGCTGCAGGTGCATGTTCCATCTTCTTGCTGTCTTTCTAAGGAGCTGCAGAGTGAATTAATAAATGTTACTACAGATGTGTTCTTTGCAGTAAAACAGGCAAATCTGATGCATGATGTAGAGAAGCAATGTGCACCTCTAGAGGAAGATGTAGCAAAGTTCTCAGGACAAGAATTTTCTTGTCCTGAGGTCTGCTTTCTGCTTGCCTGTTTCTTGAAGTTTAGTCGTTGTCTGGACAAGGGAGAACATAACCTGTTTGGTACTATTCAAACTGTTGAGAAGATCTCTGGAGAAGTGTTCTGTATCTTCCCTTGAGTGCAAGCATTTCAGCTGTAATCAGATTGTGTACAGACTGCATAACACCTTCCCTGTTTAGTAAAGGTGTTTGAAGCCAAAGGATAAGGTTTAGGAAGTGTTGTGTAAAAAGGTGCCATTGTTGTAAAAAGTTCCTTTTTTCAGATGATCACTGTGCTTTTGCATTTCACTATATTTGACTCATAAGCTGTATTTAATTTTGTTCTTTCTCATAAAATATTGTTTCAGTGAAAATTTTAAGTTGCAGCTTTGCTGTTCTATATGTGTGTTCTTAAAAAGGTTATATGGGAGTATTGCACCAGGAACTACTGATGAGCTTTGTGAACAGTGTGCTCTGTGAAAAGTTTTATTTGTTTCTTCTTCCTACAGGAAATGCAAAATCCCCCCAAAACACTTTCTATGGAAGCAAGGTAGCTGTTCTTAGCAGATTTACCTACCAAGCTTTCATGTCTTAAAAGAAGTTGCTGGTATTACTTATGAACCCAATTCTGTTAAAATCACTGCAACTGTGGCATGTCTTCATAGCTAAATTTGCCTGTATGGTAAAATAAGTTCTAGATATAATCTTATTATAATTTTGACTGGGGGGTGGGGAAGCAAAAGATTATTTGAAAAATGCCAGACTGGCTGTTATGACAAGAGGAAGGCTTTTGTGAATTTTAATGAAAGATGAGTTTTTTTTTTCATGCTATAGAAAGTACAACATAGATGAGTTGCTACAAAAGGCATTGATGACTTTTATGAGGTTCAGATTAGCCTAGGTGGTAGAGTTGTTTACAGTTAAATGATCAACCAGCTATGCAGGATTGGAGAAGTTATCTGCTCACTTATCAAACTATGTACATGGGTATTTGTTGCAAAATGTGGTACCAAGAGAGCACGTGTCTGGGTGTTCTTTTTGTAAACTATGAAGAAAGTAGGTCAGGCTATTTCTCATGCAACAGGTAATTAAGTAAGAATTTTGAATCTGAAGCCACTCTGTTGCACGTTCACAGTGAAGGCAATTACAAGCTTTATTACAACCTTATATTCCTTCCTGTTGACGCTTTGCATAGGAAATGTTTTTTTTAGGAATATGTTAGAGTTCCTTTGGAGTATCTTCAGGGATTGGTATCAGCATTTTAAGGGCAGCTGAGATCTTGGCCTGAGAATAACACACAATTACTTTACTTCCTATAAAAATTGTTAAGGAATTCTTAACAATAGCTGGACTGAAAATGACAAATTTTACCTGTAGCTGTAATCCTTTTAAATTTAGGTGTAGTTGTCATTACCAAATCAAAAATTAAATCATCTGTCCTTTAATGAAGAAGAGAACAACGTGACTCATTGGTAGTTCAGATGACTGCACAGCTGCTTTGCCTGTCTGCAGCCCATGTAGTGAAACTGAGCTCTGTGTGCTGCCCAGGAGTCCTGATGCATTTCTCTTTACAGATATGTTCAATGTAATATCAAGACTGTGTGGTTCCAAAAAATGTCATATAGCATATCCTAAGGGCTGTTTGGTGTGCCCTGACATCTCTCTGCTCGTAGAAATGGGGCAGTGGCAGTGGGAGCTGAGGAGCTCAGCATCATTCTGTAAATGATGCTGATCAGAGATGTGTGTAGGAAGTGCAGGTCAGGGACACACTGATAGTGATCTTTGTCTTGACTTGTCACCTCAGACAGGCTCCTCGGAGCCCCAGACAAATATGAAGTCTGCTCCTTTTGTGGTGTCCTGGGGGTAAAAAATGTTCATCATAATCTTTGCTGTGACTGATTCTTCACTGCAGAGCAGAGCTGTGCCTGACCATGCCAAAAAGGCTGTGCTTACAGAGCAGTGATTTCCTTCAGAAACCTCAGCTGGAAGAATTCAGGAGCTCCCATACATCAATCCATGCTTGAGCTTGTTTATTCCTTCTGGCTTTTCACTCCTTATCTTTTAATCATAATCACTGAGTCTTAAGACATTTGTACATACTGGGAACTCTATGCACAGCTCTTATACCCTTTCACAGGTCACTTGCTTTCATCAAGACGTGTTGCTATTGTACTTTTCCTTTTTGATATACAGAAAGCTTTTCTTTATGTGGATTTCTTTTTTGTTGTTGTTGCATTACCCCCTCCAGTGCCTATATAGAGCAATTTGGGCTCCTGTACTCAGTCAATTAATTAAGTTCAATGTTATTCGATCACTGGCTTCTTGACATTGCTCTGTCCTAGAGAGTTTTTATTTTTCAGTGAGTAACAGGTAGATACGATTTCTGGTGTGCGTTCCTTGCCATGGCTGGCAAGGTTTCTCTGGTGCCTGCAAGCAGCCCTTCTAGTTTCAGGGATAAGGGTGGGAGGTAATGGAAATGAATGAACAGTTCCTTTCTGCATCAGCAGGTCAGTTGAGGGAACACTTAGTAGCCAGCAGGTGTTTCTCCTTATTTATTTTTATCTCAAACAAACATTTAGGCTTTAGAGGTAAAAAATGTGGATTTGAGAGGTCAAATTTCAAGCTGAATAGTGACTGTGAAAATGAATAGATGAGAGTTGACTCTTTAACCACAGT
Organism: Psilopogon haemacephalus; assembly: GCA_013396835.1. Taxonomy (NCBI): domain Eukaryota; kingdom Metazoa; phylum Chordata; class Aves; order Piciformes; family Megalaimidae; genus Psilopogon; species Psilopogon haemacephalus. Next base: position 1,163,415 of record VWZI01011363.1, on the reverse strand, counting down.
AACTACAGCAGTGTAAACCTTTTACCTTTTTTTCTTTTGCCATTTTGGGTTTGTCAGGACTAGTTCCAAACTAGAGAAGTAAATTCTGTTTCCCACATGCAGAAGATGTTTGCTATGCAGTAAAAACTCTTGGAACTGGATTTCTTATGCAGATGATGACACTCAGTAGAGCTGCAAAAGAAGTGAGAGTGCAGTGCTTCAGATATATCAGAATAAAGCATAAATGCAGCTCTGCAAAGTGCCATAATGATGCAGGGTGAGTGGTCTCAAGTTGGATTGTGATGACAGCCTTCTTGTCATGAGAACTCCCAGCATTTCTGCTACTGACGGCAACAAGGTGTGGTTTATTACTTTTTTTCCCCTCTGAGGCAGGATCATGTCTGAAGCAGATTGCTTCTTGAAAGAGACAAACTGGAGTCCCACTTCCTGTAGACTGTGGAGGTTGAAGTAAATACTTTGATTTCTCCAACAGCTCAAGGGGCATAGTGGTACCACAATGTACAACCTACTGCATGCGTGCCAAAGATTAACTTCCTAGGGCATGTCGATAGCTATAGACAGGTGCCAGCTTTTCTGTCTGTTCTCCAAGCTGGTAGAATGCAAGGCAGCTGAAAGCTAAGCAGACGTGGTAGCATGACACTGAGCCTTTGCCTCTCTTCCTTGCCTCACAAGAGATAATTAAGAGCACGGCACTGTGCTGTTGTGTTTTCAGCACTTTCAGATTGGAGTTGTTTGGGGTCAGACTGTTCGAGACATGAGCAAAGCAACTGCACACGTGTGTCTGCAAGCATACATACCTTTAGTGATTTTCAGGCAGCATGCTTTGCAGAGGGAGAAGCAGCATGAAGAAAGATGGATTGGGGAATTTTAGATTGTCTGTAGCATGTCACAGAAACTTAATATGTTCAGAAATAGGATGAACCCTCCTTAGTATGATCTGTGGCTGTATACTGAAATGAAGTAAGACTGAAACCATCCTTGCAAATATGTCTGTGCCTCCTATCCTGTTCAGAATCCTGTTTCTAGTTAATTAACATTTTTAGAGAGGCTGCCTGTCCTTTTCAGTTGTCTCTTAGACTTGTCTCTCAGGTGTGAGTCCCTAGCTCGGGTCTGAGGTGCCATGCTGCCCTTACTGGCTTCCTTGGTCCTCTGCCTGTGTCACACTGTGCTCTGTGTTTGACAGACATACAAACATGGCACTTTGGGACATGGTTTAACTGCCATGATGGTGTTAGGTCAAAGGTTGAACTTGATGATTGTAGTGGGTTTGCAGTGACCTGCCCCCCCCACCTTTTAGAACCCCGGCTAAAACTCAGAAAAACTCAGAAGGGACATAGTGTTTAATTTCTCACTCTCAGGCACCAGTCTAATTTTTCACACAAATTCTCCAATTAGCTCAAACCAACACAGTGATCTTGGAACTGACCTCTGTGGTTCTGTGATTCGGTGGCTGCTAGACATGAGCCTAGACATGGACCGAGTCTGGTGGTTTTGTTCCATTCCTCAGTCCATAAATTGCCATCTCATCCTTGGTTTCAGGGCCTTCCTAGCTGCTCATCTAGGTAGGCTCTTCTTGTAGACCTCTGCTGATGTGCCATCTGCTTCACATAGCTTCTGGCAGGCTCCCAGAACAAAAATCGTAGAATCAGCCAGATTGGAAGAGATCTCCAAGATCATCCAGTCCAACCTAGCACGAAGCCCTATCCAATCAACTAGACCATGGCACTAAGTGCCCCATCCAGTCTTTTCTTGAACACCTCCAGGGACAGCAACTCCATGACCTCCCTGGGCAGCCCATTCCAATGGCAAATCACTCTCTCTGGGAAGAACTTCCTCCTAATATCCAGCCTATACTTCCCCTGGCACAACTTGAGACTGTCCCCTCTCATTCTGTTGCTGGTTGCCTGGGAGAAGAGACCAAGCCCCACCTGGCTACAGCCTCCCTTTAGGTAGTTGTAGACAGCAATGAGGTCACCCCTGAGCTTCCTCTTCTCCAGGCTAGGCAACCCCAACTCCCTCAGCCTCTCCTTACAGGGCTGTGCTCCAGGCCCCTCGCCAGCTTCGTCGCCCTTCTCTAGACACATTCCAGCACCCGAGGCACCAGAACCGGACACAGGACTCAAGGTGTGGCCTGACCACTGCCAAGTACCGGGGCAGAATAACCTCCCTTGTCCTGCTGACCACACTGTTCCTGATACAGGCTAAGATGCCATTGGCTCTCCTGGCCACCTGGGCACACTGCTGGCCCATGTTCAGCCTACTGTCTACCAGCACCCCCAGGTGCCTCTCTGCCTGGCTGGTCTCCAGTCACTCTGTCCCCAGCCTGTAGCGCTGCCTGGGGTTGTTGTGGCCAAGGTGTGGAACCCTGCACTTAGCCTTGTTAAATCTCATCCCATTTGTCTCTGCCCACCCATCCAGCCTGTGCAGGTCCCTCTTCAGGGCCCTCCTACCCTCCAACAGATTGACACCTGCTCCTAACTTGGTGTCATCTGCAAACTTACCGATGCTGGACTCAATCTCCTCATCCATAAAGATATTGAAGAGGATTGTGCGCAGCACTGATCCCTGGGTGTTGCGAGATATCAATTTAATTAGTATTGATACTTGCGGAGGGGATCCTGGAGGAGTCCCTGGGTTCTCTGGATGCGTGGTTGGCAAGAATAAATGCACGAGTTGCTTAAAAACCCAGAATAAACAGTTTAAACAGTCAGAACTTAGGGAACAGAGAGCTTACATACAAAACAGATCCCCGCCGCGCCTATAAGTGCCCGCAGGGTGCGAGGGGAAACAACGTTTCTTCCCAAGGGAAAAGGAAAGAAGGACCGACTTATCCTGGATAGAGAGAAAGAGAAAGAGAGAAGGGGGTTTTGCCTGCCACTTCTCTATAAGCTGCGATGTCTGTCGCCGCTGCTGCTGCTGCCGAGCACGTGGCTGGAGCTCCTCACAGCACAAGGGGAAGACGAAGAAGAACTGCTAACGGTCGCTGGACCCTCCCTAAATACCCCATAGAGGCGCGTGGAACTGACCAATAGGCATCTAGCATCCACTGACTGACCAATTGGTTCAAAATAGTCCCACGCGTACGTGCAGCCCGAGGTCTCCTGGGCCCCGGGGCCACGTGGTGTGCTCCCCGCCCCTGCACCCCTTTGGACCTTGTAACAGAAGGGGGAGGGGGACCCCAGGAGCCGACCCAACTCCGGGCATTATTCACGCCTATACCAAGACACCGGGGTGCACCACTTGTGACTGTGGCACCATTCACCACCACTTTCTGGGCCTGGCCCTCCAGCCTGTTCACTTTCAGAGTGAATCTGTCCAAGCCATGAGCTGCCAGCTTGGCCAGGAGCTTGCTGTGGCAGACGGTGTCAAAGGCTTTGCTGACGTCCAGGTAGACTACATCCAAAGCCTTCCCTGCATTCACCAGGCAGGTAACCTGATCATTAAAAAATCCTAATGCCTGTGACTGCCTTCAGAGCCCCTTTCTCTTAGGCTTCACTCTTCCTCCTTCTCTCTTAGTTTAGTGTGAGGGCTAAATTCCTTCTCTACTCTCTATCCCCCCTCCTGTCTCCTCTCTCCGTACCAGGATATAAGAAGGTGAGGGGGAAAAAAAGGCAGAGAGAATCCAATGAGAGGGAGAAACAAACACAGCCACCTGGTCAAGGACTGGAAAGGCCAGAGAGAGACTGAGCCTCCTGTGCAGGGCACTAATGCCACAGAGACAGGAATGCTGTAGTTGTAAATGAATCATTCTCATAGTGGGGAATGTTATGTGGTGCAAACCACTGCACCAGTATTGGGCAAGATTTTCAAAAGGCCTTCATGCGCTGTGCTTGAAAATCACACGTGTTAGTAGGTGGACATGTCTGAAAATACAACTGAATTACCTTTGAGGATTTGCTGCTCTTCTGTTTCCGTTGTTGATAAGCTTGCTTGTTTGGTCTCGGGATGCTGCAGAGTCTGAAGCATATGCTGACCTTTATGCCAGTCTCTGTAATCTGGCTGGATAAGTAAAAATGCACTTGGTAATTTTGACTTTCACCTTGCACTTCACAGGATTAAGCGTGTTCCTAAGCTTAAGGCTTTGATACACTTGATGCTTGTCTGCATGGCATCACAAACGGTTCTGGTGCTCTCTGATGGTCAGTACCAGCTGAGTAAGCCTCAGTGACTGACTTTGAAGCAAATTGAAAAACTGTCTAGCCGGCAGAAAAAAAGGGAGAGGAATGTTCCAAGCGATTGATTGTCATGACTCGAGACTGTTTTTGCTCTGTAGTAAGTAGAAAAGCTGTTTTATTTGAAGCAATGTAGTTGTGGATAGCAGAGGTACAAAAACTGTACAAAGTGCATGGAATACTGTGCATGTCACTTCCTAAATTCACCACAAATTGCAATTGTAACTTTTAAAAATAAAGCAGAAAGCCGTTAAGTAAGTGTCAGAAATGGGATAATTAGCAAATTAGTTTGGGGTTTTGTATTGTACTGGGAGAAAGGCTTGAATTCTTTCCCTTGTTTTTTTCACTGGAAAAGGAGGAGAAAGGAAGGCTCTATTTTCTTTTCCCTGTTTCATAAGGACAAGGAATTTTATGACTGAGTCCTTCATTTGGGGTAATTTCTCAAAATCTTATGATTTGATACCTGTCTCTGTTCTTGCATCTATGGAAATGAACAAAGGTTTGTCTGTGCTCAGCGATGAGTATTTGTGATGTTGATCCACGCCACGTAATGTATCATAGTTAATAAACAGGGACTTCTTCCCCACCAGATATAACTGATGCCATGAGGCCAATAGCTTTGTTTGTTTTCATAGTGCAAACCTATGTTCAGAATGTTCCTTGGCAATTATTAGTGTGTTTCTACTTTGGAAGGGTTGGCAAATCCTTCATTAAATGAAAAAGTATCTGTCAATCTGAAGCCCCAGTGGGAGGCTCAGATAGGCAGGCAGTTCTCAAGGGCATTCCCTAATTGGATTGTGGGGTGCTGGTGGTGGAAGAGTTGAATTTTTTTCTTAGAGGTGACTTTGGCTTTCCTTATCATAACTGCAAGCAATTTACGGTAGAAAACACTATGTACTAGTTGTTCTGTTATCTCAGGTCTGTTAGGAGGTGAATTTTAATGTTCTCACAATGTGGAAATTAATTGTGTTTTGTTTTTCCTTAAGCTTCATGAAAGCATGATTAGTAATCCAGTCAGAAACTGTGCAGTCCACTTTGATCAGTGCAAATACAAATCCAATTAAATTCCCTATTGTTATTCCATTTAATACAGCCTTCAAAAGCATCCTGAAACTGCTGCAGAAATAAAAATTCTTCCTCTTATCAAGCTGACTCATTGTAGTGAAGCCATAATTGGTTTTATTCTGTATAACTCTAAAAAAAATTTTAAATAAATGACAAAAAAAGTCTTATTTGTGTATCTTCTTCATGCATATTTGATACGTTATTTTGCTGAAGGAGTTTATTTAATAGCTGTAGAGTGAAAGGATATCATTAATCAGTTGTTTGGACTGTTTGATCTTGTAATTCGACTGGCATTTTAAACTTTGGCCTGCTGTTAGAAAAGGATTCATAGTAAGTCTGTGGTACCAAACAGATGCATAAAAATTAATTCTGTATAAAAATTAATTCTACATAATATGAAACTTAAAATGTCTTCTCTCACCATGTGCTGTGTTATGCATGTCACGTAAGGCAGGAAACCTAAGCTTGGAAGCAGATGAAATACCACAAGTTCAACTTTATGAGTGGCAAATGCATACATACAAATCTTATTTGTTCCCCGAAGTATTTATTAGCCACAAAAATGTCTGGTTATAAAACAGAAATCATATTACAACTTAATTGTTGAGTTCTCTGGAGTAGTTTTAAGATGTCTTTATACAGACTGCTAATTTACACAGCTAACCACTTTTCAAAGCACTCAGTCCCTGGGATATTGTGCAATACAGCCCTGGAATATTTCTGAGAAATGAAAAGGAAAAACAAAGATTAAACTTCTGAAGCTTTTGTACATGACTTACACAGTGTTTAGAGTTTTTGCTTTGTTTGTCATTTGTTCTTCACAACAAGGTTGGGAAATGTAAAAATGTTCTTTCTTACTGCAGTACAAATCAAGAGGTGTTTTCCTGCCAGTCTTCTCTGTGTGCTGTTATCAGAGTGTACAGGAGAGGCAGGACATAGTTGCTGAACTGTTTCAGATACAGCCTATTTTATTATATCTTCTTGACTAAAAATGAGTCATGAAGACTGAGCAAGGTTTATTGTGACTGAATGCTGAGTAAATCTCCTTTCTAAGGTTCATAACATCCTCTGAATGAAAAAATATCTTGTCACCCTGAGCATGAGGAGGATGTCTGTATTCCCATGCTAAACCAGCAGCTGCTCTGTGGCAAGGCAGTCTGTTACAGAGAACACAAAGGGTTAGCATTTAGTGTGAGATCACTTTGGCTTTCTGGAATAAAGACATCCTTCTAACCACTAGAACTGGTTTTAAAACTGTAAGTACACCTCTGGGGAAAAATTAATTACCCAACAACAGTCTTGCAGTATTATGACCATCAATCTCTAAGGCTGATAAATAGATAAAAAAGCACTGTAAACATGCAGCTGCCCTTACATTAATGGATACTTATTCTAAGTAGATTAGTGAAGAAAATCTTTAGCTCCTAATGTCTTCTATCTGAAAATGCCATTGCACAAAACCCCAAGAACTCTGCATATGTGAGACTTTCAGTGAAATTTCATTTTGATGGGGAGTAGATATTATTATTTCCAAGTGTTAAAGCATACTGTTTTGGCATAAGGGAAGGAAATACTGAGTTGCTTTTGAATTTTCCATTTTAACATCTAAACCCAAGATTTTGGTTGGTATGAATTATTTTTTTTAAAAGTGCTTGCTTACCCACGTAAATAAACTATCAGCAATGTAGAAAACCATATACATGTGTTTTCTTTCTTCTCTTGTTTTTTTCTAGACACTAAAAATGACATGCAGAAAGAAAGTAACTTGAAAGAACTCCTTCAAGAACTGCCTGATGCTCATTACTGCCTGCTGAAGTATCTGTGCCAGTTCCTGATAAAGGTTGCTGAACATCATGTAGAGAACAGGATGAACCTTTGCAATCTTGCCACTGTATTTGGACCAAACTGCTTCCAGTAAGCTGGGGTTTTCACTTTTCCCTGTATGTTGACGGAGGGTGTAATGGAGCAGATGGCCAGAAATGTAGCTCAGAACACTTGCTTGTCAGGGTGATCAAGTGGAAGCAATGACTGAAGCTTTGTGATAAATTTTAGCGCTAAAAATGTTTTGAGCTGAGAGGGGTTTGAGTTGTTCTTCCATCTCTTGCTTTTTGCTAAGCAGTTGGTCAGTTTTCTGTTGACAGCAGAGCAGAAGTGTAACAATGAAAGGACTTCAGACTGTGTGTGTGCAAGGAGGCTTGCGCTCATACAGCTTTCTTCCTTTCCCATCAGATAATATGGATGCTTCTCTGCAGAGGGCTTTGAGAACGGATATCTGGGAGAAAAGTGCTCGTATGCAGCAACCAGTGCTGTATAATTTCTAGAGATGGGTGCTTCATGCTCTTGACAGATTTGTCCTTGTGGTCTGTTTTTTGTTGTCAACACTCTGATGGTTCTGGGCTCTTTATCCTTACAGTATATTCAGAAAGTGGTCTGAATGTTATGAGGTTCCTCTGGTCTGTTAAGACTTCTTGTTGAACTCACTAGTTCCTTGGTGCTCCTGGTGAACATAGCGTGTTGTATATGCTAAAGGAGCTTGCAGCAGTAGCAAGAACAGTTATTTTCAGGCACAAGAACACACGAGTGAGAATGTTTCTGCTGAGTCACCCCTGTGTGCCAAGAGCATCCGAACCCCAAACTTGTTTGCAGAACACTTGCTGGATGGAATTCAAGACCTAAGACGTGAGTGACATGTAGGGAGTTTAGTTCAGTCACCAGATTTGAAAGATGCATGATACCAGTGAAAAGAGACATGTGAGTTCCTTGTACCAGGTGTCAGAATTTTACTCCAGAACAAAATTTTACCAAAATCGGTAATACTGAGTTGCCTCATGTGACTATCTCCCTAGGCTTCCTCTGTAGCCAATGGAAAGAAGTGGACTTCTTTAAGAGAGAAAACAGAAATTACGTAATGTAATGTATTAAGCCACTTCCACATACATGGTCTGGATGCTGTGTGCTGCCTTTTTGAAGGAGCATATAATTTCTCATTGATTAGGGAGAGCATATACAGACATGGATATTTAACTACCGCCTCATCTTAAGGCGTTGCTTGTGGATGATAAGGAAGAACATGTCAAAGCATTTGCATATATATATATATATATATAATATTTTGAAAATATATTCT
>VWZI01011363.1:950560-1154967 GCA_013396835.1 Psilopogon haemacephalus | reverse complement strand
AATATATTCTTTCCAACAGAAAGAAAGTTTAAAAGGCAGTAGTATGTGCACAAATGCACGAATACTGGAGTTAGTGAATGCTGCAAAATTCTGACAGCGAAAAGCAAAACAATTTTTAAGGATTACATTTGTATGGGCAATTTGGGAATTTCTGTCTAAGTGTATTACTAGAGTTACGAACAAACAAAATCAATGAGAAGAGTCTGAGGCTAATAGTTAAATCTCTATGACTCAAAACTCCCAAGTGACTATTAGAATAATTTGTAATTTAGTCATAATTTCATTCAGGGAAGGTTAAAAACTAGCTCTGCATACTTCTTGGTTTAGAGTGCAGAGAGTTGTAGTTTGGAATTATGTTTGACATTTCTAAGATTAAACCAAAGCATGCTTCTGAAAAGGTGCATAGTTGTCTCAACTGATCTCTGCTCTTAAAATGGCCTGGGAAGGCCGTAACAGTTCCTGTAAGGCACAGGGCCTGTGTGTAAGAAGGATGGAATTGCATCAGCCCATTGCAGAAGACTGAGAAAGGCAGAATTCACTGGGGGTGAAAATATAGGAGCACTTGTATATGAATGCAGCCAGCCCTGCAGTTGTGATGTGCATTGAAATAAATGCTCAGGTAACAAAAGAGGCAGTGAAAGCAAAGTGAGATGCTTAACAAAGGACTGGTATGGTGAGGTTTTTTAAATACCCAAATATGTGAGAATTATGAATGTAGATTTTTTTATTAAGTTTCGCTGTCTGTTAATCCAGCTAGTGTTATGCCAGTCACAAAGGCTGTGAGCAACAGTTCAAATATGCTTTTTTCCTATGTTAATGGATGCAGTCTCAAATTGTTGCAGCCCTGATCATCTGTATCAACAAAGATTCAGAGCAGCAGTGCAAGGCTGCCTGAAGCTTGCTTGGCAAGAGCTGTCTTACTCCTGGCTGCAGGCATTCCCTGGAGAGACTGACTGCAGAAATTAACTATCAGTAGGTGGTTGAAGGAAATGCTCCTTGCTTTGAATTGTTTGTTCAAAGCAATGTTTCTTTGGGACAATGAGTGAAGGCTCAGCAGCCAGTTTGTCAGCAATTACACTGCTAAAGCAGGAAGATCTGAGATTTTTCTGTCAGAAATTTGTACACGTGTCTAAAATCAAAGTTGGAATCTGTGTAGTTAACACATACAGTCAAAGAAGACAAAGCTCATTTGCTGATAGTGAAGGATTACTTTATACAAGGTATTTTCAGTGAAATTTTAGCTATTTAAACATATTATCTCCTACTCTTTAATAATTGAATAAAACTCACTGTTGGGCCACTTTCCAGATGTTTAACATCATTATAGTTCTCTTAATCTCATTCTGTTTTTCTATGTCATGTTCTCTGTAATTTATTTAATATTCTAAACTTTCAGCCTTCATTACTATTATCTCATCCACTTTTATTACTTTTATCTCATCCCTGCTTTTTTACCTGCACTTTGATAAACTGCACGGGTGGTTTTGTAAAGAAAAATTATCTTATGTTTTCTCTATCTGTAACAGATAGGAGAGGGAATGACTATTTGTATTCCTCATACTGAAGTGTGGTGTAAGGTATAGGAAAATAAAAAGGGCAAGGTCAAACAGCTGAAAGAAAAAAAAAAAAAGGTAGCTTGTGATTTAGTGCACTGTTTTCTTCCAACTTGGGTTGTTCAGATTTATTGTGATGAAAGTCAAAGGTCAAGAATACAAAGAAATACAGCCCTTGAGGAACAATGAACATGAACATACAGGGACATAAATAGTTTTATTTATTGTCAATGGACTTAATCTGTATGGAATATTAACACTTTCAGCATAGTTACTCTTGGAGAAAGTTATTGTCTATTGACTGACTTGAGTTTCAGCTCCTATAGAGCCATAGCCTTAGATATGGCCTGCTGTGTGTCCCTGCTTGACTCTCACAGCTGAGTTTTTTTCTTCTGTCTGCTGAAGTTCAGAAAGATTTCCAGTGTGTTGCTGAACCTGTATAAATTAAAATCTGATCTGATGTTCTGTATGAATGCCTTACATGGTTTCTAGAAGCCTTGGAGCCTACACAGATTGAATATATGAAGCTGAAGTGGAAGCAAAGAGGCTGATCTAGAACTCCTCAGCAAGTTGTACTGACCTTTGGAAATATTATACAAATGGACTTTGTTTTTGGGCAGTGCAGTCCCAATTGTGCATCAGTCTTAAAAACAAATGTCCATCCAGGATCAGGATTAAAGTGAGCATTGTGGGAGCATGCCACATAACCTTTCTTACAGAGTTTGCATAGATTTTAAATATGCATTTGTCAGCAGGGTAAAGAAGCTGTTTTTCAAAGAATTCAGTATACTACACCCTATGATGCAAATTTAAAACATCAAACGTAATCTAGGAAGGCTATAAATGTTTTTGTCTATAACAATATTAAATGCTCATGAATGCTTGCCTCTTCTTGGGGAAGTTTGTGAGGGTCTATATCACCAAGCCTCTCTGTGATAGATTTTCTTGTGTTCTTTTTCTGTGTCTTTCCTGTTCTGTCCTCAGATTCGTCATCTGCATTCTGTTGAATAGCCTAGTATGTAAATAGAGATTTGCTAAAGATGCATTGCTATCTTCATAAATGGAGGGATGCGCTAGCCAAATTCCATCTCAAGTTTTTCATTCTCCTAGTGAATATTTGCCCTTAAATTTTCGGTTGAGAAACTTGCTTAATCTAGATCAACTCCCTTTCAGTTTAAAACTGTTAGCTCTTGTGCTATCACTTCCCTCCATGATAAAGTAGCTTATGTTTCCTCTTTTCTAATCTGTGGGATCTTCACTGGATTGCCACAACTTCTCAAATACAGTGGATAGTGGTTTAGTCACTTTAACCGCCACTTCCCTCAGGACCCATGGATGGATCTCATCAGATCTCATGGACTTGTGCATCTTCGGGTTCCTTGGATGGTGCTGAACTCTTCTCCTACAGTGGGTGGTTCTTCATTGCCCCAGTCCCTGCTTTTGCATTGTGTGACTTGGATTGTGTGGCTGGAGCACTTTCCAGTGAATGCCAGTGAAGATGGCTAATATCACTACAATTTCCTGATTAAAAAAATGAGCTTTTGCTGTGGGAAGAAATCCTGCATATGAATCAAGCCAGTCAGTAAAATCTTTTTGGTAGCATCGGTGTAGCTACTTTGTATTACCTGCATTTTGTATTATGCATCTACTGCAAGTAGTTCAGACAGAGATGAATTACTGAATTGACTTAGACTTTTAAACTTTATGCTACAGAAAATAATCCGAAACAGATTTTTAAAGATTCCTCATGGAATTCTCCGGTGCCTCAGGAGCAAAGACATTTCTGTGAAATGTCAGCAATGATGTCTGTCCTTGCATTTGGTCCAAACTGGTGAGGCATAAGCCTGTAAATGATGTAGAGTACATAAATGACTCACGCACACTGAGGTGAACACATGCCTCAAGTTAGTGTTGCTGCACCTTTAGCTACCTTTAGCCTCTGTTCTTGCAACTGGATCTGCAGACACGAATGTGTGCCTGTTTTCAGCTGCACCAGTTTGTGGTCCAGTGTGTTAAGACAAATCATCAGCTGAAGTACAGGGCCAGGTTGTGGCCATGAGGTCATAATCTGTAATAGACATAGCAATATTTGTCTGAAGGGACAGAGCAGACTGCCTGAAGTTGTAGCCTCTTAAGATTACTGCAGCTCTGCTCTCAGAATCTTCAGTCATGCTTGTTGATGGGCTGATGTGCACCTGAGGTACTAACAAAAGGGTTTTACAAAGGCTAGAGAAGCAAAAAACCCATGTAGTGTTGCCTGTTGTTTGAGTCCTTTCATTTCTTGTGAGATCTCTTAGGAGAGTGGTAAAGGTACTATACAAACAGCAAAAGTAGCCATCAGAGAAGGCAGAGCATACAGTCCTCAGCGGTTTGTAAATTAGGACTACAGTACTGTCCTTCCATGCATGCTCCTTCTGCAAAGCTACTTAAGGAGAAGCATTATTAATCTTAAATATGGTGAGGTCAAGCACCATTGGGAATTAATAATGAGATGCACTATTTCACACAGAAAACATCAGTTTTCAGTTGTGACAGGGAGCTGTCAGCAGCTGTTGAATCAGGAAATCAGTTCAGTGGTCTCAGTCCAACTCATTATGGGCCTGTGACTGCATCTCCAGCCCTTCTGGCCCTTGTTTCCATTTGAAGCAGGTTTCTCAGGTGTGGGTTGTGTCAGAGGTTTGCAGTGATGTCTGTCTCACGCCTGCAGTCGTGTTTGGATGGATTGCTACCCCGTTCTCAGTAGAGTCTGGAGATTTTCATAAGTCCACTCTGCATTTGACCCATTACATCTTGTTTGCAGGGACCCTGAGGGATATTCATTTCACTAACACCTGAAATGTGAGTAATTCTCTCACTATGCTTTAAACTGACTTCAGGTCACTTCAGTTCTGAGTAAGAATGGGAATACAGGGCATTGATATGGTTTAACTCATTTAATGAGACTAGATTTCTTAACACTTTTAACTTGAAATGGTCTGGAAACACACAACAAACAAGTGACCATGGAACTGCGTGGATGAGTGACTGTGCTGGATGGGCCAGGCATGATGGTAGGTGTGAATCCATGCTGAAGTGTGAAATACTACTTGCAATCATATTTTGAAATGAAGGGCTAATGACTTGATCCTGTTCCCAACGTGGCTTCACCAATAATTTATATCTTTAATATCCTGTGAAATTTGCGGTGCATTATAATTCACCATTGCCGTCTGCCCCACTTGACCAAGTCAGATGCTCTTAATGCTGGTACTTCATTTAGACAAAGCACGGTTTTTCCAAGTGCTTAATGCAGAGCCACTGTGCTTTGCGTATAGATCACATCTCTGTGGGAGGGGTAGGGTGTTCAAGAAGCCCAAGGAGTGACACTAGAGTATTAGCTTCTGTCCTTCTGCCCGTGCCTGTGCTGTGTATCTGTTCATAGCTTCCCAGTCTACTGTAGGAACTCTGGAAGTTTTCCAGCTCAAATCTCTAACACAGACCTAAACCCATCAACATTTTTTCCTTCTAGAAATAACCACAGAAAATACAGGTTTATGGCTTCTAGAAAATGTTTCTGGTACTGAAACGGATGTCCTGCTGCTGTTTCTGGTGCTGCTACTGAAGTAGTTTGATATCCATGGCTATAAGAGGATCAAGTCCCACCACTGAGGATTTTGTAACTGGAGTAAGATGTATGCTTAACCTGAAAAGGAACGCGATTATAATGCCTCATTAACATGCACCTTGGACATAAAGGAACCATGACAATGAACACAGCTTAACTATAATGTTTTAAGAAGGTCGTCACAAAAGAATACAAAATATTTCCAAGGAGTAGAGTGTGAATCACGGAAGTGTTAGTGTGAGAGAATACTTCCTCTTAGGACTGGGATTCTCTAGGGAGTGGAAGTGAAATGTGTAGATATCACAACTTTTCAGACTGAGAAAAGCTAAAGTAGGATAATCTTTATTTACACACTTTTTCAGAAAAGTCTAGTCAGGATGGCAGATCATGCAGTGTAGCAACAGATGGGTTTTAACTTGTACGAATATGGAAGGAAGTACATGCTCATAATCTTAAATGTCTTACATATGCTAAGCTGAAGCTCTATTACAAAGAAAAGGTCACCACAGATAGCTCAAAAAGCCAACAGTCCTTACCATGATGGAGGTACAATACTAGCACTTAAAGGGGAAAATAAACTAGAAAAGTTGTAAAATTTACCTGTTTAAGTAAGATGGCAATGGATAAAATGTGTTACTCTGTTAAAAAAGAACAATTCATGCTGCTCTGCTTGGTTACATTCAGAGAGGGGTTATTAACAGACTAAACCCAGGAGCTTTAGCCTTGTGTTCTGCCTGTGCTTTGTGGAAACCTTATAGTCCAGACTGTTATTTGACCTAGGAGTGGCAAGCGTTGTTTGTGTTCACTGTTGTCAGGAGGTATTGACTGTAGTTTCCAGAAGATGTGTTTTATGTGAAGGTTCTGTTCTAAAACTCATAGAAGTTTGCTGGAATCTTTATTCTGACTTGAACTCGCTGTAGTGTATTTCCAGTCCATGTTCTAGGAATGAAGTTCATAGAGGTGCCAGGCTCATTTAAGTGGTACCCTGTTTTGGGGATACACATCAGGAAGGTAACAGTCAGGACTTCCATGAACTACCAAGCAAAATCTGCCCTGTGGTGATTCTGGAGCTCATAATTTAGCATGGGAAGAGGAGTTTTTAAAATCAAAATGGTTGTGTGTGTACATGCATTGTTGTGTGCATACATTGCATACATACAATTACTGCCCTTTAGTGAAGATGTGACATTTGTTAAAGTGAGTTGGCTCAAAGTTAATAGGCACATTCACCAACATAAGTTGTCCTGTTTTTTCTTTATTTAATTTGAGGCCAGGTTCCACACTAATGAAATTAATTAGCTGAGGCTGGCCGTTTTGAAGTGGCAATTTTATACTGTTTAATATTTTCGTAAGTGGTCTGAATGCGGGGATCAAGTGTACCATGATGGAAGTACCCTGTACTTCCCCCCCAAACCAAGTGGGAAAGTAGACACTTTGGAAGGCAGGAAGACCTGGATAGTCTGGAAGAGTGGGTTAACAAGAACCTTATGAAGTTCAAGAAGGACAAGTTCAGCTTTGACTCTAGCGTGTTTCAAGTGTTGAAGTGACAGCAGTAAACATTCTTTTCTGGTGCTTACAAAGATGCATTCCACTGCAGTGGGATCCTCTCCCTATGGAGAAGGATCAATAGCATGCAACCTCTACAGAAGGCACTTTTTGGTGGCAAGTTTCTAGGAATATGTGCTTTCAGAGCCTTCTTCTTGAAAATTACATCTGACCCAAATAAACTACAGTTAAAGTTTTACAGTAGACTGTTGTTTGTAAATTTTAATTTGCTGTGTATAGTAGACAACAGTTTTCTTTTTTGTTACATCCCTGTGAAATAGCTCAGATAGTGTTTGTTCCACTTTAGGGGTTCAGTTTGTTTTTTCCTTTCACGTGACCACTAGTTGTCCTCAGCCACAAAATAGCTGACAGTTTTTATTTCCAGGTTTTGCTCCCTGGCTTCTTCCCTTTAAATCTTTCCTTTGTTTTCTTTATCACCTAATCTGCAGTCTGTTTATAAGGTCCTTCAGCAAATCTGCATCCATGCAGACACTGTGTGGATTATTGAGAGGAGAGTGTGTCTGCTGAAAATATTGTTCAGTGGGAAACAGTGGTTGAGTGAAGAAGTAGTTTAAATGCTGGAGAAGATTCTTCAGAGATCTTACTTTTGCATTAAAACAGAATTTAAGTCAGTTTGGGCCACTGAAGTCCAATAAAATGTGCAGAAATCCTGCATTCCAGCAGCTGCCCATTAGATACTTCAATGAATGGTGTACTCTATTGTAAATAATACATGTACTCTGCAACACGGAAGATCTGTGTGAAACGTATAAGGAGGCAAAAAAGCATAGACTGAAATACAACACCTCTTCCAAGTTAGTATCTTGCCTTTTTGTTTGTGTCTGTGTATGCTTATGGTGTTAGGCAAGTAATTCCTGGCTCCACAGGGCCCTGTTTCAAAAGAGCAAGGAGTTGCTCCTTCTGCAGTGAAGTAGTTGATTCCAGAAAGTGGAGGTTAGTAAGCTCTTTTTATATGAATCTTTTAGATTTCTCAGCAGAAGACAGTCTTCCTCTCCATGTTTTAAAATGCCCTGTGATTTCTAAGCCTATTTTCAAAATTAATAGCAGCTCACAAATTAGGTTAAGAAATTTGATGTACTGCATGTAGTCAGTCTGAAGCTGTTCTGCCCATCACATGGATTTCAAAAATTTTTTTACTCATTTTTCTTTTATACCTTTGAGGTTATCACAACCCATTTTTGCAGGAATCTGACTCTTCCCATTAATAGTTCATAGCCTTTAAATGCCTCCTGCTGATGGTGTTGCAGCCATGAATCCAACTCTTAGCAAAGTTGCTGGTATCTCATTTGGTGGTTTTGTCATTTCAGCCTGAACACAGATCTCTTCATGGATGTTTGACCAACAGATACAGTATTTAATACCAGTAAGAAAAACAGCAGGCAAGCTGTGCTATTTGTTATCACCGTGGACACAATCTTCCTTTGAATGACAAAATATCCTATGCCTGCTATCTAGCTTGCATCCATGACTGAAATGTTAACAGGGACTGTGCAGGAACTTTTGAGTGTTGAGTATCTCTAACATTGTATTTTGTGTTCTGTCCAATTTTAGTGTGCCCTCTGGATTTGAAGGCATAAAAGAACAGGAGATCTGCAACAAGATAATGACAAAAATGTTAGAAAACTACACCACCTTGTTTGAATTGGAAGGTTTGAAGAAGGATGAAGAAAAGCCTGTATGTGAAGAGCTAGCAAGAATTATTTTAGTAAAAGTGAGTACCTGTAATATTTAATTTTCTTTGTAGCTAGTCAATAATGCAGTCAATTCAGAAACCTAGGTAAGTGTAGTAATGTTTTGTGCTACTGATTGGTATGCAGTTTACAAATCAGTTCTCTATACTGCGTTACAAACTTACATCTGCTTTTTCTCACTCTTTTCTTGGATTCAGAATCTTAATTTGGTACCGAAACCTCAACTGTCTAAAGGTACTGCAAGGATATAATTTTTCTCTGCAGTCTTGGGTGATGCTTGAGAATGCCTAAGTGCCTGTTGTTTCATATCATCCACTTAAAAGTACCATTTTTTTGAAGTTGACATCAACCCAAAATCATTAATTTTGAGTGAATACCCAGAAACAGAGGAGTGGTCATGCCATCCCATGCCAATATGGAAATGTACACCCTGTCATGTGCTTGGTCATGTTTACCATTTTGCATGACTCCTGACACTTGATAGTCTGGATATCTGAAGGTTTTCCCACACTTTGGTCATAAAAATCAGTGGATTTTAAAAGCAGGAAGTATTGCTCTTTTAAAATGAAACAATGATATGTAGATCATTCAGACAAAATCATGAAGGCTTCTTTGAGCAGTGTATTGCAAACGAAAAGCAGCTCAAGTGGAGCAGGTTGCATCTTGCCTAACATATTGGTCATAGTTGGGGGAAGTCCACAATACTACAGACTTCCAGAAGGTATAAGAACCTTTCCTTGTTTTAAGGAAGCCAGAATTTTATACGTTTTAGAGATGAGAAAAATATTTGATTCTGTAGGGCTGTTGGTATTTGAACTACCATTCCTGCTGCATATGTGCACAGAAGGAGGCACAGGACCACCTTCATCTCAGTTGTTCTTCTTTTAAAGACTGCTTAGTGTTTGGGAAAGACAGGTTGTACCAGGTAAAGGGATTTCTTAGCTTGCTGCCTCAGTGGGTCATAATTCAGAACATAAGCGAGCTAGATATCTCTACAAGTTGCATTCCAGTCTGTGCTTTGTTCTCAAGACTGTAAAGCCTCTGACTCATTGCTTAGGCATACTTAGAAATGGTGGGGAGTTTTTCTTTGAAAAACTCTATGTTAAAAAGAGGTGCAATTTCCACCAAACAGAAAATACATATTAGAATAGTTTCACTGGGAAACTGAACTGTCAGGTTCCTGATGCCTTGCATGGAAGGACTTGTGGTTTTATCACCTATCTGAGTAGGATCCATATGATCATCCAGGTAAGTGGCCAGCAGGTGGAAGTATAACATGTACTTTCTTCAGATATATATATGTTTGGATATTCTTTCCCATAAAAGAAATATGGTTGGGGTGTTTTGTTTAGTTGGTTTTGTTTTGTTTTTGTTTTTTTTATTTCAAAATAAATTGTGGGTTTTTTTTGGCTTGCAGGTCTTATTTGGAGCCAGTATTATTACAATACTTTAGACTTTTATCCAAGCTTCAATTTGATTTCCTAACCCAGTTAAAGTCTGGTAGAATCTCAGCCTGTTTATCAATAGGCTTTACCAGTTACAGAAAAATCTGGGAACAAATCGGTTGAGTGTTCTAATTAACTACCTGCTGTGTATTCAGATTTTTGAGTTCTTAAGTATCTGTTCTTTTGGTTGGGGAGTGTTACTTGAGAACAAGGAATTCTCTGACAGTGTATCGGCACTGCTGTGCCAATTGTAAGTGTCAGGGTATTATAATAAAATGTTGTTTATTTTGCTTTGAAACAGAATTGACAATGTATATGAATATTGTCCAGATAGATTTTTGTGGCATTAGACTCAGTGATAATTTATGTAATGAAAGATTTGTGCAGGCAAACTACTGTGAGACTTACTCTTGCAAGATTTCTGGAATTACCCTTTTCACTAGTTTCAGGTGAAATATCTTTGGTAGTATGGTTTTTTTGCTCAATATTGCCTTCTAATAAAACATAGAATGTAATAATGGAGGGTTGCAAGATATTTTTTTTCACCTCTCTTTATTTTTTGTTTTTTTTTGTTTTTGCTTTTTCTCTTCTAATGCCTTTTTGATGGAACACTTCTAGCTTTAAGAATCAGCTCAGAGCACATAAGTATTTGCACTGGGACACAAGCACTGGCATAATGAGGATGTAATGATCTTTCTGGCTTGTTTACATATTTGGGACAGGAATGCAAAATACTCTTCTCTTTCTACCACCCAGTACAGAAAGAATATGTAGCCCTGTTCATTTGATGGAGAAGGGAAATCAAATCAACTTAAAAAAATTAAATCATAACATTAAGCTAAAAAACAGTGTTACAAAGTCAATTACAATCATAAATGTGGAATTTCCATATTGCAAATGTAATGTAGGTGAATTCTGATGACCTCTGAACAGGCAGATTTCACTCCTGGGAAGAAATTGATCCCTGCTGGTTTTTGCAAAAACTCTCAGTTTAAAAACAACCTTTGAAATTAGGTGCACCTAACTTCTTGAATTTTTATTGTTTGTTTCCAGTCGTCCCTCATTTGGGAGAACTAGTTGGCAAGGTCTTTTTTTTGTACTTTAAATGGTGGCAAAAGTGCATGCACTGTGTTCTGCAAGCCTGCTGTTAGATTTCTAAAGCAATCCAACACGTATAGTTGCATTTGTTAGTGCTTGGTGTGTGCAAAGTGTATAGCCCAAACCTATTGAGCAAGCCCCTACAAGCACTTTTTATGTCAGGGAGAGTGCTCCAGCAGCACTATTATAAAGTGGCATGCTTGCTTGCTCCTTCTGACCGAGCACTCAGATCTCTCAGCCCCTGGTAGTCTTTGAGCCTTTCATCTCTGAGAATAGATAGGAAAGCTAAGATGGTCAAAAAGTTCTCCATCTTGGTTTGGCTTTGCTGCCTCTGCAGTCAGTTGTAAATCTCCCTCTCCACTGAAGGCTACAATGTTTCAGATTATTTTCCCGGATGAGTAAAACAGGGTCTTCACTAATAAATAGTTATTTCCCTTTCTCAGCTGCTTTCACTTAAATACTGTAGCATGAGAATCTAATTTCTTGACAAGATCCAGAAAAAACTGCTGAAAACTTGCCAACTTCATGTCTAAGTGGCCTCCCTTTAAAGAAGTCACTGTTCCCTGACACCTCAGTGTTCTGGTCCCGTAGCTTTACCTTCACAGACGTGAAAGCAGTCCCTCATTTATTTTAGAAGGCACCTGCTTCTAATCCACAGTGCCCTGCCCTGCCTAAGCCTACAGGCTTTAGATAGTTTCCTTTATTCTCCTTTCACATCTGGGACCATTTTAGCATCAATTTAATGGTCATGTTTCAGTACTGGATTAAGTCTTTCCCATCAGGAAGCAGTGTGAACTGATCTTTGAAAATCCTTTCTGAAGACCTCAATAAATGTTTTGATTTCATTCAGTAACGTCATTTTTTGATAAGTCACAACAGTTTTCTCTTGCCTGGGACAAACAGCCCCCAACAGTAGAAGTGGGTTCAATGATAGATGGGAAGATGGGTGGGAAGTGCATGAGGAGAAGAAGCACCTGTGGAAATCTGTCTCTGGTTTTCTGTTCAGTGCACAGTTGTCCACCAGTGAGCAGATGGGCATGTTTGTAGTAAGGGTATATAGTGATGATTCAGCCTGAATGACATTTTAAGATGCAGCTGACAGGAAATGAGCGATACGAGATTTGTAGGGGAAAGTTTATAAGCCCTTAAACCCTTCACCTATAGCAGATCCAGTCTGAAATGAGGAGGATGGTTATGTTTAGGCTATGATTCAGAGAGGCAAGCAAGAAAATAGATGATCCCCAAACAATTCCTTGAGTAATTTTGAAATAGCTTTCCAGTGTGTCTAGATCTTTTGGCTTTGACAACTCCATGTATGTATTAGTAAAACAGAATGTTTCTGCTCTTTGAAGTTCATTAAAGCATTCACAAGCTGATAAATCTGTCACTCGCAGTGTTACTAGATGCAGTCCTGAATATTTACACAACTATGTTAATGCTGAACTCTCTTATGCTGATTATTATGCTAATACTTTCTTAGCTATAATTTCACTAACAATATTTTCGTTTTAGCACATTATGACAAAACTGCTGTTTTATCACACTTAGAGGGAACAGGTTGTATGTTGCATGCATGTCACAAACATATCTTTCTAACCTGCTGTCCATAGTTCTAGTATACTGTAAATTGTTGAGCTGGCAAGTTTTGCAGATGAGATGGTCATGAACTTTAATTTTACACTCTCACAATCTTTTTTTTAAAGAAATACTAGCAGTGTTATCATTGCCCCATGATAATACCATGTAGCCAAAATGTAGAGAGAGAAAGTAATCTATGTCCAAGCCTGTGTTTGCAGTTGTTTTACTTGAAGTATTTTTCATTCATTTTTGCTTCATTTGGATTTGGTGTGGGTTATTGTTTTTCTCTGGAGGGGTGACATTGTGATTTAACACTTGGGAGCAGTCCACTCAGTTGGTAAAACATCTTCTGAAAGGGAAATATCAAAGTCAGCACCAAGAAATGAGATACACTGAAATAAGTATGTGAACCACTGCTCTAGCCAACTGGTTTTAAGCAGTCTTGCTGTACCCATGGGGAAAAAAAAGAGGTTAGTTGGAGGATGAGAATTTTTCTGCTGAGTCAAATCTCAGAGTTCCTCCTGGTGAGATTCCACAATGTTTATTCTGTTTCTCACTGATTAATCATTCAGTTACTCAGGTTACAGGAAATTATCAGCATTATGCCCTCTGTTTAAATTGACATTGCTGTGTTTGTGAGAAGGCCATGTTGTAGGCAGTCAGAACTGATTGAAAGTGCAGAAGTGTAAAACATTCTTCATCCCATGGGCGTTCAATTTTCACTGGCTTCTGCCATTAATTTGTAGTATATTAATGGTGGGAGCACTTCAGCATGACTTGGTACTGAATTCTTTTTCCTATTAAAAGACTGGTGAAATGCCCATTAGCTTCAGTATAAGTCCCATGAGTTTTTGAAAAAGCCCACCTTTGGGTACTCTGAAGATTACAGTTTGGCTGGGGTGTCTGCAATATCACTGCTTTGCAGGGTTTCTTGTGCCTCAAGACTTAATTGTAATAATCAGGGCTCAGGACAGTCTGAAGAGCAACAGGAGTATGTGATGCAAGGGACACAAGGAGCCAGACACTCTCTCTGTGTCTGAATATTTATGCTTTTGAATATCTGATCTATTCAGCAGATCCTAGCAGCATTTGATCTTAATTGCCAGCAGTCAACATCTCCATTTCACTGTTAAGAAAGAGTTGTGTTCTCTGTATGCTGGAAATCTTACACTGATAATCAGAACAATACAGAAACACTTAGGACTCCCTAATTTATTTCAGCATCAGATACTCCTTTTAAAAGTGACAGTGACGAATTCCATGTGTGAAAAACACTTTTAAAACTTGTGTTTCAATTTTTAGATCAGAAATGCAATTTAGCTTTTCCAAGGCCAATTCTAAACAACTGAAAGATGAGATGCAGGTCTGGAGAGCCCAGCTTTCTCCCGTAGCTAGGTCATATTCTTCTTTTTCAACATACCTTTTCTGTTTATGAATAGCATTACAGTAAATAGATAAATCACACTCCGGTTTTCAAAATTGCAAGAGACAGTAAGATGTTTCCCTGGAGCTGATCTTAGCTCTATTGTTATTGAACACACACACACACACGTCCGGGGTACACTCAGCAAGAGAGCAATGTGGTTGTATCACTTTGTAAATGTTTGATTTGTTTTTTTTTTAATCTCAGATTCTGATGCAGGCTCCTTATGTGTCCCTCAGTCTTAAGAAGCTGAGCTATGCTCGTTAACCTATTGCATGACACCTTAACCCTGACAGCTAATATAGGACAGGCACTTACAAATTGTGGGGATGGGCAAGGAAGAAGAATGTTTTCACTCAGTGAAGTCTTTGTAACTTTTTACAAGTTATGGGAATATATTTGATCGCAGCACTACCAGTGTAACATTTTGCAGCATTCGGCAACCAGTGCAGCTGGACAGACACGTTTTTCTTTTCCTCAAATACCACAGTGTTTCACAGATGTAGTGGCAAGCACTGAGGTGTATCACAGGATTATTACCATGTTTGTAATTTCCTTTCCTGTGTTCCGGTCCTCTCTAAAAATAATGGCTTTCCACATCTCTCTTGCTTTCCTGCCACAATTTTTGACCTTTGTACATATTTCATGGAAATAATTGTGGTAGGTTAAGATTGTACTGAAGCAAAACAGAGTAACCTTTAGATATTTAGTAAGAGATATGGTCTCAGGTAAAAGGTTATGTATATAAATAGTCTTGGTAGAACAAAAGGAATTAAAAGGGAAACTGAATTGGGTATTGGTTTCATATTGAGAAGCAGTGATTTTAAATTTTTTTTTTCAAACTATGAGATTTTTCTTTTTATTACTTATGTCTGAAACATCTTTGCTGAATTCTGGTTATTAGTTCTGGTTATTAAAGTATAGTGTAAATGATACCAAGTCAGCTTTACTTTTCTTCCTATACTCCAATATCTTCCTATACTCCAATAACAACCAAAGCAAAACTCCCATATATAAATCCTGGCTGTTTCAATTTTTGTTATGTGATTTGTTTAGATAACAGAACGTTTGACAGCTTTGCTAAAGTTGTTCCCCTTCTAATAAGGATGCTGTCGTCACTTTCTGAGTACAAAATGGAAAGAGAATCCATTGCAAAAATGGAAAAATTCATTGCAAAGAGATTTTTTAAAATTACTGTTCATGTTAAATAATTGTATTTATTTTTTCTGAAGGAAATGCCACTGAATAATGACTCTGTGAATTGATACCTGAATAAAAATTAGTTACTAATGTTCAGGAAAATACCTGCAATGGCATGAATTAGAAATGTCTTAGAAAATCCCTTTGCCATCAACCATATTAAATTAATCTTAAAAATACAGATAATTTGGCACTTCCATTGTCTTACTACACAGCAACTATACAGATCCATCAACTATTTTCACGATGACAGAGGGGAAGAGTTTCTGTATTTTCTTCATATGATGAATGGCAGAAATAGCAGCTCTCTTAATTGCTGTGGCCCTATTATTTCTGTGTTGGCAGCTTTGATAGCACTGCTGTGTGTCACATCTTCACTGCTGTGTTTCAGAGAACTTTGTGCAGAAAACAGCAGTGTTTGGGGTAATATTCACTGTTCCCATGTCAAATGAAGGGAGAACCAGGAATTCTGAAATTCGGTGTTTCTTGTGCGCTGGTCTATGGAAACCACTGTTAGGCACTTTTGTTGTAGCCTAGGGAAAAATCACAGATGTGACCCCACTGACACCTATCTGGAGCAAAGGCTGCATTGCACAGTTATGTGGGTTGCTGCTGAGAGAAACTGAATATTCCTTCCTGTTGTGTACAGCTGCTGACCCACTAAAGAGTCAGCTGCTGTAGACTAACCCAGTGCAATCAGAGAATGCATCATTTCTTCAATCATTCGCAGCATTGAATTCACTGAATAATCCTCTTAAAGGTTGCTCATCCTACATAAGAGTGGCTGTACTGGCTCCGGCTTCTTGTCCATCTAGCTTCACGTCCTGCCTTCCACGCTGGCTGTAAGCAGATGTCCAGGGAGGAGTAAGAACAGGGCAGCAAGGTGTTTCCTTCTGTTATTCTACCAATTTATGACTATTCTCAGAGGCTTTCCTGGTCTCAGTGGTGTTTGTGTTTAGTGATTGCCTTGTGTGCCCTTTGAGCATGTGTAAGCTTTTTGTTTCCAACATGTCACTTGGCAAAGAAAGCCACAAATTTCTTCCTCTTCCATGAAGAAATTACTTCTTTCGTTTGTTACAAACATGGCTTTTACAGCTGTCATTTGAAGGTCACTTTTTTTTTTCTGTGATTTTTTTTTTTTTAATTAAGGAGATAGTGAACAGTCCATCTTCCCTTCACCACTCATGACTTTATGTATCTCTACCAGATTCTCTTTACAAGCTATCATGATTAATGAAAAATTACTACTGACATTTGCAGCCTTAATCACTACACTAGCTGTATTTTCTTTCAAAGCCCTTGCAAAGAGTCAGTGAGACAACAGTCATGGCATTAGCTGTACCTTCCTTATAGCAGAAGGTAATTTGATTCCATGTTTCTGTAAAAAAACCTAATCTGTGCTTTAGTTAAGAAAAAAAATTGGCATTAATAAAGTTAAAATTTGTTTTAATTAAGATCTTCTAGTTACTTGTAGCTAAAAAAGTAGACCTGATGGTTTCTAGCAGCACTTAAAATTTGAACTGAAAATCTCACAGTCCAGTTTCTTTCGATTATGCAGTTTGTGAAGCCAACAAGAGATCAATTACTGAACTGAATAGGAAACAGAGTGAGCCCAGCAGTACTAATGAGATCGTAAACAAAGATATCTTGGAATACCAAATTACCAATACATAACTTTATCTTTATCATTAAAATAGAGCACAGTGTATAACTGGTGTTTTTGCTAACTTTTTTTTTTTCCCAATTCCTTCCTGGGCCAGTTGTAATTAGATGCATTTAAACTCTTGTGTTGCAGTGTGGTATTGTGCTGAAGAAGCAGAAGACTGTAAATTCACTGGGCAGTTCGGGATCTGCAGTTGGCTGGTGTTGAAATCTAGCCACTTTTATGCCCATTCAACAATTTGTTGAAAAGGACAGAAGTATTCTGTTCAGTCTGAGCTTCACATGCCAGCCAGATAACAGTCAGGATACAAGTAGGCTGTATGAATTCATCTTACTTGGTGATGGATGAATGAACCTATGCAGATTATGTCCAAAGAAAAAGTACAATTTATAACTAAAGCTGAACTACTGTAACAAGCATTTTCTCATTCCATTGAAATGTACAAAAAATTTGCCAAGGTTCTCATCTGGAGCCAGTGGTGCAAACCATTCAGTGTGGGGGAGATGAGATCTTTTTGTGCTAGGGTCCTTTATCAGTCTCTGCTGCTGATATCAGTCATCTCCCTAAAACTAATTCAAGTACATGATTGAAAATAAATATGTAATTGAACACTCTCACCCTGCCAGCAATAATCCCTGTCAGTCTGTCTGTCCAAAGAGATAAACATAAATAAGTGCAGGAGGAGTAACTGAGCAAGAGACATTGCTAAGTGTCTTATATCCTGCCTGTGATATAGTCTCTCCTTTAAGGATGCCCTTGACCTATTGTGTTTCTTCATTCATGTGGGAGAAAGCTAGGAGCTGGACTATTCAACCACCTGTCTTCATTAGCATCAGGACTTCTTGACATGAAAGGATTATTGTCTTGAAGATTAAGTAGGTTAAAGAGTATTCTAGGTATGTTCTAATCTTTTCTAATCATTGAAGTCTCCATAGTTAATTGGTTTAACACTTCTGTGGAGGTGGAGTCTCTTGCATCATAAAATCTGCATTTTGTATGGGATTCTCTGTATCTTGCAGAGTGTCAGACAGAGAAAATGTATCAATGGAATAGCCTTCCTAGGGAAGAGGACCTTTTCCTTGGGCCAGCATAATTCATCCAATCTAGGTGTAAGAGCGCTGGGCTGCAATTTGAATGAAGTGAGTTCTTTTCTGTTTTGGGGCGTGACAAGTCAGCTGTGCTCTGTAGTAGTTTTTTATAATTATTAGTGTTTGTAGAGAATCTTACCTAAGAATCTTATTTGCAAGTCAGGAAGTGCTGCTGTGTTAACCTAGAGCTAAAAGATGGTCTCAAGCATGCCTGGGGCAGCTTACAGTCTTGTTCAGCTGTTTGAGCAATACAAAGAATTTAGGCATTTTAGTACAGTGGTAATATATCACATTGAAAACAATACCCTGTGATTTAGAATGGCCTAGTGGAAATTGTTATAGTGTAAAATCTGTAATTCTCTAGATCTGCTACATTCACAGATGTAGGAGATGGCTAGAAGCTTCACTTTATGCTGACATGCTTTGAACTGGACCATTTGCCAATAAATATTGCCTGTTGAAGTTAGGAAATTAAACAAATAGTCTCTGGCTTTCCCCATAATCTCCTCAAATCTTGTTTGGAAACCATTAATAAACTTAGCTTAAACATGAGTTTTGGCAGCGTGCTGTGTGGATGCTGGCTGTTTACTTTTGCCCAGGTTCTCTTGATAGTAGGAAACTGCCCTTAGTGACTGTAGTAGGGCTTGATGGTGGGACTTCAATGCATGATAATTGGGTGTTCTGACCCTTATGAGAGACTCTGCTGCATCAGTCAGTTGATAGATCAGAGGTGGCAATTTTTCCAGGTGCAGTTGTCTTTTGGGATTTGTGGGAAAGGATGTTCTGGCAGCTATTGACAGTAAGAAGAACTTGGGCAATGTTTCAGATGTAAATAGATTACACTGATCTTTGAGCACACACAGTTGAGCAAAACAAAGCTTGAGCTCGTTTTGTATTCAGTGTGCTGCACTGGAGTGTTTTGGGGTTTTTTCTTCATAGAAGTGTGGAAAGTATGCACTTGCTGATAAGCCTTACTCCTTACAACATTCTCAGGAAGTCCATAAAGGTTTAGAGGAGAGATGCTCAGGTAGCACTTGTCCATAAGGTGCATACTAATCATTTTATGGTTCCAAGTTCACAGAATCCTGTTGATTTATTCCAGTTCTTTTTGGCCATGTTATTGTTTTTAAAGGAAATGAGTCTTTAAAGCACAATAGATTTTGTCCCATAGTTTCACAAATTTCACAAGTGACACTGAATATGAATGAATAGAAATCTCAATTAATTCTCAAGCTTCAGTAATTCAGAAATACACAGAAATGTATATAGGTAGTTATTTTTTTTCCCCTGCAAGTCTGAAAGGCAATGTAATTGCATAGTCTTTCCTAGCACAAGCACAGACAGACATCTGCTCATTGAGTCTTTGCAAATGTGACTTGACTAAGTTTTGATATTTTTAATACTCCATGTAGAATGCTGGTGCCTGATTTTGAATACTTGCATTTGAAAATTATTACTCATATTTATTTTTAAATTCTAATCCCCTGGTGTTCTGAGACCACCAGGGTCAAATCTGGTGAAGATGTACATTTGCAAGCTCTGTTAGCTATAGCTAACTCTGCTAGCAGAGTTAGGAACCAGGGTAATTGTAGTAAAAAGTATCTTAAATTACTTCAAATTTTTTAAAGCTGCAGCTTCACAAGATGTTTTTCTGTTTCCTTAATCCCAAACTATACTTAGTGATTGAAGTGTGACATTACTGGAAATGAACATATATTCTTTCTACCTTCTGGATTTTAAAGAGCAACATTAAAAGAATACCATTAGGAGCTAATATGTAATAACAAAGCATCAACAACAGTGAATGCTCAGCCTGAGCTACGTTTGAGGTTCTGGTCTTGCTCTGCTTCTTTGTAAGTTTTTCAGGTATCTTAGGAACCCGTGTCAGCATGAAAATGTGTCTGTTAGACCTGCTTGGTACCTTCTGCTAGTTTTGGCTTTCAACTTGCATCTTTTCTTTTAATGGTGAGTTTCTTCCCTATGTCTTAATTAACACGAGGATCTGCTGTAAAGTAAGAGAAAACAGCCAGGAGGAATACTATAGTCTTGTGCTAATCATGCCTTGCAAAAAACGGCATGGATTGGAGGACCACAGAGGGGATTTGCAAGTGTTGGAATAAACTGTAAATGTGCCCTTCACAAATAAGATGATTTGCCACAGCCTGTACTGAGCAGACTTTTGGAGGTTAATATTTAAGAGGTTCTTAGCTAGAGCTGCTTGCTGTTTTCTTAGTATACAGATCTCCTATTCCTTTAGGAGTATTATTTTGTGTAAACTAAACACATTCTTACTCTGAAACACATCCATCTACAAATGCTGTTAGGGAATTTGTGACAGAGCAGTTACCAGTGTTCTGTCAAAGAGTCTGCTGCTTTTAGTTCACATACTGCTGTTCTTATTTTTCATACCCTTTCAACGTGATGAAAGCAATTATTGTAGTGCATGATTCCTGTTGCGTGTTAATAGTACTCAGTCAGTGGCAAGCCTGGTCCTATGCTAACTGTAGGAATGTTACTTTCTAACTTTTGCTAGCAAGTGCAGAAGAATCTGATCTCACACACCTACATGACTCACTTGAGTCATTTGCAATGACTTGTAGTTAAAATTAGAGAGAGGCTCATAATACAATGCCATGAAAATGGGAGGTGGGCAAAAACCTATGAGATCACCTTGAAGATACTCTTACAGTACAAAATGTATTTCTTGATTCTTTTTCTGGTTCAAAGGTGAATGCTCCAAGAACAGGAAGTTAATAATATTCTTTTGCCAGATTATTACGTGGTCTAGTGGAATTTATAGTGGAGTCTCAGCATATCTGTATTACCCAGTGTTGATTCAGAGGGCCATAAACATACTAGTTGAGCTCAGGTATGCCTAGTGCCAGTTATTGGTATGCTTGACAGTCCTGCTCCCCCACCCCTCTTCAAAATCTCTAAGATCTCAACCTGATGGGTGGTTTTTCTTTTTAACAGAGTTCATAAACAGCGTTCTTTATTGCCGAGAAGGAAAAGTGATTGAAGGGTGGGGAGCTAGAGAGAAACTGCAGTTGTCATTTCAGTTCTTCAGGTTCTGTTGTTGATGAGCAGGCCATACAGTATTGCAGGACAGGAGAAATACAGAAGTAAAACTAATTTATTTTCCTTGAAGGGCTTACCTTCACTTTATGAGATATAGTACAGTTCAGACCAGTGCCAACAGTGTCTCTTAGGCAGCAAATTCTTTCATTATGTGTAATTTGTTGCCATGCTGTGAATCAGAAGTACCATACATGGAAAAAGACAGGTTTCTTAGCAGCATGTTTGAGACTTTCCAACCAACTTATGTAGACTTCGGTGGAGCAGCTCTGAGTTTTGGCAGAGCTTCATACTTTTGTAAAGCAGAAATCCTTTGACAAACACTTGTTTACACCTCAGAGAGTTAACCCATGGGAAGAATGGAGGCAAGCAATTAGTGCAGTATTGATTTCCCTCTGTTCCCTGGCTTTTGGTGGTCTCATTAACATTTACTCTTTAACAGCACAGCTGATATTTACAGAACATTTACTTTAAAATTCCTTCACTGGAGGTGGCATATTTATTGTAAGCATATGTCCATTGTAATTGCAGTAATTTACCATCGTTTTTATTACTCTCACTATTGTTCTGAACAGGCAGCTGGATACAGACATGAGCAGAAAGTCTGCCCTCTGGGAAACTGAAAACAGCAATTGTCACCATAGTCAGCTTTCTAAGTTAATTCCTACATCTCTCCTCTGTTTGTCATTGCCTGGCCATGTTTGTGCTTCTTACTCTTGTTGTATCTTCTGTTCAAGCTAGGGCAGTCCAAAGAAATCAGCTGAATGAAAGACAGAAGGTATTCCTAGGGGACTAGTTTCTCTCTAGTCAGGTGAGAGCTCTAAGATTTAGATAAAAACGTTTATGCCATCCTTGCAGTCTGTGGGGATGCTGAAATTACATTCAGAATAAGCAACTGAGGCGTAATTTTTATCTTTGACACTCAACCATGTGCCAACCTGTTAGCTGATAGAAATCTCTAGGAGAGAGTGCAAGAGAGGATTCTTTCATTGTCCCAGAAAACATAAAAAAATAATTATTACTTCAAGAAGGAGGAGGTATTGTTATTATGTATTTTTTCCTGAATGTTACTTCAAAATTAGACAGTGTGTCTCCTGGGTCTGAAGGCAGGCCTGTTTCACTTAAGAGATACTGGGGGCTTTTTTAGTCCTTCAAGGAGTTCTCAACATGCCTTTGTCTGAGATTCCTTGTTGATGAGTGCAATTGCCAAATCACAGACTTTAAAACATTTCATTTCAATTTGCAGTCAGCTGGCTGTGCACTGAGCTACAGACCACTATTCTCTGATGGACCTGCAGACCCCTGACTTGGATTATCAATATCAATCATATTCCTTCCTCTTTGCTTGGTGAAAGTTCTCTCCACCCCCATTCAGAACATTGCCCATGCTAGGTTTCTTTCTGCAAAGAGATGCCATGCAGTTGCTGGTTTCTGGGAGCTTGGTGTATCTCCTGGCTTGAGGCCCATAGATGTTGCGTTTTGACCTTCATCCCAGGTGTGCTGCACACTTGCAGTGTTTTGACAAAGCTGCCTGCAGAGTTGCACAAAGTAGGAAGCTGAAGAGATTCCCTTACACAAATAAACTTGGCCTTCTGCAGAGAAGGGACCTTAAGGTGTTGCTTATTCACTCCAACAGCCTGTTGTTGTGTACTATAGAAAGTCGCAGGGTTGATGATATTATTACTGGTTTGATTTCTTCTATTTGAATGTTTTTAGGCAAGATAGTTTGAGGTTCAAATTCCACTTTTTTGGAGTATATAATTTTGATGTTCAGCCTTCAGGAAGAATCACAGAATCACAGAAACATCCGGATTGGAAAAGACCCTCAGGATCACCAAGTTCAACCAATAACCCTACTGTACAAGACTCACCTTAAACCATATCCCTAAGCACATCCAGACAACACTTAAACACATCGAGGGTTGATGACTCAACCACCTCCCTGGGCAGCTCCTTCCAGTGCCTGAAATTTAGAACCTGTTCACTGAATCTGCCCCAGCAAAAGTGTCTCCAGCATTGTTAACTGTTCATCCAGACTTTACTTGAGCACTGGCGTGTCAGCCATGTTTCATAAAGTGCTTAATCAGTAACATTAATGTTTGGAATTGCCAGCTGCACAAGGAAAACAGGCAAAGTTTGATACAGAAGTATTTTGTATTATACTTAGAGTAAAGCCATTTTCACTGGTGGCAAAATATTTCAGTGAGTTATATGATTTGTCTTGGAGAGTTAGAGTTAATGGGCTGAAAACATTGAGTCAGTACTGAAGTCTTCTAGGGAGCTTCTCCTTTTCATTATGTTTGGTCTTAGTCATATGAACAGGTCAAGCTGAGATAGCTACTGCCTAAATAGCTAAGTATGGGAACGCACAGCATGTGTAAACACTGGGAAATGAAGACATGGTGGACACATGACAAGGGCTTCTCCCTTCTGTGCCAGAGGACTCACTGAGCAGGCTGGGAAGAGAGGATTTGGGAAGTGTGTCTGGAAAGAAGACAAATGTAACTAAACATTTTCCAGCTAACGCAGCTAGAGGCTGATGTAATGGTCCACAAACTAGGTACCCGTACAGTCCTGTTCGTTAGTGCCTTAAATTTAGTGCAGGGATTTTAATTATGTAGTCAAAGTGTGCTGATTTTGGGATGCCACATTTATGCAGGCATGTTTAAAGATGAGACTAGCAGGAACTGATTCCTGTGCATCTCCTTTTCATCTTGCTAGTGCCAAGAACAGTGAGTACAAGCTCAAATACATCCATGGAGCCATCTTAAGTTGAACAGGCCTGTTAAAGTACTTGTGCGGCCTCCTAGAGAGGTTTCATGTGGCCTTAGACCAGAGTCAGCCATACTGTGTAGATTTCTTTTTTTCAGACTTTTCTGTCAGCAGCATTTCTTAAGTTTTAATAAATGGGTTTTGATAGAGGAGTGACTGGAAATCAACCTATATTCAGAACAGTGTCTATTAACTTTAATAAATAAAATGTCTGCTGCTCTTCATTTAGATTAGCTGTGTGGATCTGGTACAGTTAGTGAGTTTATTGTGATTTGGATATCTGCAACATTAGTAATTAACTTGTTGCAACATTAATTTAAAACTTCACACACCCAGATGCATTCCTGTGTGGACTACCCTAGGTGGTCCTGTTTGTGTTGGTTTAAGCTAGCCCCCCCTGAGCACAAAATCTCAATAGGTAGCCTTAATTTGGTTTGGAAGTAGAAAATAAACTTTAACAATAAATAAAAGGTATTTTAGGTAAGGGGAATTACAAAATATATGGGGAAGAGAAACAAAATACAAAATATAGGTATACAACCAGTAGATGAGAATGGATGTAGCTGGATCCAGGTGGTGAAGTTATTTTTTTTATGATGGATGCAAGTGGGTGCAGATGATAGATGCAGTGGGGAAAAGAGTTCCAGAGGTGATTGCTCTCCCCATGTTTTTGCTGGATAGCATGTGGAAAATTGCAGCAGCAGCAGAAAAGCAGGACACTGACTGATGAGGAATGTGGGAGCAAGAGAGAGAAACAGGAAGTTTATCTCCAGTTTATAGAGGGTCCCAGCAGGAAGTGGGAGGGGCTAAACACGACCCCGGGGTGGGGCAGGTCAGACCACCCCCAGGGAGGTGTCAGCATCCAGTTCAGGTAAGCCCCCCATGAGGAGTTAACCCTTTACACTGCTTTTGGCAGAGGGGTTGGACTCAATAATCTCTGGAGATCCCTTCCAACCTCTAACATTCTGTGATTCTGTGAAGGCAGATAAAATTCAGTACAGCAGTTACAAACAAGACAACGGTCCTAAGTCTGACACAAGTAATTCCTGCACAGTTTGAAGTCTGAGAGCTTTGACAGGTCTATAACAGAGATATGACTAACTGAGAAAGTTTACTGAAGCAAAATAACAGAATTCAGAGCCAGTGACAAGTGGACTAACTCTGAAGCTACAAATGTGGTATCTACATACTGTACTTGAGTTTCATGGGTTTTCTGAGAGCATTTGCTAGCTACTTACCTCTGGAATCATGTAGTGTTTAACAAAGTTTTTTACTGTGTATTTGCTTTTAGGCATTTAAGTAGGTCTGCTATATTCAGTGGCTTCTGTCAAATACAGGGGCTGTGATGATGGTGGCTCTTTGAATCTAAAGAGTCTTGCTCTTATTAAGACACGTGAATTTGCATGAAACATCAGAACTTGGTGGAACTTTAAACTTCATAGACTTTAGGATGGCATCAACTTAAAACTTTTGATATCTGAGTAGGGTGGAGTACAGAGGAGGTGTTTTAATTGATGCAGTACCTAAAAATACAAGTAGAGTAAGAGAAATCCAAATTTGGCAGTGGCAGCTGCACAGATTGTAAGGATGACTGCATTCATCGTGACTTTATGATTTCGGTGTGGTTGTTCATCAAGAAAGCATTCGAGACTTGGTTCTGAGTGTGGAACAGAGCTGGTAACTGTGTTCAGCAAGTATGTGTTTATTGCTTATGTTACATGTGCTGACTCTCTGCTATATCTGGTAAGAATTACAGAGCTACGGATCTTTGTTTCCCAGCATCAGTACTTTAGGATGATTAGGTATTTTGAGAAGAACTTATCAGCTGTATGCCTATGTGATTTTAAAATCAGCATTGTAGGTGAAGTGACAAATCAAAATGATTTTTAATTACTTTTTTACATTTTATTACTTTCCAAACTCCATCCGTGCTTCACCAAATGTTTGAGCACGAGCTTAATTTTAAATCTTAAAGCAGTCTTACTAAAGATAAGTGTTCTTTTGATTTAAGGTTGGTCTAGGCTTAAGGACTTAGAATCATAAATTGGGTTGAATTCAAAGATACCTTTAAAGGTTATCTAGTCCAACCCTCCTGCCATGGGCAGAGACATCTTCAACTAGATCAGATTGCTCAGAGCCCAAATCAACTTGACCTTGAATGTTTCCAGGGATGGGGCATACACACCCTCTCTGGGCAACCTGGGACGGTGTTTCACTACCTTCATCATGAAAAATTTTTTTTCCTTGCATTTACTGTGAATTTAACCTCTTTTAGTTTAAAAACATTACCTCTTGTCCTGTCACAACAGGCCATACTAAAAGGTCTGTCCTCAGCTTTCTTATTGGCCTCCTTTAAGTATTGTAAGGCTGCAATATGGTCTCCTTGAAGCCTTCTCATTTCAAAGCTAAACAAGCCCAATTCTCTCAGTCTTTTTCACAGCAGAAGTGTTCCAGCCCTCTAATAATTTTTTTTTGCGTCCTCTTTTGGACCGGGTGCAACAGGTTTCTGTCTTTCCTGTGCTGAGGACTGCAGAGCTGCATACAGTAGTCTCGGTGAGGTCTCACCAGAGCAGTGCAGAGTGGCAGAATCACCTTCCTAAACCTGCTGACCATGGTCCTTTCAATGCCACCCAGGATATGATTTGCCTTCTGGTCTGTGAGCATACAGTGCTCATGTCCAACTTGCCATCCACCAGTACCCTCATGTCCTTCTCTGCAGAACTGCTCTCCATTCCTTCATCTCCCAGCATCTGTTGATACTGAGGATTGCATTGACCCAGGTGCAGGAACCTTGCATTTCACCTTGTTGAACCTCATGAAGTTCACATTGGCCCACTTCCTGAGCTACCAACGGCCAAATACCAAGCCCGAGTAACTTTGCCAGCTGGTTGATTCCCTGGTTATTTAATTGGACAGAACTGTTTGAATCAGGTTGGTTAGCTGTCAGGCAAGAGCTGCATCTGGCAAATGATCTCACTTTCTCAGTTGTTCATGAAGCAGAGATAACACTGATGTATGGGTAGATTGACAAATAAGGTTTGTGCTGATAGCCAGACTAGAGTGAGAAAGAAAACAACACTCTAATTTTCTCTGCATTGTGCAGCCAGCCATGCCCAGGTTTTTGCAAAGCAAACATGCCTTTTTCTATCCTGCAGAATATTTGTATTGATATACACACTTACAAGCTGAAAGACCTCTAGCTGACAAAATATGAAGCCTTTCGACAGGTAGTTTAGACCTCTTTACTTTGATAGACAACTCTACAAATACATTCTCTTTTATTCAGGAATTTTTTGAGTGAGGCTTCTTTCCTGTCTAGAAGGGTACTATGTTCATGCCGTATTAAATGAAAAACTGTGCTGTATGTGGTTTGAATACCTGGCTGTTTTGATGGTAGTGCTATGGAAACATCTTTATCATCACCTCACTGATGACAGATTGTGCTGGTTTGAGGAGTATTTTAATGAGAAAAATTAGATTGTAGAAAAGAAAACAACGGTGATGTCTGCTTTACTCATAGGTTTACTGAGATGTATAAAAGCAAGGACACATAGATAAGAGAGTTGCTCTGTGTCTGAGCTCTATCTGTTGGTCTCTCTCGCCCCTTGGCTTCTAGCTGGATCTGTGTAACCCAATTCTGCTTCTGACCCCCCTCACCAGTCTTTCCTATTCACTTTGCACATAAGGTAGATTCTGGGATAAGATTGGGATATGGAGAGAAGGTGGAAGGGTGGTTGGGAATCCCTCTTGGGGACTCTGATTTCTGGGAGGGGCATTGTGTTTCTGTATTTCTTTTAACTTGTATATTTCTGTATATAGCTGTAAATATCTGTAATATGTTGTAAATATCTGCTTCTATATTGTGCTACGCTGTGAATAGAAAGCTTCATTCCTTAACTTCTAGCTGGCTGAGTGTAGTCTTGGTGAATTAAAAAATGGGGGGGACACGCAGACGGACGGACAGGTAACTTCCTAATCATCTCTCATATAAATAAAAATTCATAGCTAGCTTCTTCAAAAAGTTCTGCATTTAGGCTTGATAATTACTTACTCAGATATGCATGAAATGCCCTAATTATTTACTTGTTCATGCATAGCTTGTAATATTGGAAGCTTTTCTTTTACCTTGCCTGAAGAGATGAATGAGGTACTCAGAAAAGCAGGATGACCTGTGCTAAGGACCTGTATCTTTACTCTGTGTGGATGCATAATCACCTCAATGTGGAGCATTCTGTGTTCTTCAGGAAAGACATACAACTTCAGGTCTTTAGAATACATATAGCATATTTAACTTTGATCTTTGAACCCAGGAACTTCTGACATCTCACAGGAAATGAAACCCAGTCATCTTCATAACTGCACCCAGTCATCTTCATAACTGAATCTTGGTATGTGTGGGATGGTGCCACCTTGACTGGTCAAACTGTGCCTATATGAGAAAGGTTTTCATGCACTTTCTTCAATTTACATGATGATGCATGTTTATACTAGTCATAGAAACTGTCTGGTCTCTAAAACTGCAGACATGTTTCCTTGCACATGAACTTTCTGAGACAGCAAAATTTGAAAGCTAAATGCAGGCTGTATGGTGTAGTTGTCTGCTCTTCCTTGCTTATTGGAATAGTCCCTTTAATTGTCAGTACCGTCTGATTCTATTTTACTTGTATTTAGCTGAGAATGAAGAAGTATTTTAAATTAAAGTAGCAGACTTTGGCAGAGACAATGTTTTCAGCAGCCACAGCCTGTAACTTTTATGTAACAACCCACGAAATACCTGGTTCGGGCTTACTGATCTTGGTCAAATGCAGTCTGAGTTAAGCTGTCAGCAGATGAAAAAAAATTTCAGGAGACAAATATCAAATAATTTTATCTTCAACCAAAACATCCATGGTTTTTTGGGTTGTCCCCTTGTATTTCTTGATGATGTCTTCTAAAGTGAAGCTTGTGATGTATTTCCAAATATTCATAGATTTCTTTTTGGCAGATGGTATCAGCTAGATTTTGCCTAGGTCAGAATGCTCCTTCAACATGTGCATTAGCACATTAGGCATCTCTGTTTGCAGCAGTTCATATGTTTGGTTCATTTGCTGGAGGGATGAGAATGTAAAAAAAAAATCATATGGTGGTTAAGGTTGAAAGGACCTCTTAGAGTCATCGATTTTCAGATGGAACCTTCTGTGTTTAGATTTGTACTCATTGCCTTTGTTCATTTACCTGGGTACTACTAGAAAGAGCTTGACTCAGTCTTCTGCACCCTCCCTTCAGGTGCTTGTGCACTTTGATAAGATTTCATCTGAGCCTTCTCCAGGCTGAACAGTTCCAGCTCTCTCAGCCTTTCCTGAGAGGATAAATGCATAAGACCCTTTATCATCTTTATTGCCCTTCCTTGGATTCTATCCAGGATGTCCATGTCTCTTTTGTACAACGCTAGGGAGCCCAGAACTGGTGCCAGTACTCCAGATGGTCACATCACTCTTCCCAATACAGCATGGGGCACTACTAGCCTTCAGCAAGGACAAATTGCCGCTCATGGTCAGTTTGTTTCCCACCCAGACACCAAAGTTCTTCTCTGCTAAGCTGTTTTCCAGCTAGGTAGCCCCCAACATGAACTAGTTGTTCCTTCCAAGGTAGAGGATTTTGCACTTTCTGTGTTAAACTGCATGAGGCTCTTGTCAGCTCCCTTCTCCAGCCTGTTGAGGTCCCTTTGAATGGCAGCACAACTCTCTGGCATGTCAGTCACTCCTGGGTTTGTGTCATTTGCAAACTTGCTGATGGTACATTCAGCCCCATCAACCAGATCATTAAGGCTAGTTAGTTGCTTCCAACTAGATTTAATAAGAGTGATCAAACGGATAAGCAATGAAGTCAGGATAATGTTTGCTTGGTGATGGTTGTTTTTTTTCCCCCTCAGATTTAACAACAAAACACAGATACACACAAAAAACCCAACCCACCGAACTGAAAGCAGCGTAAAGCCAAGTGTAAAGGGCTATGAGCTAAAACACCAAGCATGTTACTGTTTCCAAAGTCTCCTCAAGAGAAAAAAAAAACAGCCACTGTACAAGCTGGAAGTTGAATAAATGGGCACTGTCTTTTCTGTTTGTTAACGTTTTAAGAACATTATGAGCTGAAAACTATTGCCTTCTGGTTAAAAGTACTCCTTACCCTGGAAATAAGGGCATTCTTCCACTCATGAACTTTAAAAACTTCACTTGAATCTTTCTCTGTCCTTGAGTGATCATCTCCTCCGGAAGCAAAATGCAAATTGAAGTGTCCTCGCAGGTACCTGCAAACCTGCTACCATCCCTGTTACAGTGTTACAGGATACAGCCTGTAGAAATGTGTTGCAACATGCAACAAGTTTCCTAGGGGCTTTTTTTTGTTTATTTGTTTCTTTTTAAGCCGATGCTTGTACTTCCTACAGATTTCTTGTGTGCCTTTGTAATAGCCCACCAGAGGCTTTTCCTGGCTAGCCTCCACATCCACTTAAGGATAAGGTTGCACATCAGGCTGATCACAAAAAGGGGTGCATTGAAGAAAATTAAAATACCCTTTATAAAGTGTTTGTCTCCAGTACCATCTCGACAGTGAACAACATTGTTTTGCAGGGTATTTTCCTCACTTTGTAAGGTAATGTCCTCTCAAACTTCATTGAATGAAACATACGGATTTGTATTAACAAAGATTCTGCCAAAATTTTTACTCTTGAGAACTCTACCACCCAAAAAGAAATTTAAGTTGCATCTGTCCATAGGGAATCTGGTACATTCTGTTTGGCAGGTGTTACATGTTTCTGACCACTTCTTGTTGGGGAAGCGAGATTCTGCAGGCACAGCATCTGGTAGCAGAACTATTCAGCTTTGTTAATTTTGTTCTGAAAATAAGGACACACAAGTATGGTAGGAGTAGAAACACTGGCCTCCTGCTGTTTGCCATGCTTGGATTGCTGGTGTCTGTGGTACATCAGAAGTTGGCTATTTTGCTTACCCTCACAAGTGATCATAGGATAGTGTAGGAACTGTTTCAATTTAGAAGTATGTGCCTATGTATAGTCAACATTTCTTGTTACTCCGAAGAAGAGCTTTTCTGGTATGCATGGCATCAGCTTTAGCAGGTAATGGTGAAGTAACACCAAAAGGCTGAGCAGATACTGCAGGCAACAGTCACCTCCATCTGCAGAAAAGCTGAATGAGTGGCTGGAAGTTCTCGGTGGAGAAGAAAAGCTTAACAGCCATTCCAGCAGAATGATGCCTCCAGATCAGAGGGCCCGGTGCCTCCCATTGTCATACCCTCCTGTAATGCCAACAGTGTGTGCCTCCTTGCCTCCGCTCCTCCCTGCAGCCATGATCTTCCCCTTTTAAATCACAGCACCACTGCTATTTTTTATAGCAGCTATGGCCTGGTGTCCACATGCTGTGTGCCCAGTTCCTGTGGTGTCAACAGGCAGTGAACTAGGAGTGTATTTCTGGAAGCCCGTAGTGGCCCAAAGGTGAGATCTTGACTCTGGGCAAAACGTCCATTGACATCAGTGAAGGCAGGATCTTGCCAAGAGCTTGTGCTCCAGAGGCTGCAATGGAGAAGCTCTCTTAATACATCTCTTTGGTTTCCCTTTGCCTCTGACACGTTTCATTTTTCAGTTTATTCTCTTCAGAGCTCAGAAAGAAGCAACTTTCTGTCCCATGAAACTTTTCAACACAGAGAAAGGATTAGCAAACAAGTGCAAGCTAAACAAAGCATTACTAAACAGAGGTTAACCCAGTGATTTTACAAAAAAAATCTTAGGGTAAGCCGGGTTGGAAAAGAGTTCAGGAGTGATCCAGGAAGTCTGACTTACTGTCTAGATTTGTCAAAACTATAGCAGGCAGCAGAATTAATAAAGAGACTATCAAAGGTTTTTGAAGAAGCAGGTGTCTTGTGGTTAGAAGGAAAGACTTTTTATGGATTAATAAATCAAAGCAATAAAAAGATGTGGTTGGCTTATCACAGGTTCCCTATGAAGTCCCTCAATGATTTTTTTTTTTTTTTTTTATATAAGCTGTCCTATTCAGCCACTTCAGTAATGACCCAGAAGGACTGAATGTGCTGCTAATAGAAAATAATTAAACCTTTACAGGCTGGAGAGGTGGGCCCATGCCAACCACATGAAATTCAGCAAGGCAAAGTGCAAAGTCCTTCACCTGGGTCAGGGCAATCCCAAGCACAAATACAAGCTATGTGACAAGTGGATTGAGAGCAGCTCGACAGAGAAGGACTTGGAGGTGCTGGTTGTTGAGGCTCTTGAGATGAGCCAGCAGTTTGTACT
This sequence comes from Psilopogon haemacephalus, assembly GCA_013396835.1. Classification (NCBI taxonomy): domain Eukaryota; kingdom Metazoa; phylum Chordata; class Aves; order Piciformes; family Megalaimidae; genus Psilopogon; species Psilopogon haemacephalus. The sequence goes on along the minus strand of VWZI01011363.1, from coordinate 1,122,909 downwards.
AGCAGCTCAAAAAGCCAATTGTAACCTGCATTAAACAATGCGTGTCTGTGAGCTGGTTCTACTCTGCCCTTCTGAGACTCAACCTGAAGTACTGTGTTCAGCTCTGGAGCCCCAACACAAGAAGAACACGAATCTGTTGGAGAAAGTCCAGAGGAGGGCCTGAAAGATCATCAGGGGGCTTGAGAGCACTTCTGCTGTGAGGACAGGCTGAGGGAGTTGAGGTTATTCAGCCTGGAGAAAGAGAAGGTTCTAGGGAGACCTTATAGCAGCCTTCCAGTACCTGAAAGGGACCTACAAGAGAGCTGGAGAGGGACTATTTATAAGGGCTTGTGGTGATAAGACAAAGGACAATGGTTTTAAACTAGTGCAGATTAGATTCAGATTAGACATTAGGAAGAAGTTCTTTAGTGTGAGTGTTGTAGCAAGACACTGGAACAGTTTGCCTAGAGAAGTTGTGGATGTCTTGTTCCTGGAAGTGTTTAAGACCAGACTGGATGAGGCTTTGAGCAACCTTGTCTAGTGGAAGGTTGATCTGGCAGGGGAGCTGGAACTAGATGATCTTTATGGTCTCTTCCAACTCAAGCCATTCATTAAATGTGGGGAAAAGTAAAAGTGCTTACAAGGGGCTTCTAATATACTCTGCATTGGATGAAAATTTGATTAGTTGAATTTCTGTCACTTTACATCAACTAATTGTTGTGGGGCACTCCAGATCCCTTCTTCTATGTGCTCCCCCACCCCTCTCCCCCTATCTCGTGTCTTCAGAGGTTTGAATGGGGGAGAAGAAGGTGGCACAAAAAACTGCTCCTCCCCTTCTTTTCCACATGTGTACTGACTCGTGGGAATGCCTGTGCTGGAATCAGCTGGTGATTGGCTGGATTCTTCGCACCTAGTATATATGACAAGTGGACACAATGTCTAGGAAAATCATAAATTGAGTGAGGAAAAAGAGCAGATTTCCTGCCTTACAGAGTTTCTGCTTTTGGATTGTACCCACTTTTGGATGCCTCCCACTTTTGCATGAGTCCTGTTTTTTGCACCATCCTGTACAGTCCTGCTCTTGTACAGCCCACAAGTCTGCAAGCTTGGCAACTCCTTAGGTGCATTTGAGAGAGCTGCTAGTGGCACCCAGACCACGCTGTGTCCTGAGTTCTTGCTTGCTACCCCCAGCTGGGGAAGAAATTAGCAGTTTGACTTTCCCTCGTGCTCCTGAGGCAGTGCCACTCCACGAACCTTTGCCTCACAGAATTTGTTCCTGAGACACTTTTACTTAATGCCGCATGGATCTGCAACATGGATATAACTTGCCCTTTCAGAGGCTGCTGACAGAGAAATTCAGCAAGGGATCATTGCTAAATTCCTAGCTCACCTCTGTGAGTAAAAGCTATTTCCCTTAGATTCTCTGCTCAGACTAATTTATAAGTGGGGTAAAGCCATGTTGTAGCTTAGCCTTTTTGATTTTCTGACTTTCCTAAATCACAAAACCTGACCATAAGCATCCTCGTGAAGATTTCTTGACTAAATTAGAGCCTGTAAATAAACCTTAACTAGTCCCATAGAGGGCTCTTATAGGAGTCTCTATAGTGCTATTTACATGTCGTTTTCAGGAAAAAAATAGTTCTATTTATAATTCCTGCCTCAGCCAATTAATACCCAGCCAAATCACTAATGTCCACAAAACCCCATAAATTTTAAAAACGTGTAGTGATGAGCTCCAAATTAGTTATTATTTTCAGAAAAGAGATTGTCATACTGCAGAAGTGTCATAAAATGGTCAGCTCAGTAAGCAGTCATGAAAGCAATTAAGGTGGATTTTGCTAAGAAGCCAGCACTAAATATGTCTGTAAGTATAATGCTGCTTACACTTCTGACTACATTTCAAAAAGGACTCAGTAGAATATAAAAAGATGTAGAGAAAAGCAGGAGGAAAAAAGGGTCAATCACAGCAGCAGAATGACTTCTTCAAAATGAGAGATTATACAAACTCAGATATTTCTGTCCAGTTAAAAACTGCTACTCTCCTTCCGCTTTATCTGCTACTGATGATGGACACCTGTTTGATGCAGCACTGTCTTTTATGTTCTGAATGCTTCTCCTGAAGGGTCTGAGCAAGAGCTCTGGCGTTCTTGTACATGGGCTTCATGATGCTTGGAAACTTTGTTTTGAGAGACCTGTTTAGTCTTGAGAGGACCTACAGAGGATTTGATCAATGCGTATAAATATCTGAGGGGTAGGTGTCAAGTGAATGGGGCCAGTTTGTTTTCAGTGGTGCACAGTAATAAGGCAAGGAACAATGGAAACAAACTTGAACAGAGAAGGTTTCACCTCAACATGAGGAGAAGCATCTCTACTGTGATGATGATGTAGCACTGGAGCAGGCTGCTCAGAGAGGTTATGGAGTCTCCTTCTCTGGAGACTTTCAAAACCCACCTGGATGCATTCCTGTGCAGACTACCCTAGGTGATATTGGTTTTGGCAGGGGGCTGCACTCGATGATCTCTGGAGGTCCCTTCCGACCTCTCATGTTCTGTGATTCTGTAATTTAGAGAGTCTGGCTTCCAAGTCTCTGTGTCTTGGGTGCCTTAGCAAAGAATGCCTATCTATCATGGCGCAAGAAACTTCCTTCTGGGACACATGTTGACATCAGGTGCTATTAAAAAGGAGGGGAGGGAGATTGAGAAAAGGTGTATAATTGATCTTGCTATCAAGAAGCAAATTCAATTGAAATATTTTCAGTTTGCCTTCTGTGATACAGAAAATAATTTTCTGCTTATTTTACTTAACTTTCCAAAATTTCAGTCTTGCCTCTATTCTTTCAGTAGAAAATTTTCCTTAGTCTTTATCAAGCAGAATGATTTATTTTTTATTTATGATTGTATTGCATCTTGACATATTCTTTGCTGTTTGTACACTGATATGAGATATGTTTCCATCATAGATTACCTGAAAATGCTGCTCCGCTCTTTCTTCCTTTCATGTTTCCTTTTTCTCTCTCTTTGTCACTCTGTAGATGACGAAGTCCACAGTAGAAGGATCCAGCCAAACATGCCTAGTGCCACAACCACACCTATCAGATGGAATACCTCAGGTCAGCCTCCGATTAACAGATGGCAGTTCATGTTGGAAGGAGATGGATTTAGCAGATGAAATCTCCTTCATTAACAGTGATACATTTTTCTCCAGGTCAGTGCTCCTTTTTTGTCTTTGGTTGTTCTCTACCTGAACCTCTAGCTCTGAGCAGTTTGATTTTTTTTTTTTTTTGTCACTGATGCTTAAAAAGACAAGTTTGCTGGAGTGTAAGGCAAATGGATGTGCATTATATTCCTTACAAAGGCAGCTGTGTGCTTTAGTTTGTCTTTCTAATATAAATTTTCAAGCATTTGAAGATGGTCTGCTTGGTGAAGGAGTGCAGATGGACAGAATCAGGCACTCGAATTGCACTGAGCATAAAATGCAACCAAAATGGAAGGTGTCTCGTCTGAGTAATTAGGCCTGTCCAGTTTAAGTTGCAACCACTTGTTAACACTCTTCCTTTTCTCAGTCCAAAAAAGAAGGAGCTATCAAGAGGCTTTCCTTCTGGCAGGAATGATGGTAGTGCTACTGTTGTACAGACAAAGCAGAGTATAAAAAAAGTAATCTGTTGCATATCTCTAAGAGTGGCTGTCTGAATTTGTTTGCAAGAGTCTCTCAGTCTAGAGCATCTGTAAGAGTATCTTTCTGACCGAGTATATTGAGTTTTGCATGCTGACATTTTGTCAATGAGCTGAACAGGTAATGGGCAATGTAGTTTCTTACAATGTCCTACTCTGAACTTTGAGGCTGAACCACTATCTTTTCATTGTTCTTAGGCTACTGAATTAAGTCTGTCATTCCCTTTCTTCCTGAGTCTAGTGCAGCACATGAAGGTTTCAGGTTGCTGTGGGAAATTGCTGTGTGCTACCGAAATACAGGGTTGGCCTAATGTGGGAAATAGTGCTATTTACATGTCGTGAAACACGACACCAACACCGCGGTGTCCCTGCATACCAACGCAGAACACAAAGCAGAGGCAGTGCTGCCAGACACGTAACTGAGTGACTTCACTGGGTAAGCAGGAGACGTGCTATTCTCAGCACCAGCACAGACAGACAGCACTCAGCTTAGGAGACAAGTTAGCAAATTATGCACTGACACTACAGTTTGGTTCATAATGGTAGTGGAAATTATGGACAAAAGCTAGCACAGGTTTTTGAATCACGGTGGCGGTGGTGAACCATAGATGTCAAATCTGTTTCTAGTCCTTGCAGGTATATGTGCTTTTTAACTTCTAGCTGTGTCAGCTATGTGGTTTACTGTCCCCAAGCCCACCCCTAAAACTGCAGCTAGAGGACAGCAAGTTCCTTTTCACATCTTCGTTAGTCCAACTCCTTTTGACTGAGGTAAGTTAGGAAACATACCAGATCAGGCCAGCTGGCAAAACTGAGAAGGCAACACGCTTCTACCACCTAGACAGAGCCAAGCATGTGGGGCTGAGTCACAAGTTATGGCCTCTTACATAGGTGTGCTAGAGCTTAGCTCTGCCCATACTCCACTACGTGTTGCAAGGTGTAAAGGGAAATGAAGTGTTGGAGAGTTTAAACAAAGACTGCTGAATCTCATGTCTGGTAGGGTATGTGTGACTGACATACTTCATGAGGTGTCCTGAAAACCTGATTCTGGTAGGACAGCATTCCTCAAAAGATGTAATTATTTGCTGTAGGAATTCATACTTTCCTGTCCCTGTGTTAATTCCCTAGAAGAGTACAGTTGGAAGCATAGGACAGTTGGGCCAGTACCGACACAGAACATTAAGCACCAAATGAGATGTGTTCATAATTAGACAGAAGCCTAATCTCCATGCTTAGGCCTTGAGATGAAAGATGCCTACATCTCTAATTTTATCTGGGAAATTAGTAAGATGTAGAACTAAATTCTCTTGTAATCCCATTTTGTCAAAGAACACCCTAGTTTTCTGTTCTGTATCACACTTCTGTATATATTTACCTAATTGGGTTGAGTATCTGCACTGCTCTTCGCTTCTTCTACTTTTCTGTGAGTGACCTGCTGCTGCTCCTGAAAGAGGAGTAAGTAGTGCTTTTTGTTTTTCTCCCTAACTTCAAGATGGCAGGTTGTTGTGCAGGATAAGACGAAAAGGAGGTCATGGACCACCCCTAAGAGGAAAAGAGGAGAGAGGTCTCTAGAAGAGAACACAGTTCAGGAAAAGCTGTGCAACAGTCAGAAACCCTGCTTGCCTGAAGCTGATAATATCAGAAGGGGTCTTAACTATGCTTTTAGCAGATTTGTGTCCTGCCTGTGTAGTCTAAGATCACAGCAAGATGCTTACTCCCTGGTACAATCTCCATGCAATGCTATGCTAGGAGTTTTCACATTTTTCAGCAGAAAGACTCTGGCATCACATCTAGATTATAATGTGTTCTGCAAACATGCTGCTGTTCTTGTTGCGGGGGGGGGGCTGGGGGTGGAAATTGTGTCACAAAGTACAAACAGTTCTTAAAGAAATGTTATCATTAATTATACATAATTATCGGATACGTTATGACTGTATCTTGGCTATCGTATGATCTTTGTTAGAAAAGAATAAAGGTTGTTCTTGGCAATGATAATACTTTGCTGTTTCATGAAAATGCTTGTGGTTTGTTCCCTTTCCGTGCTCAGACATCATGATATGGGTGGATTAGAAGAGGATGAAGGGCTGCATAGAATGTTAGATGCAGAACTCCACCTTTAGCATGTTCACAAGTTTAACAGTGAGGAAGTAACCACATACACTAAACCTGTAAACCTTCCACCCCAGTAAAGACTGTAATCTTTAACAGAACGAGGGGACACAGTCTCAAGTTGTGCCAGGGGAGGTATAGGCTGGATATTAGGAAGAAGTTCTTCACAGAGAAAGTGATTTGCCATTGGAATGGGCTGCCCAGGGAGGTGGTGGAGTCACCATCCCTGAAGGTGTTCAAGAAAAGACTGGATGGAGCATTTAGTGCCATGGTTTAGTTGATTGGATAGGGCTGGGTGATAGGTTGGACTGGATGATCATGGAGGTCTCTTCCAACCTGGCTCATTCTAGTCTATTCTAGTCTAGTCTAATACATTTTCAATCACTTTCATTTGACACTAGAGCAGAAGTCTTCAGGAGGAAGATGAGAGACTTCTGGTTGATTAGTCATTTTTTATACTATTTAGAATACCTTTCATATGTGTCTGCATACAGTTGACCATAAAACAAAGATCTGCATATTAAGTCTTCTAGAATGGCTTACTGTCTTGGGGTTTTTTTAGTATTGAAAGACATGTTATGTCTCCTTAGAGGTATGAAATACCTCATCGCGGGAAATTTTTGAAGGTGCTGCTGTCATTTGAAATATGTGAAGTATCAGTTGCAGTCAAAACATTGCAGAGCGTAAAATATGTGTCACCTTCTGTTCATAACTGTTATCATAAGAAAATTGTATTTGTGAAGTTATGTTCATTTTTTTTCTGATTAAAATAGATGGATTAACTGTATGTACCCATAATCCCCACTAGCACATAATGTATATGTTCTCTTTCAAATTACCTCATTACTCTAATTGCGTGCCCAGGGCAAACTGCTAATCGTGCACTAAGAGAAAACATGCCTATAGTATAGTCTTCCAGTAAATCCCCAAAAAACTGGAGAAAGGGTTAGGACAGAAAAGAATTTCCTCTGAGGGAAAGATAAAAGACTGCAGGCAATATGCAGTCTGTTGCATATTTCTGTGATGCTACCTCATTTTTGCAAGAGCTTCTGTGCAGCATTCCAGAGCAGGACAGTGTACCGGGTTAGAGTGTATCCCTTCCCCGGTAGAGTAAACTCACAACAACACAGAATTTTTATTTCATTTTGGATTTTTGTAAGTCAGGAATAATGTAATTGTATTTCTTCTAGGTTAAGTTAAATATAACAGTATAAAGAGAATAAACTACTACAGGGAAAAAAATAACCTTAAGGAGGATGGGGAAGGGGTCAAGCAGCGGCGAAGCAGCAGCAGCCAAAACAGCAGTGGGGGAAGATAGCAGTGGGCACAGCAAAAGCAGCAAGGAGGAGAACAAGCTGTGCTTCCAAGCATAAGGCTCTTGATGCTCCAATGAAATTACACTGACTTATCCATTGTTGCTGTTATATAGCCTGTTCACCTCTTCACTACTTTTTTCTACGTCTGAACTAGAAATGTAGCTCAAATGGCCACAGACAGCCAAACTTTCAGACTGTGAGAGCCACACACCCACTTAATCTTCATCTGTTCAAGAGCCAGAAAATCCACACCACAGACCTCAGGAGCCAGGGGAGGCAGCAGCTTTGGGACTAGGGTGTAGGCAGGAGGGAACAGTTCTCTCTGGGGTCCACTCAGAGGCTAGGGTGGGCTTCTGTGAAGTTCAAAGTCTCTTTCTTTCTGCTGCCTAGAGTAAAAAAGTCTGCCCAAAGCTCTGGTTCAGAAGGGGTATGCAAAACTGCAGTAGGAAATTGAGTGATTTTGGATGTAGCTAGAGACACTAGAATTTGGGTGCTTCAGGTGACAGTTTCAAATAGATTTCACATCAGAGATAGGATATATTAAGGCAAGAGGGAAAACACTTCCTGCAGCCAAAATGTCAGTCAAGGGATTGTTGATGGTGAGCAGAAATGTCTTACCTGATGCTGGCTCAAAACTGCATGCTTCCTGAAGACTTTTGTTGTCGTCATCCTAGATCTTTTACTTGGGAAAGGGCACTTCAGTGTTGGTGGACTTTGCCGTTATATATGACTGTTCTAGCACTTGCTGGAGCTGCATCTCTTTGCAGCCCTAGTACTGTCTGGAAAGATCTCTCAGTGGGAGGGCACCCTGCTGGTTTTGGTGTAGACTCTGTTTCTCTTTCCTGGGTGGGATCAGTGCTGCCTCCAGTCCTGTTCAACATCTGCGTCAATGACATTGCTGAGGGCACAGGGTGTCTGCTCAGCAAGTTTGCTGGTGACCTCAATCTGGGAGGCTTGGCTGATACAGCTGAAGGCTGTGTGGCCATCCAGCGAGACTTGGACAGAGAGCTGGGCACAGAGGAACCAAATGAGGTTCAACAAGGAAAAATGCAGAGTCCTGCACCTGGGGAGGAATAATAAACTGCAGCAGTACAGGCTGGAAGGTGATCTGCTGGAGAGCAGCCCTGTGGAGAGGGAGCTGGGAGTGCTGGTGGATAACAAGTTATCCATGGGACAGCAATGTGCCCTTGTGGCCAAGGCCAATAGGATCCTGGGGTGTATTGGAAACAATGTGTCCAGCAAATCAAGGGAGGTTCTCCTCCCCCTCTACTCTGTCCAGGTGAGATCCTGTCTTGGATACTGCATTCAGTTTTGGGCTCCCCAGTTTAAGAGGGACAGGGATCTGCTGGAGAGAGTCCAGTGAAGGGCTACCAGGATGATGAGGAGACTGGAGGGCATGACTTATGGCGAGAGGCTGAGGGACCTGGCATTTTTTAGTCTGGAAAAGAGAAGACTTAGAGGGGATTTGATAAATGTCTATAAATATCTGAGGGTTGGTCGGGGGAAGGAGGGGGAAGAAGAGGAGGCCAGGCTCTTTTCACTTGCTCCCTGTGATAGAACAAGGAGCACTGGCTGTAAGTTACAGTACAAGAGGTTCTGCCTCAACACAGAGGGGGACTTCTTTACTGTAAGGATCACAGAGCACTGGAACAGGCTCCCCAGAGAGGTCATGGAGTCTCCTTCTCTGTAGATTTTCAAGGCCTGTCTGGATGTGTTCTTCTGTGATCTGTGCTAGATTGTATGGTCCTGCCCTGACAGGGGGGTTGGACTTGATGATTTCCTTGGGTCCCTTCCAACCCCTAACGTCCTGTATCCTGTGAATATCAATGAAAAGAATGTGACAGGATACCCCTTCTTGCTAGTAGTGGGCAGGTCCTGTGGGTGTCTGTATGACAGGCAGACTTTGTGAAACACATTGTGCAGTTCCTGAGATCTAAAGCTTAGAGCAACTACAGCAGCCTTCTCCTGTACTTCCTAGCCATGTCTTTGTGTGCCAAAGATCATAAATTCTGGTTTGCGGCTGCACCCACAGCTGCAGTGAGATTTGCCTGCACAGATACCTCATGCTGACTTTGTAACATGTGCGTGTTCTCAAAAAGAGGATTTATGAGTCTTGTTTATATCAACTTTCTGTTCACAAAGATCCTTATGTTTGGCCTGCGTTCTGCAAATAAAGAAATCACATGCTATAGTAGCCTCCCTAATACATAGGTTGGGTTAATGTACTCTGCTACACCGTTTTCTGAATGACACTGCATGTTCTTGCTGTTAATTGTTGAGTTATGAAAACACATGATTTGTATACTGAGAAGTTTGTGTTTACTATAAACACTTGCCCTGGTTTTTGCTTTTCTTTTAGCAGCTGTGGTTTACAACCAAGGCAAGCCAAAACTTACCATTATTCTCTGGCATGAGATAAGAAACTGTTGCTGCCAGAACAAATCGAACAGGGGGCCTGTGCTGTTTGCTTAGCTGACTATTTTTGTTTAGGTTTGGGGTTTTTTTGTTTTTGAAGTCTATCATGCCAGTACATTCAGTCCCTAGCCAAAGTAGTAATTTGCCTTATCACTCAGGAGCCTTGCTGTCAGGTTTACATAAGGGATCGCAGCCAGGCAGCCGACAGGGCTGCCCTCTGACAGCCTTGGATTCTTCGAGAAAACTGCTCAGGAAAGGAGCAAAGGTCTGGAATGAGATCGATGGGGAGGTGATGAGAGGAGTTGCATTCTACGTTGTTCGGCAGCAGCCTCGGGTGGGTCGTTCTCTGAGTACTCGGAGAGGACTTTCTCTGTAAGGTATTGTTGCTCTTTGTCACCTTCCATCTTTAGGTTGTGTTGAGTTAGTTTTTTCCAAGGTGACTCATTTAACTTTGAGAGTATATTTGCCTCCACCCTCCTATGCAATCAGTTCTCTTCTTTCCTGCATTGTGAGATGCTGGCAGTAGGAACTGCCTTACATAATGAGTTGTTAAGAAAAGTATTCCAGTTTTCTAAAAACACAGCCACGAAGATACATGACTTATGTGTGTCTCCAAGGTAAGTGACTGTGAGTGGCAAGTCAGGGTGTGGTCTCAGCTCTTCCAGGGTTCTTCTCCCTTGTCTGTAGCCAAGATGTAACGACAGTCACAGAAACATGTAATTATGTGGATTTTTTTCCATTCAAGTTACCTGGGTGGATTTCCGTTTACTTTTCCAAGTAACCCTGCCCACGTTACTCCTTTAGATTAGATTTTGTCTTTTACAATAGTCTAACCTTCCTATTTACCTCTAGCTGTTTTATCTTTGCCTCTCTATGCAAGATTTACCTGATGACAAATTATGGCTTTTGGGATGGAGGATATTTTGAACCTGATGCCCTAACCTGTGCCTCAGAAGTGGAAGTTCATCTTGGAAGCAGAAAGAATTGTAAATTAAGCAAGGATTTGACGACTGTTAGATGTAGAAAGCAGCACTTTAATGCCATAGTAAGAATATGGAAAGAAAAGGGTTTTTTTCAGTCCATGAGACATGCATATTAGCTTTTCCTGTTTCTTGGGGCAGCATCCAGCAGCTGTAGAAGCCAAGAAGGAACTGCAGTAATTGAGTAACAGTAATTGAGTAACAAAGCTGAAAAAAAATATTTCTTTTCTATATTTCAGACAATGCTCTCTCATCTAAAACATTTATTTTGTCATTTTGTTATTTTTTTCTGTATCTGCTTTTGCTGTGAGAACATCCTTTTTATTCGTGAGGCCAGTGACTTTCTGGTACCAATAGTGTCAGACAATAGTTTTTGTTGTAAGAAGTAAGGTGCAAACATCTGGGATAATTTTAAAGTAACTGTCAAACAAAGGGATCTTATGGGAGAAATCACAGTAGATAATAAGGTATTTAAGCCACCCTTGAAAATCTTCATTCTTCCAATATTTGTGTTTACAAAAACCAAGGCACCCATCAATAATCCTAGTAGGGGCTAGAAAAGAGGAAAAGCCCCTGTCTGCACTGTGACTTATTTTTACTGCAGTAAGTGAGTAGTTCCCTCTCCTGTAGCTTCCTTAGCCCATCTGCTGAAGTGCCTGGTGCATTGTTCAGCTGAGAAGGTTCAGCACGGTGTGCCTTGTTTCCGGTAGCTTTGCAAAGCAAGCAATTCTCTACCACCTGAAGCTGTGACGTACTCCTTCCTGTGCAGCTTCCCAGAGCGGACCCAGGCAGTCTGCAGGAAAATCAGCAGGCACAGGTTACTTGAGTTCTCAGCCAGGCTTGTTTGCCGCTGCAATTTCCCGGTTCAGCTGGAAGAGCTGATGTGCATATGGATGTGGTGTTCAGCACGTTGCAGTGTAGGCTGATGGACTACAGCTGTGACTTCCAATGACACAAGTGCATTTTTAATCAAAGCTGGCTGGCTGATAAGAGAAGTCTGGGAATGGCAGTATAGGGCTCTCACTCGCTGCTCTTGTCACTTTATTTGCATCTATTTGTCACTAAGGTTTTTTAGTGTTGTAAAAATCCTGCTTTGTCATGGTCAGTGGTCATGAGAGATTTCCTCTCATCTGTTGTAAGGAATGTGATTCCAAGCTGACTTCTTATCTATAATTTGCACTTTCTCACATTGGCTCAGCAACGTCCTCCTGGCCCAAGCAGGTTTCAGTTAGGAAGTGTGAAGATAGTTCCATTTCTATACAAAGCTTTCCTTTTCATTCTCTACCTGCTGCAAGAAGTGTATTTGTGCTAGAGAGGCCACTAGATACCTGCAAAGAAATTACTTAAGGCTGCTTGGATGTTAGTGACTTCCAGTCATGAAGGCTTTGACAAAACTTCCAGAAACAAGATATTCTGCCACCGGTTCCTCAAGGCCTTTCACAGTTTTGAAGCTGTCTGTGTTCAGAAACTTTGAGTCATGCAGGAAGGGATTAATATAGCTAATGAAACAACGTTTTTATTGTCCTGCATTACGGTTAGGAGCCACCTAACCACCATGAAATGACTGTTCTCTTGGGAGCACTGCTAACAGTGGACCGTGTTTTGTAAAATTAATAGATGTTTCCTTCCACACCAAAACTCCATAAAGTGTCAAATTGCAAAAATATCAACCAACCACCATTCTGAGAGGGCTACTGGTCATCACAGAAAATAAGTTTTCCTCTGAACTCTCATAACTTTTGCTGGATTTATGCTTCTTGGATAGAAAAAACCCAGATTTTTTCCAGGACTGTGGAGACGAGTTGTAAATTTGCAAGCTTAAACCTTTCTCTTATTGTTCTAAGTGCTCCTGATAACTAAATGTAGGCGTATGCTGGACCTTTGTGTCTCTTGTGCCATTCCTAATACTGCTCAGACTGGCCTGCAGCAGGATGGAAGTGTGTTAGCACAGCCTGGACACATACAGAGTGGTTAGACTCAAAGCTGATTTTGCAAATGAAGGGCTCAGCAGTGAGCTGCACTGAGCTCAGTTGTGTTGTATCTGCTCCTGCATCTGTATCTTGATGTAGGCACAGCTTAGTGCAGGCAAAAAGCCTTGGGACTTGCCAGAGTGCGCTCTGGTCAAATACAATTGGGTTGTAGTGGATCTTGTCAGACTTGTCTTTTAGCCACGATCTTGAACGAACACCCATCTTCAAGAAGGGAAAAAAGGATGACCCTGGGAACTACAGAGCAGTCAGTCTCACCTCTGTGCCTGGCGAGATCATGGAGCAGATCCTCCTGAAGGTTCTACTAAAGCAAATAGGAAACAAAGCAGAGGTGATTAGTGGTCCCCAGCATGGCTTCACCAAGGGCAAATCATGCCTGACAAATTTGGTGGCTTTCTATGATAAAGTCACAGCAGCAGTGGACAAGGGAAGGGCAACTGATGTCATCTCCCTGGACCAGAGTAAGGCATTTGACTCTGTCCCACATGACATCCTGGTCACCAAGCTGGATAAACATGGACTTGATGGGTGGATAACTCACTGGATAAGGAATGGGCTGGATGGTTGCACACAGAGAGTGGTGATGAAGGGCACAATGTCCACCTGGAGACCAGTGACAAGTGGCATCTCTCAGGGGTCAGTGCTGGCACCAGTGCTGTTTAACATCTTTGTCAGTGACATGGACAGAGGAAATGAGTGCACCTTAAGTAAGCTTGCAGATGACACCAAGCTGTGTGGCACAGTCGACTTGCTAGAGGGCAGGGATGGCATCCAGAGGGACCTGGACAGGCTGGAGAGGTGGGCCCAGGCCAACCTCATGAAATTCAACAAGGCCAAGTGTAAGGTCCTGCACCTGGATGGGTGCAATCCCAAGCGCAGCTCCAGGCTGGGTGGCAAATGGCTGAGAGCAGCCCTGAGGAAAAGGACCTGGGGGTCATCCCTGGATAAGAAGCTCAACATGAGCCAGCAGTGTGTGAGTGCAGCCCAGACAGCAACTGTGTCCTGGGCTGCATCAAGAGCAGTGTGGCCAGCAGGGCAAGGGAGGGGATTCTTCCCCTTTACTCTGCTCTCATCAGACCCCACCTGGATTACTGTGTGCAGTTGTGGAGCCCCCAGAACAAGAAGGACATGGAACTGTTGGAGAGAGTCCAGAGGAGGGCCAGGAAGAAGATGCTCAGAGGGCTGGAGCACCTCTCCTATGAGGACAGGCTATGAAAGTTGGGGCTCTTCAGCTTGAAGAAGAGAAGGCTTTGAGGAGACCTTATAGTAGCCTTCCAGTATCTGAAAGGGGCCTACAGGAAGGCTGGGGAGGGACTGTTCACAAGGTCTTGTAATTACAGGACGAGGGGGAATGGGTTTAAACTGGCAGAGGGGAGATTTAAATGGAATGTTAGGAGGAAGTTCTTTCCATCAAGGGTGGTGAGGCTCTGGCACAGGTTGTGGCTGCTCCCTCCCTGGAGGTGCTCAAGACTATGTTGAATGAGGCTTTAAGTGACCTTTTCTAGTGGGAGGTGTCCCTTCCTATGGCGAGGGGTTGCAACTAGATGATCTTTGAGGTCCTTTCCAACCTAAAACATTCTATGATTCTACATTGCTTCCATGGCAAATGCATTCTCCAGCTCTGTGCAGAGAGATGGAGCTACTCTACTCAGCTCACTCCTGTCTTTGTGCCTCCCAGATGGAGTCAGTCTCTCACATCAAATCATATTTTCCCACCACCTCTCACGGAAGGCAGGCCAGCCTCTGGGGCACTTGGACAGAGGGAAGACTCCTTTCAGTCATATCATTAGCTGAAGAAGAGGAGCTATTTCTTGAGGGTTTTTCTGGAGGTAACTCTGCCAGACTGCCTCCCTTTATCTTTCAGTTTATCTTTCAGTGGAATAAAAAGCTGCATGCACCCAACATGAGTGTTGTGGCCTGCTCCTCTGTTTTGCTCGATTGCTTTTGATGTGGTTGTTATTTTTGTAAGGCTGAGGGTGAACTACAAGCATTTCACTTGGAGATGCTTTAGAAAGGAAACATGGATTCAGAGGCATGCAGTTCAAAGGATAGTAATGTTGTAGAGGATTGGAAGGGTGTTTTTGGAAGGTAGGAAAGTGCAGAGGCAGTGACATTTTTGGTAGAAAAGTACAAATAGTACAAGGAATACCAAAAGCTGATAATTTTTTTAAAAAATCTTTTTGCTGATGAATGCTTTTTCTTCAGTGTTTTCTATGGCAAACATTGTGCAGGTTGTTTTATAAAAATAACAGTTTAGAGGAGTGGGAGAAATATCATCGGACATCAGTATTAAGGAATCTCATTAGATTAGCAGAGCTTCGTAAAAAGCTTGCTTTGAAAATAACTTGTATATGACTGGACTCCTGCTTGTTTGGTTGCGCTCTCATGCTCTGGCACTTGAACTAACTAGTGCAAATGAAGAACCTACTGACCTGTTGCACAGCATGCTTCACTCTGTTCCCACAATAGATTAACTGGCACAGCCATTCATTACTTGATGCTTTCCCAGAAAACCCTTTAGGAACCTACTCCCAGTCCTCCCCCTTCTCCAGGACAGAGGCCAAGAAATAATTTCTGGGCTATCCCATGGGGCAAGAGTCCTTTGGAACGAGCTAAAGCAGTTGACAAGGGGGTGTGGCAGTGCTTGCAAAGGACACTGCTGCTTACTGAAGGGCCTTCACAGCAGCTATTCAAGGTCTTCTGGGAGCTTGAAGTGTCCCTCTCAATGGGAAACGTGCTTGCATGCTTATCTGTTGGCTAAGATCAAGAACTCTGAGAACCTGAACCTCTGAGAGGCTTTTAGCTTGCTGTCTACTTTGTTTCTGTCCAAGAAAGTTTAAGGAACAATTCTGGACCATGTTTCCTCCTTAATAGATTTTAACTAGCTTTATTTAAAAAGTAGCTTGGCCTCCAAGCTGCAGGAAAGAACCAAAGAGCTATGGTGCAAACACCCAGCATATTCCCCACAGACATGCCAGCAGTGCTTTCATTTCTATGCCGGTACCCTTGGGAGCACAAAGTTGAAAATTAATGTTTCCTGCATGCATAGGCACTTCTCTTTTTGAAAAACACTGAACACAGGGTTTAGTACTTAACGGGTTGAACACTCTTCAGTTTTTCACAACTTGCTTGAGCACAGGAATTCCTGAACTTCTCGGAGCTTTCTGTAGCAACCACCCTAGCAGGAAATACAGATGTAATACGCCTTTTCTACACAATATCGATATGGATACCTCTGAGGGTGATGCTAATTTCTTTAGCCAGACAGCCTCTCAGGGCTCATGTGTAAGTGCTGATCTGGCATGACATTGTATCCCCCGCTAAGATCTATGATCTTGCATATAGATTTGACTGTTTTATGGCTGTACTGAAATTTCTAATGATAGCTTGCACACAACCTGCAAAAAGAGCCACCAATATTATTTTACATTTCCTTTCAGGTCTTTGACAAGGCATTATTTGATATAGGGATGACTGTCAGTCTTGGAAAGTTACCGCTAATGCTTACACTTTCTGAAGGTTGCCCTTTCACTAAATTACATTTTTTACATATTAGTTCCCATTTGTGCTCTTTTGGACAGGGCCTATTTAATCAAATGTCTGCTTTGTTTGGACATGAAGGGCTACAGTTTACAAATATGGTTTCTGTTTACATATGCCTCACTTATTATTTCATGTGTGCACACAAATCTTCTGGCCTGAGGGAGATTTTCTAGGGTATTAATCATTTATAATTGCAAATGTTTATATGCACAGATACTCCAAAGAGAAAACTGACTGTAACAATGCATGTACATGTACATAACTAATGGCATTTAAAATTTTGTACTGGTGGTGTTTTGAAAAGTGCATTTTCTAATTTTCTGTCTGATGGTATCTTTGCTTTGCATTTTGTGTTTCTGCCAGGGGGAAATTATTTTGTAACTTTGTAAACACTGTGGGAGTACACTGATGGTATTGAGCAGTACTCCAGCACCTTAAAAACCCTCAGATATTATCAGACCAGGCAATTAAAAAAAAAAAAAAGTTTAAAAAAAATTATTATCTAATTTGTGTATGACTGTGAAGTGAGGCAAGGGATAACTGCTGTTCAGGAGGCAGACTCAGACACATCCTCTTAAAATCCATTATCTGGATCACTTACATCTGATGTCCTCTGGTGCTGTTCTCAGATCTTCTTCTGTTGTTGCTTTATATGCTGAGAAAATTACTTGGTGTGCAGCTATGAAAAAGAAAGAAAGAGAAGAAAGCACTTCTGTGATGATGATTGACAGGAGACTTCCATTCCAAACATGTATTATTTTTTTAAACAGTGGTGGTGGTGGAGAAAAGTGATTATTCATGTTTAGTTCCAGTTAGTGTTGCCTGTACTTTGCCGAATTTTAGTAAGAAATTTGCAAATCAAGTAGTTTGAACACAGGTGGTGCCTTGGCATAGGTGCTGAAGTGTAGTGGTGTGTGTTGGCATTTTAGGGGACTTTATAATTTGTATTATTTGCTCTGTGTTTTCCTGAAATATTCGCAGTATGCTAAGGAGCATACAGTCAGTGGACAGGGTGCTGTGCTTGTCTTCAGAGAAGGGTCCCCCCCTCCCCAATCTTCTGTATGTGTTTGTGATGGTACCATAGCCCCTGTGATACTTTGTTGCTGCTAACAGATGAGTTTGGCCTTTTTGAGCAAAAGGAAATAAAGAATTCTATTGAATTTGCAGAAGAAGTTTTGTTTTTCGTGTCTAATGTGGGAGGACAAATTCAACAAGTACAAACAAGTCCAAACCAAAATGTTGTAGAGTCCCAGGTTTATATGTGAATTATGCAAGTTTAAAAGGGCATAAGAGAACAGGGAGAGGATAAGAATTCCTGCCTCTGTTGTGCAGCAAAATGGCTTCAACATAAACATCTGTGAGAAGGAAGTAGAATTGTTTGGAGATAAGACTGCATTTTTTGGCAGCTTTGTTCTGCCTGCTTTATGCTACAAATGCATTACTTGTGGTCTGTACTCATGGACAGGAGAGGTGAAGAACGAAAGAGTTGTGTCCTTGCTTAGCAGACTGAGAGATTCACAGGGCCCTTGAGACAGTGCTAACAGAAGTGAGGTGACATGCACTGTGGAGTGATTTCCCACTGTTTGCGTAGCAGGTACCACTGCTCTTACTGATGGTTGGCCACTATGCCCCAAACTACTTTCAAAATTTCATTTTCTTTGACATTTCTACATGTTATATCAGTAGCTGCAGTTGCTCCAGAAACAACTAAAACCTTGGTAAACCAGCAGTGCTAACAGATGTCCACCAGCTGCTTTTTATCCCATCTCTTATTGCCTTTACTTTAATGGATGTCAAAGTTGCATGTAATTTTAAGGGATGTCAAAGTAGGTCCGCAGGGAAACATGAGCTAGGGTACATTTTCTTAATGGTGGCAGTTTTGGCAGTGTTGAAGAGGTAGACAGGGAAGAAGGGAAGAAAACCTATATCCCATTTAGGGCAGTCCAAAAAAGCCTTCAAAAAACAAGAACAGAAACAGAAGGTGGATCTTGAAAGTACATGACAGCATAGTGAGTCCTGGGCAACTTTAATGTTCTCTCAAGGCATCTGGTTGATTTCAGCATGATGCCATGAACTAACCCTCTTCACTGATGCTAATTCATAAGTTAATCTTGCTGGTTGTTACAGCATCACTTTTTGTTAGTGAATTCTTTGTTGAGGATCTTAGTATTTTTAAGCTCATTTATACGGATGAGTCCCATGGAAGTTGTAAAAAATAGCTAGAGAATAAGTTCAGAGTACAGCAGCTATTTGAGTTACTCCATTTCTGTTTATTCAGCAAACTGCACTGGAGAACCCTGACTCCTTCCCTGTGTAGATGACTCCTTAGTTAAATGTGGAAAACTATTTTTTTTTATTGGTATCCCAATGGTAACACTCAGTTTATAGAAGTGTAATAGACTATGAATAACTGTGTGTATAAAAGAAGGCTGGCCAAGAAAAGGTAATTTGATTTATGTTGAATTGTGAAACAGTACAAGATGCTTTTGTTTTATACTGAGATAGTTTTATATATCAGAGTGAAATCTTCCATGTTTTAAGTTGCTTAAGAGTACATGTGGCACATTTGGTTTAACACGAAGTCATTAAGATATTCATTTAATTGGCACAGATAAGAGCATCCCAAGTCTGTGATGGCAGAGTGCTTTATCAGCATTGCTGGCTTTCCTAAAAAGAGGCCCTGTGCCATGCTTGGCATGACTGTGGCACAGCAGAACAGGCTTGTGCTGAGGCAACGGGCAGAAGCACCACTAATGCACTTCTTCCAGTCGGGCTGCTGCCAGGAACGAATGTTAAACAGTCCAGTGTACTGAAGCAAAGCCTATTCTCAATTGACCTCTGCATCTATATTCCACGCTACAGCTTTCTGAGGCTGCAGCTGCCCCACCGCTCTTGGTTTTGACAGAAAATGCCCCTGCCTCCTGCTGAGAAAGGTCAGGATTTGTTAGGCATCCCCATGAAATGTCTTACAGCCTTCTGCTAACCTGTGAGTGTCATCAGCTTCTCCAGAAAGATGATGTGTCTCTTGTTTAATTTGCATGACCTACATCTGTATGGAAGTCTTAAACACACAAGTGCTAGGCTCTTGCTGCAGCTTTCTCCTAAACCAGTGTCAGTCCTTGCTGGGGTCAAAGGTAATGGTGCTTTTAATGTTGAGTTAAATTTTTGAAGATTGCCGTGTCTGGCTGCACCAGAATTAGCCATTAGGCTTTTATCACCTAAAATATTCAAAGGATCTACTCTTATGCTCCTTTATCCGTTTGAGATTGTCCTCTTTCTCATTGCATGAAGTGTGTAGTGTAGTAAGATCATTCACAGGTGGAGCAGCAGTGTTTTTGTCCGATGCTGAGAGAAGTTAAAGGCAATTCCTGAGATGTTGTGGGAGGAGGAAGTGCAAAGGTGAAAAACAAAACTTGTGTACGTGCCTTCAGCAGCCATCAAATGTTTCATTGCAAGATCTTCTTGGTGGTTTTGTACTGTTCATTTTCCAAAATCAGAAGCATCAAACCTATGGTGTGGGACTCTTGTTGCTGCTTTTGCCAGATTTGTGATTTCAGAGTAGTATTTGGTCAGCAGCCACGGACGTAGAAGTGCTTGTGGGTGGCCCCTTGGGTACATCGGTAAAAATGTTTGGTTTCTGGATCGGTTACCTCTTCATTTTAGGTGTTAAAGGAAGAGAACTTCTACGCTCCTGTTTGGTGTGCGTCCTAGTGGGTTGGCCAACTCTGGCACCAGCCCTCTGAAGCCCAGTACTGCAACACAAAGGAATGAGAAGTTCACAGGTCCAGTTGCGTGAGCCCCTGCAGGCACCTGCATACGGTGCAGGCATGCGACTCCCAGCGGTTTGCAGAAGGGAAGTAGCCAGGTGATGATATTGTAAGGGAGGCAGTGGGTGACCACATTGCACCCTGGGTGACATTTAGAAAGAAGGGGGTCGGGTTGTACTTACTAGAACGGATACAGAAGACCTTGTGGTGTCTTTCTGTTAAAAGATATTCTGTAGTAGTTAGCCTTCAGCTTGTGGGATTTCTTGCAGGCCCAGGACCGACAGAGCATCGTAAACTTCTTTCGGTTAACCGGGGTTTGCCGAGGCAGGGCCGCGGCCGAGTTGGCTCTTCTCGCTCGCTGCCTGCGGCGAGAGCGGGACGCTGCGGGGCGGGTCGCCGTCAGCCGCCAACGCAGGGCTGGCGGCCCCTGGGCCCCTCCCCGGGGGCGGACCGCGCCGCTGGCTCTCAGTGGCAAGGTGCTGGCGACGCCACGGGCGCGGCGAGACAAGACGAGAGGAGAGGAGAGGTTGGATGAGTGGCGGCCCCATGGCCAGCATGGCTTGCGAAGTCATGCCCCTGCAGAGGTACGTGGCCAACCGGGACAGCCGCCGGTCCAGTGCGCTGCTCAGGCAGGCCGGCAGGATGCGGGACTTGTGCCCACTCGGGGCAGGGGGGCAGCCGGGACTCCAGCGCTGCTGAGAATGGCAGCGCCGGGACGGTGTAACAGGTTAATTTGTTAACGGGGCTCTGGGAACGGGAGAGCTCTGGAGGGGATACAGCGCCCCGAAATCCTCCTCCATGAGGGGGGCCTGCCAGCGGGAGGGAGCAGCTCAGAGGTTTGTAGGGTTTTAGGTGCTCGGCGGCCATACCCTCTCGGCGAGCGGTCGGGAGCTGACGGTTTCCTGCGCCCGAGCAAACCTAAGTCCTGCCGCCTCAGCGCAGCAGGGGCTGTAATGCGGTAAGGGAGCCCCGCGCAGCCCAGCCGGGTTTGCCCCACCGAGAGCCCTCGGCGTACGCACCCGCCGTGGTTCGCAGTGGCAACAGCATGGGCGAAAGGATTGGTTTTCGGAGGAGAAGGTCTGTTTTGTTTCCCGGGTGTCGAGACACACCTCCCCTTCAGCACCAGCTGTGAGTGCGTACCTGTACTCCTACGACAGCACGGCAGGGATAGCTGCGGTCATGCGTTTGAAATAGCAGAGTACAGACCCACTGCAGGAACCGGGGAAACTGAACACAACCTCTTGACCAAGTCGTTCATTTTAATTTCGTTTTTTATTGCTGCTTCAGTTCTCAAAATTAAACAGTCCATACCTCCTCTAACCATATCCGAACAGGCTGACTATCAGTCTTTATGTAATCTACAAAGCTGTAAATAAGTGATTCGATGTGCCTTTTCAGCGCTGCTGCTGCTGCTGCTGTTTCATCAGAAGCTGTGGAGTTGTTGCTTACTTGGGCATGATAGTATAATGACAGAAATTGTTGCCCAAACTGTCATTGTCGTGATAAAGCGCAGGATCCTCTCTGCAGAGACAGACGTGGAGGAACGTCTCTTGCAGTAATGCAGTTGCAGGGTTCCATGTCAGTGACTGCAGAGAAACAGAAATGTGGCTTGAATGTATTTGAAATAGCCATACTGCAGCATTCCTGTTTGAAGGGCTGGCCTCATGTAGTACTTTTAACCTTTTCGTGTTCTTGAAGATCTGTCATAGCCGTGGTCAGATCAAGTGGTTGTTACTGTGCTCTTGACTGTTGACCCCTGGGGTAGATAGGTTTCAGTGTAGCTTTAATTAGACTCTGGGGTATTTTTTTGTTGTTGTTGTTTCAAGGATTAACTCTGGATCAGTTAGAAATGTGGCCTGCATTTAAGAATTGAAGATTTTTCTTCAAACTTCCCTTAAAGCCTTGATCATGATCAAGGCTTGAGCTTTGTAGTTAAAAAAACCCCACAAAAATTATGGACTAAATTTTTGGCTTCTTTTCCCTGGTCTATTTTTATGATGTGTATACTGTACTTTCAGCACCTAATTTTCTTTAGTTCTAAAGGTAGACAAGCAGACACTCCCATATCATTTTAATCGAATCATAGAATTGTTTTGCTTGGGAAAAAAAAAAAAAAAAAAAAACTGAAAACCTTTAAGATCATGAAGTATTGCCTAACCCTATCAAGTCTGGTGTTAAGCCATGTCCCTTAGCACCACATCTATGCATGTTTTAAACACCTCCACAGATGGTGAATCACAGCCATCAAATGTTTGATAATCCTTTCAGTGAAGAAGTTTCATGTAATATCCTGTGTAAACCTATGTAAAGTCCTATCTAAATTGTGGTGCAATTTGAGGCCATTTCCTCTTGTCCTATCACTTGCTACTTGGGAGAAGAGACTGACATCCCCACCCCCCACCCATCTTACTTCAGCCTTCTTTCTGGCAGTTGTAGAGAGTGATAAGGTCTTCTCTCAGCCTCCTTTTCTCCAGACCCCCAGTTCCCTCAGCCACTCCTTGTCAGATTTGTTGTACAGACCTTCACCAACTTTGCTGCACTTCTCTGGACCTGCCCCAGCATCTCAATGTCTTTCTTGTAGTCAGAGGCCCAAAACTGAACACAGTGGAGCTTCACCAGTGCTGAGTACAGGAGAACAGTCACCTCTCTAGTTCTGCTGTCCACACTATTCCTGATACGGGCCAGAATGCTGTTTTCCTTCTTGGCCACCTGAGTACACTGCTGGCCCATATTCAGCCAGCTGTTGACCAACACCCATAGGTCCTTTTCCACCAGGCAGCTTTCCAGCCACTCTGCCCCAAGCCTGAGACCTTTCATGGAGTTATTGTGGTCAAAGTGCAGGACCTGGCACTTGGCCGTGTTAAATCTCATATAGCTGGCCTGGGTCACTCTGTAAAGCTTTCCTACCCTCAAGCAGATCAACACTTCTGCCCAGCTCAATGTCATCTGCAAACTTACTGAGGGCATACTCAATTCCCTCATCCAGGTCATTGATAGAGATGCTAAGTAGAAGTTGCCCCAGTACTGAACTAAGAAGAACACCACTTGTAACTGGCTGGCAACTGGATTTAACTCTTTGGATCCAGCTCTCCTGCCAGTTTGTTACCCAGCACAGCCAGGTAAAACAGTGCCATTTCCCAGGTTGGACTTTTAGTTTCCTATTATTTTTCTTGGAATGTTGTCTACATTTGCTGCAGAAGAAAGTTCTGCAGGCTTTTTGTGTGCTTTGGAAAAGGCAATGCCTGGTAGTCATTGGTAGCAGTATACTCGTGGTTCCTGTGAGCTTGGCTGGCTGACGCATCTGCTCCAGCTGATGGCGTGGACAATTTGCAATGGGTGATTCCTGTTACTGGGTCTAAAGCAAACTGTTGGCAACCTCCACATGCTATGGCTTTCACAAGCTGAAAGCATCCATCTTCCCATCTTAAGAAAGGGAATGAGCTGCCAGCAGTTATTACACTTGGTACCCTTTGTGGCTGGGAAAACTCCCTCCTGTCTATCATTAGGCCACGAGCTTCCTGTGCTGAAGCTATATGGATGTATCTCTGTGTGGCTAGTATGTAAAATGTGGGACAGGCAGAGTGAGTCTGCTTAAGAAGCTGTGGTGTTTAAATGGTATGTGTCACTAGAGTGGCAAAGTATTGTATCTACCAAACTATCTGTAAGCTGTGAGTCTGTCTTCGCAAAAAATATATAATGTGCCTGCTTAGAGCCCTATGTACTGTACCTTTTTTCCTATATATAGACGTCTGTGGAATGACACAAGACAGGGCATGGTGGCCTGCTGCAAGGGAGCAACAATGGGAACATCTGGGCTATATTTTGTTGCGTGGGAAGAGGTGTAAGACAAATGTGTTGAACCCTTGGCTGCAAGAGGTACTATAGCCTAGCACTGCAGAAGGCATCTGTAAATGTCACATGGGCTACCTTACTGATTTTCCAACAACCTGTCCACCCGCAATTGCATCTTCTATTGCCAATAGCCTAAAATGTTTTCTGATTAGCATGAACTTAGTTGAATACTCTGGATTCCTAGTTGCAGCAGTACTAATGCTGTTATGTATGTTTTAAGTAATCCATTTTAGCTCAGTCTATTGCAGATTTAAGGAAGGCAGTGCAAAGCTGAAACTTGCGGTAGCCACCTTTGCCAGGCGCACCTGTCAGCTTCTGAGCAAAATAAGAAAGACATGTACATGCTCAGGACTTGTCTGTGGCCTCTCTCACTTTGTGCTTTGCTGAAACAAATCAAAGCAGAGTGAAGCCATCATGCATATTTTTAGAAAGTGCATCTGCTGGAAGTAGGCGGTGTGACTGATCCATTTCTTACCTGTGCAACAGCAGTTGTTTTCATGGACAGTCTCACAGTCATCATCGAGGCTGGGTGGTTTACCTTGCTGGTTTGTTTACTTGGGGTCTTTCACAAACACCCAGTATTTTAGTCTGAGAACAGTTTGCATGCCAGTGAGTAGGGTTTTTTTTCAAAAAATATTTCTGAATGGCTGTTGAGTTCTTTTTAACAGAGTGGTGAATATTGGTGTGTTAAAGTATCAGAAATAAGTCTGATCCTTTGGACTTTGTTATCACATGCTACTAAAGGTACTTGGGAGTGTTTGACAAGCCCTAGTGGAGTGTGTTCTGGAATGTTCTGAAGTGAAGTATGTTCTCTGAGAGCAGAGAAAACTTGTATCTGGGTTTTTTGGTTGGCTTGTGATGTTTTGCTTTGTTTTTCAGATGGAAGAACAAGGAGAAATTCAGTCCTCTGGTTCTCATCTTTCTCTAGTCATAGCCTATTACAAAATGCTATGTGAATGTTTTGCCTTGCAGACTTGCATTTGACCCACAGCTGGGTACTGTGTCTTGTCAAAGCTGTGACATGATGAGCGTAGGAGCCTTTCCTGGGTACCACTGAGTGTGTGTGTGGGCTCTGACTAAAAGAGGAAATTGCTGTGGAAATATTCTGCAGTGTTTGCCTCCGGGGTGTCCACCTGGTTAAGCAAGAAATTATGAAGATTTATGTAACAACTAGGGTCACAGGTACCTTTATTTGAAGTGTGCAAGCTTTTAACAAACAATCCTGAAATCGAAATTGCTGGTTACCTAGTAACAGTTATTCACCATTATAATGCAACAGGTATGTGTGTGCATTATGCAACTTCACACTGCTGAATTCTGAGAAGAGGTGAGACTTTGGCTGTACATTCATTCCGCCTCTTTCTGACCCATTTTCTAGTTTTATCCTAGTGAGGACTACTGCCAAACCACAAGCAGAAGAGAAAACACTGCCCTGACTAGTTTAAGAAGTAAAACAACAGAAGCAAGTTAACATTGACGTCATTTTATAAAAGATAAACATATTTGCAATCCAGGAGGATAGTGAGTAGAAAATAATTATACAAAATGATGCTGCCAAGGGTTCCAGCAGATTCAGATATGTTGATATAAATGGAAAATCAGCCTCGTGCTCACAGTGGCAATTAATCAGCATGTCCTGCTCATTTCAGCATGCCATGTAGCTAGCCTGTACTTCCCTGATGTTGCTTTGATGTGGAAGGAGGTATGCAAAAGGGCTTCAGTTTTGCTTTGTTCTTTTTCCATTGAGGCAATGTGGCTCAATGCTCCCTCACACGTAACTTGTGCAGTCATGCCCATGGGTAATGCTGTGTGTTCTCACTCTGTATGGCTGTGCTGTGTGATAATGTTTCCTAGAATTAAAACGGCCCTACTCTAGGCTGGAGTACTCATGCCTTAATCTGTGGAAAAGTAGAACAAGAAGTAGTATGTGCTCCTCAGATGTGTGGCAGAATGATCTTTAGTTTTCACCTCAGCTTGTCTCTATGAAACAGTAATATCAATGTTTCGAATGCTAGATGAAAGAAGAGATACAAGCTCATGCTTTTGGAAGGCTGATAGGGAACACTCGCCCAAAGTCTCTTTCTGCAGCCCTGTAGTTAAATTGCTGCATACTGTGATCTCACAGGCTTAAGGCATAACTTAGTTGAGAGACTTTTGGGAAAAACACTGATGAAAAAAAGGCTTTGGGGAAGGTGGCAAGATCTTTTGGAGATTAATGTTTAAACCAATACCAATCCACGTCCACCCAGGTTACTGGAGGTATTTTGCAGAGTGTGTGAGTTCAGGATGAAGAAGTTGGAATGTCTACCTACTATTTTGATGTGTGGCTCATTTGTTGAGTAGCTTATGCAGCTAGTAAAGCATAAACTTAACTTGGTTTCGGTGGTAAGCATGATTAGATACACCTGTTGTGAAGACTGGAGATGAAAAACTGAAATGAAATATTGTGATTATGAGTATGAATGTTACTCGTCAGAGAAAATAACTCTCAGAGAGAAGTAGTTGTCAGGCATTCTTTTCTTGGACAGTTACTGTACAGTGCATTCCTCCTTCCTCCCCCTCTGATGAAGGGTATAGAGCAACATTGCTCAACAGTTGGTGGTAAATGTTGGATTTTAATGGTGACCGTTGTATCACTGCAGTGTTTTCATTAGATTAAATGTATTGTTTATTTAGGTATTAAATGATACTACTTCTTTTTTTTTTTCTTTTCTTTTTTTTTTTTTTTGCATAACACACCTCAATATTTATTTGAAGAAAATTTATTTTGAAGGCTTTATTTGAAGGAGGAAGGTTATATTGCCTGCTGTTTCTCATTTGCGAAAACAGTACCTTTTACCCACTGGCACGAAGCACAAACTATGAGTAAATCACTCTATTGAGGAAATAAATATTTTTGAGCAGTTTCAATCTTTCATTTGAGGCAAACTTGAAATAGCTGTTATGTGTAAATGACTTGGCAGGGGGGAGGGGGAAAGAAGTGCTGTAAAATTTGTCAACAACACATTCAGGAAAAAAAAGTATTACTGTGGCCTCAGAGTTGAGGCTTCCTTGAAGCAATTTTTTGTGTTGTTGATGCTGGATGTTAGAAAAGTAGATTAACAATATTGTCAAAGTGCTCTGCAACTGCAAAAAAATGGCATACCCTTTAATCCAAGGTGCCACAGTGGTTCTGCATTTCGAGAAGAAAACAAGAGGGAGATAACTAAGTCTGAACAAAGTCACCCAGTCTTAAGACTTCCTTCTCCTCCTCCCAGAAGCTGTGTTCACTTTTGATGCTAATGGTTTGATGCCACTGAATTTTCGATGCCTTTCTGTTTGGTCACATTAAAATTGGAAGCAGCTGCTTTCATTGCCTGAAAAAAGTATCCTTGCTAAAAAATAATTTCTTTTGAAGTCCAGAGTATCTGTGGTGGAATAGAAAGCAAGCCATTTCTTTATCTGAACTGTTGAGGTCAGGGCAAATAGAACCTATGGCAAGGCATTAGGAAAACATGACCTTGGCTGAGCAGCATGACCCTGCCAGTATCTAGGCCTCTCATCTCTGGGGCTAAATGTTGACACTTGAGTCAAAGTACATTTTCATCACTGAAAAAAAAAAAAAAGAATCAACTCCATGTCCCATTTAACTTTCTAAAAGAAATGTGGAGTAGGAAAGCAGCAGTAGCTTTACAGTGGAGGTTGGCATGCCAGCAAGCCAGAATGGAAGAATTGCTGATAATTAAGTACAAATATAAAAAGAAGGAAGGGCCTGAGCCACTCTCTGACCTAGAATGACAGGTCAAGCCAACAAGGGGTCTGGGACAGAATTGTCCCCTACGCGTGTCTAAGTAAGTGGGGTGTTTTTGGGTTTCAGTTCTGAGACAGGCTCAGCAGCTCCCAGATTCTTTTTGAAGGGCAAGTTGAGACATCAAGAGGAGGAAGAAAGTCCAGAAATGTCCTCATTGTGTATATGAGAATGTTACAGGTGACTTTCTTGTGTAGCATTCTGTTGCAAACTTGGGAGGCAAAAAAAAAAAGTAGCTGTGGTTTTGTAGTGGAAATTTATGGTTTAATACTTAGACTTCACTGAAGCTTTCCTATTTCTTCCTTCAGAGACAGAACAGATGTGTTGTGTAAATGCTGTAAAATCCACGTACACAAAAATCCTCATATGGACAATGTTGGCATTCCTTCCAGTCTAACAGACTTCTTTTGTTAGCTCAGAGGAGGACACAAATGTACCAATATTGCTTCTTTAGCTGTAAAATAAAGAGAGCAAATTTTTTTTCCAGCTTGTCTGGTATTTGTTTTGGGTTTTTTAGCAAGAAGGAAGTGATTAGATATTTAGGTATCCTTTAGGAGTGTGAGAAATTGCTCTCCCAAGTCTTGCATGAAAGAGCAATTAATTTCTGTTTAATCCCTTGGTTTAGAGGAGGTAAATAAATGAGAAGAGACTCCTGTATTTTGCACTCACCTACTTAGCCACATAATCAGTGATAACTGAATAAATAATTGCACTTTTATAAAAAAGTTATGTAATTTCTTCAGTGGCTTCTGGCCATAAAGCAAGTGTTAAGATGGGCAAAACTTTGAGGATATTAAAAGCACAAACTAAAATAACCTAATTTGCTACTAAACCTGCTTGTCTAGTAAAGTTCTTTGTTGGGCAAAGTAGAAGTTTGAACTATGTAAGAGATGAACATCAGACTGACTTGTCCCCTCCATGCTGTGAACAGCTGGCTTGGTTTCCAAGGTCATTGTGCTGGGTATTAAGGTTTTTGTCTTTCTGGAAGAGTTATATATCCCTTTAACCAAAAAGGAATTATGCAGCCCAAGTGCAGTGGAGTTAAATGTTAAACATAGCTTAATGATTTCTAGTATTTTCTTTTGAAAGGATACGTGGCAGAGCAGGCTTCCTAGCCTATGCTATTAAAATGCCTTGTATTAAAGGATTTATAACAAGTGTATAGTTGTTTAATCAGCATAGAATGATAATGACAAAGAATCCTGTGTGGAAGGTTTTAAGTCAATTCCCAGCCTGTTTATTGTGCAATATCAACTAGCGATCGTTTATGATTTGTGTCTTGTACGTTTTTGCTTGCTTACCTGTCTCTTATATATGCAAAACCATATGATTGAGTATACAGAGGTTTAAAACCTCTCAGACGTAGTTTTCATTCTTTACATTAAGCTAATCTGTGCTTATCTGTATAATACAGCACTTGAGTTTGTTACCTTGCAACAAACAATTTATTATACCATAAAATATTTTGATCAAGGTGGAATCCTTGTGTGCCAGCTGATGGAAGGTAGGGCGTGGTAGTTTCATATCTGACTTTGTATTCCATGGAACAGATGTTTTAAATCTGTTCGCACTTTACACAGCTCAGGTCTGCCAGCTTGCACACGTGAGTTGACTAAGGTGCAGGAAGTTAGGGAAAGATATTTGGGATATGTTGGTTTTAATTGGTTGCTGGGGGGAGTGGTTAATATGCTTTACCCAGATGCAGGAGATCTTTTTTTTAAATTAAAATATTTGTATGGTCTTCTAAAAATCTCCATTTCATGCTAGTTAACTTGGACCTCTTTAGCCCAGATGCAGCTCCTGATCAGTGCTACACCTCTAAAACTATAAAGCACTATTGGATAAGAGAAGTTTTGTACAGCTACAATTATTATTAACCACGTGACATTTTGAAATGTGGTGATCTAAATGAAACTGGTACTTGGTTTCTGACAGAGCTTCTTTCTCCCCCATTCACAGCCACTGTTCTTAAAATATTTATTCCTTCTCACTTACTTTGTATGAGTGAATATTGCTGTTTTGTACAGATAGAAAACTTGCTTAAACTTGAGCAGTGGTTGTGCTTGCTGTGGAAGAAAAGAAATTCAGGACGTTTCAGAGTCCCTGCTAAGTGCTGCTTTTCCATCTGATCTGTTGAAGCAGCTGCTGGGAATATGAATATAAGAAGGTTATTTGGGCTTTTTCAGTGTCATTGTGCTTCTATGACTTGGAAGTCAGTTACAAACCCTGGGATGAGGAAGGGCTTTTACAGAAAACAAAGCAAGTTTGGTGTGACTTTGACTATTGCCACTTCTACACAAGGCAGCATTCAGTATTGTTGTTTGAAATTACATTGATGCACAGAGAGCTCTTGATGGAGCTGTGAACTTTTTGCTACATGAGCAAAAATATTTCATGTTTTGTATCCTCTGCTGGGTATTTTTTGTGTTGGGATTACAGGTACAGCTATTATTATAATGAGCTGAACATAGCAAAAAAACTTGACCAGCAGCTTTGTGAGTTTGCAGTAGGTTCTTTACACTTTAAAAAAAAAGAGAGGGAAGAGAGCCTGTACCTGGCAGAGGTTCTTAGCCATGTGTTCGTTTCAGAGTGTCTCCTGTGAATAGTGATGATGAGCTTCCATGTTTCCCTCTATTTTTTTCTAGTCAATCTCAAAGCCGTAGCAGTTTCTAGCAAAGAATCTTCAGGTGAGGTTTGCCTCAGTTCACACTGTTACCTGCCTTGCTGCAAGCAGGCACTGTGCACTGCTCCATGTGCTGTCTCGGTCTGAGAGGAGGACAGCAGCAGTCTTTAATGCTTTTACAGCTGCAACAGACTGCAACTTGCTCAAGCTGCGAAGATGAGCTTGTGGAAGTGGCAGCAAAGTTTCCACTTGTAGCTCTGCTCCCAGTCAACTTGGGGAGCTGGTGAAAACTGCCCGGCCACTGTTGGATGCTACAAAGGTGATTGAAGTTTTGCCAGACCATGCTGGTTTTGGAAGCAGCTTTTTTTCTTTCTGGTTAGTGGTATTAGGTGTTACCCTTCAGTCAGTATTTTGTGCTTCCCGCATGACGTGTTGGAAGGTCTTTGCTGTAGATGTGCATGGTTATCTCTATGAATCTCTGTGTACTGTATTAGGAAGGTCAAAATTATGTGGTAACAGTTAAACTCCAGTGATTTTTTTTTTTCTGTTGCCTTGCTCATCTATGATCCTGTCAGCCTTCTTGGTCTTTCCAGCTGTCATGCATCCTGTCTTCTCCCTTATGCTCTTGCCTCCCAGATTGAGCATGCTTAATTATAGATCTGTTGTAACACTGGCTGGGTTTGAAATAAGCCAGGGTGAAATTTGTCTCTGGCTATGTACAGTGGGAGAGCAGGGTGATTACCTGGCTTCAGGCCAGTTTCAGCTGTCTTGCTGAGGGAGCTTTGTGCTGGCTTCAGTAGAAACTGCAGAAGGTCCTTTGAGTATTTGATCTCTTAGCTACAAAATTCGTTGAGATGTTTCTTTCCCCTTTATTCTCTGATTAGAGAAGCTTTTATAAATTGATAAATAAAATCCTTCAAAATTCAAGACATTCATGGACTCAGACTGGCTTTTCAAGAACTGTTCAAGCCTAATCAACTTTGGATCCTTGTTGAAGCTGGTAAGGGTATCAGCATCACAGAATGTCAAGGGTTGGAAGGGACCTAAAGAGATCATTGAGTCCAGCCCCCCTGCCAGAGCAGGACCATACAATCTAGCTCAGGTCACAGAGGAACACATCCAGACAGGCCTCAAAAGTCTCCAGAGAAGGAGACTCCACAACCTTTCTGGGGAGCCTTTTACAGTGCTTTGTGATCCTTACAGTAAAGAAGTTCCCCCTTGTGTTGAGGTGGAACCTCCTGTGCTGCAGCTTACACCCATTGCTCCTTGTCCTATCACAGGGAGCAAGTGAAAAGAGGCTGCTCCCCAGCTTCCTCTTCCTCCCCCACTTCCCCCCAACCAACCCTCAGATATTTATAGACATTTATCAAATCCCCTCTAAGTCTTCTCTTTTCCAGACTAAAAAGTCCCAGGTCCCTCAGCCTCTCGCCATAAGTCATGCCCTCCAGTCCCCTCACATCCTTGCAGCCCTCCACTGGACCCTCTCCAGCAGATCCCTGTCCCTCTTAAACTGGGGATCCCAGAAATGAAGGCAGTACTCAAGACGGGCTCTCACCTGGACAGAGTAGAGGAGGAGGAGAACTTCCCTTGATCTGCTGGACACACTGTTCCTAATACACCCCAGGATCCCATTGGCCTTCTTGGCCACAAGGGCACATTGCTGTCCCATGGTTAACTTGTCCACCAGCACTCCCAGCTCCCTCTCCACAGGGCTGCTCTCCAGCAGATCACCTCCCAGCCTGTGCTGCTGCAGTTTATTATTCCTCCCCAGGTGCAGGACTCTGCACTTGTCCTTGTTGAACCTCATTTGGTTCCTCTGTGCCCAGCTCTCAGTCTGTCCAGGTCTCACTGGATGGCCACACAGCCTTCAGCTGGATCAGCCAAGCCTCCTCCCAGTTTGGTGTCATCAGCAAGCTTGCTGTGCAGACTCTGTCTGTCTGTCTGTGCCCTCATCAATGTCATTGATGAAGATGTTGAACAGCACCGGACCCAGCACTGATCCCTGGGGGACTCCACTGGTTACAGCTCTCCAGCTGGACCTGGCACCACTCTTTGCACTCTGTCTTGTAAGCAGTTCCTAATTCACCTCACTGCCTGCTCTTCCATCCCACACTTCCTGAGCTTGCTCACTAGAATGACATGGGAGATGGTGTCAAAGGCCTTGCTAAGGTCAAGGTAGACTACATCCACTGCTCTCCCTGAATCTACCCAGTCAGTTATGTCCTCATAGAATGCTATCAGGTTAGTCAAGCATGACTTCCCCTTGGTAAATCCATGCTGACTACTCCTGATAACCCTCCAGAAAGGACCACTCCATCATTTTTCCAGGGATGGAGGTGAGGCTGACTGGTTGATAGTTCCTTGGAACATCTTTCTTGCCCTTTTTGAAGACTGGAGTGACATTGACTCTCCTCCAGTCCTCAGGCAGCTCTCCTGTCTGCCACGATTTGGCAAAGGTGATGCAGAGTGGCAGAACAATCACATCAGGTAGTTTTCTCAGCATCCTTGGGTGCATCTCATCAGGGCCCACGGACTTGCGCATGTTCAGTTTGTGTCAGTGATCCCTAACCCAGTCTGCACTGACCAGTGGGGAGCATTCCCTCCTCCAGGCTTCCTCTCATTCCTCCAGGGTCTGGAGTACATAGGGGAGTTCAGCCTTAGGTGTAAAGATTGCAGCAAAGAAGGCATTCAGCAACTCTGCCTTCTCTGCATCCTCAGTTCAACAGTGGCCTCACACCTTCCCTATTCTTCCTTTTTCTACTGATAGATTTGAAGCAGCCTTCTTGTTCTCTTTTACTTCCTTTGCCAGCTTCAGTTAAAAGAGGACTTTGGCCTTCCTTGTTGCCTTCCTAGGTGCAACTTCTCTATAGTTCTCCCAAGTGACAAATCCCTTCTTCCAAAAAATCATAAATAATAATCAAAGGATAATCAGAGCCCCTGAGAGACTTGAGTTTGGAGCTGAATTGAACTTACCTAGGGCATTCTTCTGTATTCTTTCATCCTCTGAACCTCAAAGGAGATGGATGCCTTCACAGTGTGGCAGTACCCCAAGATCTGTGACTAAAGTACCCGTGACAAATTGCTGAGTATTGGTGCAGCCTCGGACTGCTGGAATAGTGGGAGAGCAGCACTGGCTTCTAGTGCCTCTGAGATGTTTTTCTTTCTGCTTTTGTTTATTCAGCTTCCCATGTTTTCTGCCAGACTTGCTCTGCTCTTCAATTACAAGTCCTCTGGGGACAAATTGACCTTGGTGGCATTTCCTGTGAGCTTGGAGGAAGACCCTGCAAGGCCGACCTGGTTGGAATGACTAAGTGACATTTGCTTGAGCACCTTTTTAGAGTTGCATGGTCTTAAACTGACTTAAACCAGCAATCCGCCACACCTTTAGAGCTTCAGCATCTCAGCAGCTCATTCTTACCCTTCTGCCAGCACAGACATCATGAGCTGGATCAGGAAACTGTTTGGCCAATACCCGTTACATTGGGGCCAGGTCAGTTGACCACTGAAGCACTATTGTGTCAGGCTAGCTCTACACCAGCTGATGGTAGCCTCTGATCTCAAGTTTGGTGAGATTACAGTAGCATCAAAGCAGCTTTCCAATGTAATAATAAACCTGGGGGATTCCTGGCCTCATGCGTGCACCCATGGACGTTTCTTTAGTCTCCCAAGATGTCATTTGTTTGGGGTTTTGGTACACTATTTAATTTTTATCTCTGCTTTTTTAGTATCTTGAACTGCAAATGAGAGAGAGCTGCATACTAACTTTAAAATATATGTTTTGTTTCTAGTTCCCAAGAGGATGAGCGGCCTATGTCACCCTTCTATGTGAGGTATTTATTCAATTGTTTTATTTTTCTGTGTGGGATCGACTTGTTATCAGAATTAAATGTGAGAAATTATGCCAGAAATGCTAAACAGACTGTAATTGAACTGAAGATTAATGTTAAGCTCGTAACTGTTGCTCAGCTAGTGGGATGAGTGAGCCTTTGAAGATACAAATTGTGTTGTAAATGTTTTGTATTTAGAGAGAAGGCTTAGGATTTAGTGCCAGTCTTGTAAATTCTTAATTAGAAGATGGACATTTGTTTCCTCTTTTCTTCAATCATTATGTAGCTGAGATGCTTATCATGAGTATCTTAGAATCTGTGGGCATGGGAAAGATTTTTGCCACAAGCTTTGAGTAACTGGCAGCATGTGCACCGCACAGAAAGCAAGAAGGAACCAGATGGTGAGTCAGCAGCCCATACAGCAGCTGCTTCTCTGCTGCAGCCCGGAAAAGCAGGAGAGTGTTTGGGTCCCCAGTGTGCCCGCCTGGAGGGAATGCTGTTCACGCTGCATTTGAACAAATTGAGTTTCTTGTTTTGCCAACTGGAAGGCAAAGTCACTACTTGTAGAAGTGGCCTAATTCTGTTGACATCAGTGAAAGTTTGTTTTGCTTGTTTCAGTTGCAGGCTCTTTTCCAGTGCTCTCATTTATAGTTAGTGGCAGAACAGAAGCCAGGGCAATTAACAATGAAGGACTGTAGTGGAGGAAGGGCCAGATATTATAATTGGGTTCTTTGATCTCTGCAGAGTTTAAACAAAGCAACCCCTGTGGTGTTTCTCTGAGAGCAGCGATATATTAAATTCTTACAGTGATTTCTTAAATTTGCTAATTCTCTTGCATATATCCTGTTTATCTTTGGAGCTTTGATGTGGGTCAGTCAGTGGAACAGCTGCTCATGGACTAGCCTGGTGGCATGGTCTTCTCTGTCTGCAGTGTCTTTGTGCAGATGTTGCCTAGTCAGTGCTTCAAAAACTTGAAACTGTCTGAGAAGACTCTGCTTTTTCCTTTGGGAGTTTATTTTATAGCTGCATGCCTTCCCTGTCACAAGTTTTCTCCATTTACATCCCCATCTTGTCTTTCCATTGAAAACTATCCCCTTCTTTCTTTTACTCTCTGTCTCAACGTGATACTTAAATGATTGTAGTCCTTCATTACATTTCCATCTGTCTTATTGCTCATGGAGAAATTATCCAGGAAAGAGATTCTCTTCATCAGACCTAAGGAGATGAGGAGCTAGGAGAGGACCTCTGGAAACTGATGTGAAAGGACATTTCTGAGAGAGAGTGAGTGGATTTGAAAATTTTAAGTAGAGATGTGGGCATACTACAGTGTGTCCATTGGAATGAAGGGATGCTTTCTGCAGGAATATATCTTGCAGTTAGGCAGGGAAAAGTCGGGAATAAACACATATATGGAAGGCGAAGAAAAGGCTAATAGGAGCAGTACACCTTGCTACACAAGGCTTTATGGAAAGCTTGTGTCTTTTGTAGCATCGCTGAAATGTGATTCCTTGTAAATAAAGCAACAGCTTGTATGTCTTGCTGCTATTTATCATGCATCAGAAGTGTGTACTCCTGAGGTCGGTTGCCAAGTGCAGTTAATTTGGCAGGAGAGATGGTGCTGGCTACACACTTCATAGTGCTCCGACAACTGAGAACTTGAGTGGGTACCCAGGTTTTTCCGTGAGGCTTTGAACGTTCTAATTGTTGCCCCAGAGCTGTGGATGACATGCAGGAATTGCATTTCACACCATGAAAAAGGATTTATCTGTCTAGTGGTTAAATCTGTTTCTTTTGCTACCAGTCACACTTACATAGTTTCAGTAATCCTTCAAGTGAATTATGAATGTGTATGTGCAGAGAGCTATCACTGCTGCATTTATACAGTTGTTCCATATAGATAATTATGGAACAAGAGCTTTTTAGCTTCCAGACAGTGCATAGTACTTATCCTTTTGCCAGTGTGAAGAAGTATTGTGTCCTTATGTATACCAGTTTTAGTAGGATCAAACCAGAGACTTCATTCTAGTACTGCACCATATCAGCTAGCAATGGAAATGTCTCCCTGGATGTTACTTATAACCATAAGGCTATGCTCAAGGTGTTAACTTTTAAGTCAGAGCTGTCAGAATGCCACCAGTACACCATTTCTTAAAAAAGCACTGAGTTAGGGGTTTCTAGACATTGGGGAAGTCATGACCAAGTGTAGGAAGGGAATAAGCAGTCACTAGTAGTACAGGAGTAAGTGGTAAATGAGGTCAAATGTGGCAGAGGTTTGTCAGGAGAGGCAATACCAGTACAGCCACATTGTTTGGTTGTTTTTATTTTATGATAAGACTTTCCAGAGAGGGGAAGAAAAGGAGCGTACCTAAATCATACTGATGTCAGCAAAATAGGTTCTGTCATGCTGCCTGTGTGGAGAAGATGAGCATTAGTACTAGAGCTTAAAGATGGGTAGGGAGATGAGTCCTAGAGAAGGATGATTGATAATGGAGCTCCTCAAGTGTCATGGTCTGTCATTTTCTTTTTTTACTTTAATAGCACCTAGCATAATGGAATGGAATCTTGCTCATTAACTGGGCTTATAGCAAAAATTCAGGAGGAGTGAATGGGATGGAGAAAATACATGACAGTGAGGTGAAATAAGATATAGGATGATGGAGATAGGTATACATCTACAAAGATAAGCATTAAATTCAAGATGCAGGATAAAGAATAATAACATAGGTAATAATCATATACCTCAGGACTAATAATGAAAACCTGTGATGTGAAAAGGGAGTTCCTCACATTTGGAAATACCAAGGAATGAAAGGATGTGGGCATGCTTGTCAGTGGGATGAGTGTTCAACTTGAAGTAATCATATGACAGTGGATATATAAAGTAGTCTAGTAAGACTGATGACTAACTTACTAGTGATCTAGTAGGAGTTGCCCCTGCTCATGGTCAGGAGATTGGAACTGAATGATCTTTAAGGTCCCCTCCAACCCAAACCATTCTATAATTCTGTCATTTTCAGTGTACTTAGAGAAAGTATGTATGCCTTTGTACAAGAGTCAGTATAGTTTCAGTAACTTGTGTTCAAATGGCATTGTGTTTGTAAAGATGTTTAAAGGACCCTGAAGACTCCTACCAGGTGGAGAAAAGAGTGAGGAGAGGAATCAGAACATATTTCCTCTGACTTTTAGACTGCGAGGAGAGATTGATTAGTTTAGGTAACAAAACTGATGCAAAAGAGAATGTGTGTAAACAAATTATTAATAAATTTGGACAGAAATTTTATAGCTGGAGTCCTTTTTTGTTGAGCATTTCAAGGCTGAAAATCAGCTTGAATCCATTGGCCTGCTGCTGACTAGGGTTATCTTTTCTCTCCCTGTACTCCTTAGCAAGACAATTTGTTGGTTCAGCTGTGCTTAATACCAGGCAAGGAGTTTTCTGCAATGTCAAAAGAAGAGGGGAAAACCCTGTTAGGTGATTGGTTGTTCCAGGGAGTTGTGCCTGAAGGTCTTTTATGTTCCAAAATCTTTTGTAACAAGACCTTGCAGTAAAGGGAGTTGAAATTGTTAAAAATTCTGTGGCGCTGCTCTTTATGTAATTCTGTAATAAGACTGTGAATGCCAGCTGTGCTGAGTAATTACTACTAAGAAACAGTGTGCAGTGTCAAGCAATGAAGCAGCATCTGGTGACTCACTGAAATTCAGCTTGTGCAATGAATTTTTAGAAGGCTGCAAATCTACAGACATATTTTATGCTGGTGTACACACCTTGGATTTAGTCATGTATATGCTTTCAGAGGACTTTTCCTCATGAGTACGTTCTGAGATAAACCAGAGTGATATTACAGGGGGAAGAGGCAAAGGTTTTGTAGTGTGGAGCTTCCTTGTTAATGTGCAGAGTGTTAAACTGATATTGGGATGAGAGCTGACACCACAGGAAATGCCAAAAGTTGCATTAGATACCTGTCAACATAGGGCAAGGTGTTGGACAGTTTTGTGTGGTTTAGTACTTCTTTTCCTTGAAGTACAGATATCCTGTTGGCAGTATTCAGTGCAGCTAACTATTTTCTCCTTTTAACAGTTATTTGAGACAACTCCTATTACATTCCTGTATTCTTGGCCTGTGCTGTATTTGGTAAAATGTTTTTATTTTCTCAGGTCAATTTTCTGAAGAAACTTAGAAATCTTGTTCCAGATTTTGCACCTGCTCAGAAACTTGCTTGGCTGCCATCCCATATTAAGCCTCATGCTCAATGGGGCATGCCATAAGAGCTCCTGAAGCCCATAGGAGTGCTGGATCCTTTTAGGAGTCATGATTACGTTGTGTGATGCACAGTAATGTCCTGTGTCACATCAGCGCTGTCAGAAAATAATCACCAGAATGCTGGGTGCTCTGACCCCTGTGTCCATCCATCATGCAGACATGAGACCTTTCTGCACGGACACAGCCGTCCACATTCCCTGAGCTGTAGATCAGGTAGCATCTAGGAGTCCCCTTCAGAGTTGTCTCTCTGCCAAGCAGTAGGTGTCAGTGTGCACCCAGCATGCAGAGTGATCCCAGTGCGAGGAAAAGCAGCGGGAGCCTTGAAGAAAACAAGACAGATGCTTTTAATGAGGTTAGTTTTCTGCGTAGTGAGAAGGTAGTGTCAAATATAAGGTACTTCATTTAATAGAAGGACTATTGGATCTCAACTTCTGAAAGTGTGAAGGTGCTGAGGAAACACTGAAAGTGTGGCCTCTGTGTGATGGGACATTCCAGTAACTAAGTGCACATATATTTATTTTTAAATTCACTGTTTTCACATTTGATATACAGATACAATCCTTCTCTCTGGGGAATGTGTGTCAAATTGAGTAGCTGTCCAAACAGATCCCATGTGAATCTGTGGTATTGCATGTTGCAGCATGCAGCAGTTGCGGAGAGTGAGCAGTGTATAAATACCGGTGAAAAAGGGATGTCCTAGGACATGGGTTCAAATAATATATTCAGGAGGAATTCAGAAATTTCCCACCTTAAGTGTCAAAACTATTTTAACATCCTCTGCTTTGCTGGAATGGCAAAATGGTAAGAAGCTTTTGCATCCGTTGAGGCATTCCTACTGTTGTGTTTGGCTTTAAAAAAACCACTACTACCAAAACCAAACAACAACAACAAAAACAGCAACCAAAAACAAGAGGGGGGGGGTGTGGGGGTGTGGATAACTTTGCCTCCTGAATAAAGGAATAGATCTCAGCAATGAGCAGCCTTAGTTCCAGGTTGCAAGTATAGCTTGTAGGCCATTAAGTATTGTCAGGAATTAATTCATTCACTCTGTAAATCAAAATGCGGTCTGGGAAAATGTTATGCCAGTAAGTCAGTTCATGCTGGTTGATGTTTCTTACTTTGCCTTTTTAATATCTGGACGCTAATATATTTTCATGAATACTGCCTTAAAAGGAAAATAAACAAACAAACAAAAAACCCAGAAAAACAGGAGAGAGGTATTGATACCCATCTCAGTTATTTGCCTGCTGTCACAAGATGCTCCATCCACACCAAACAGTGCACATATTACATGAGAGAATGCTCACTCTGATGTGTGCCTTTTAAGCCCCGAGAGTACTAATTACATCTCTCCTCTCCTCTTAATGTGCTGAAAAATGATGGAAAATACCACTTGGGGTTGAAACAGAACGGGAGAAGAGGCTGCGCAGTAAGTTTGCAAGATAGTATCCAGAGCTGATGCAGAATGTCTCAAAGTGAGAAAAAGAATTCAGAAAACGGGTTTGACGACACTGGGAAGTGCTAGAGGTCAGACTTCTCAAAAGGAAAAGTGTGAGGGGTCATAAGCTAGTTCAAAATTTTATAGTGCTTAAAACAGCTGTGTGCCTTGATGCGAGTTTTGTAGCTGGCTTTCTGAAAGTAAAAGTTCCCAGCACTGGGAAACTTTCCTGTTGCTTTCTTTCACCCAAGGAGAACCTTTAATTTCTGTCAAAAGTTGCATGCTCTGCAGCAGCATAATTTAATAAAGACAATGTAGCTTTGGAGATAATTGACCATATGTATCAGTGAAATGGAGCAGACGTGAGAAGAAAATAATTAACAAAAGCAGTACATGAGTTCTCGTTGTCCATATGATTTACTGAGTAAAGCAGCCCCTCTAAGGCAGCTGCCTGCACAGATGGGCATGCCAAGAGGGCTCTTCTGGGCATGGCTCTACTCAACTGCTCAATGAAGCATAAATCCAGTGACAGAGTGACTTTTACCACCCAAGAAGTTTGGAAAACCCCACAGAATACACTTTGACTGTCCGGTTGCCCCTCTGGATTGTGAAATCCTTATAGACCTGTCTGTGCCTTGCCCTGGGTTTGCTGATGCATCCAACTACCTCCTGCTCTGTCCCTGGGAAGGCTTAAACCCTGAAGCTGGTGTGTAATTCTCTCCCCTCTACCATTTGATTTGGATATGAAATTCCTCGATGTAAAAAGGATTGTGCAGAGATAAATCAAGTGATTTAGCAATGTGTTGCAATCAAGCTTCAAAATTAAATAGCAAATGAAATTACCAATTGTGGAATGAAATTTAGTGTATCTGGAAAAAAAAAAATTAAATCTCCATTTTGTTGAGGGTGGGCTAGCAAAACAGCATCACAGGGCTAAGGATAAATTTATATTCTTTATACAAGAGAGTAGTATTTAGAGGGGAAATAAAATCAGAATGTCAGAGCTTCATTTTGTAGTTGTCTATTCAGGTGGCACCTAGCCATTTACATAATTCCTTGTTATTTGTCTGTAGGTTGAAAATCACCAGTAGCTCTCAGACAGAATCCAGGTTGTCTGAGTAGGGCTTTTCTAGATACCACAAAGTAATTATGTAGATGTGCCTCATTAGAAGAGTTATTGGA
The DNA here is from genome assembly GCA_013396835.1 of Psilopogon haemacephalus. Taxonomy (NCBI): domain Eukaryota; kingdom Metazoa; phylum Chordata; class Aves; order Piciformes; family Megalaimidae; genus Psilopogon; species Psilopogon haemacephalus. The sequence goes on along the minus strand of VWZI01011363.1, from coordinate 1,082,177 downwards.
CTTAAAACTGAATTGGTGTTAGCTGAAGCACAGAGTTAACTGAGAATTAGACATCCACAGAATGTGTTGGGGTGTGATGAAGTATTTCGACATCTTACTTCAGTATTGTTTGTATCTTCATCCTTTGTTTTTTGCTACTTCTTTTGCATAAAGAATCTGGTGTGTTTTCAGTAGTGGTGTGAGCAGTTTGCAGGCATTAAGTTTTACTTGTGTCCTGTATTTATCCTTTTGGGAGTTTGCATTTTTGCATAGTATCAATCCTGTTGGAAACAGAATGAAGAGCTGTTTCCTGGGTTTGCCTCTCTTGTCTGATAGGTAGATACACCTATACCTAAGCATGTTTTAAAAAAACCTAGAAACAATCCTGTTTCCCTCATCACTACCATTTTCCTGACATGAAAACAGAGAAGAAAGTTGTGATACAAAAGACACATTTGTCCCATCAGGATTGCATGTAAATATTTCAGAAAGTTGATACAATATTAAGTTACTCCATACGTGTAGGAGCGGCGGCCAGCATGAGAATTATAATGTGCCTACCACACTGGCATCTTCCTTGCTAATCTGTCTCCATGGGAGGCCAGATCTTTAAAAATAGTTTCTGGCTCGGAAGACTTTATGTAAGTGAACAGGAAAGCAAACAAGGTGCTTGAAATATACCCTTCCAATTGCAAAGTGTGCTGGTTTGAGGCTAATTGGAATATTTTTACTGAGAGAACTTAAATCATTGACTGTGAGAAGAAAAAATAACAGTGATGCTTGTATCGCTCATTCTGCTGAGAGACGCAAATAGTCAAAACACAGATAAGGTGCTCACTTCTTGTACGCTTCTTAGTCCTCAGCTCTTCTTCTCTGTCGTCTGGTTGCATCTCGGTGTTCTTTTCCTTTGCATGAGATCTGTGTAACCTGATCTAACCCTTTTTCCTCTAACCTTCCTTGTTGTCTTTTTGACACCACACCTCAGATCTCTGCAGATTTATCACGTAAGCTGTACGGAGATTGATCTGTTTTTCTAGGCGGGGTGGGCAGTGGGGAGAAGAGAGGGAGAGGGAGAAGGTTGGTTTGGGAGCCCTCTGGGCAGTCTGACGGTTTCATGAGGGGTTTTGTTTTTCTGTATTACTTTTAATTTGTATGTAGCTGTAAATATCTGTAATATTTTTTTTTTTTTAATATATGCTTGTAAATTGTGCTAAGCTGTAAATGTATAAAGCTTCATTTCCATAACTTCCAGCTGTCTGAGTTTAGTCTAGGTGAATCCTTGTTAGGGGCAGCAGGTAACACCCAAATGACTACACAAAGTCATCCAGTAGTTAATAGCAAAGATAGTATTTGTGGAAAGAGAGAGGTTGTGCAATTTATTTATTTCCCTATATGTGCTCTTATTATTAAGTACAGGGATGCTTGTCTGTGTATCTGCCGTTCATTAAATCCTCAGAATGATACAGCTGCTCTGGTGCTGTGCAAGTAATATGGGACATACTGACAAGTTCTAGACTCGTTTCCTGCAGTCCCACCGCTCCAGGGACCTGTGCCAGGGCTAGGAACGAGTGCCAAGTGAGGCTGGGATTGGAGGGGATGCGCATGTGGTTAGGGCACACTCCTTTACCCACAGCCAGCTGAACAATGGCTCAGCTGAAGGAAGATGAAGAATCTTGCAAGCCTGATTTGCCGCTGGGTATTCGTAGTGAAAAGCAAACCCTACAAGAGTTAGGCTGATTTGTTAGTTTTGTTAAACTGGTTGCAGAGGCCCCTCGTTTACCCTTCTTGACCTCTGTTGCCTGCCTTCTGCCACAGTTGCCACTCAAACTGAGGAAGGCCACAGAGTTGTTTGGCTAGCTCTAGAGCTGTATGAAGTGTGACAAAGTTGAGGGAAGCAGAGGGGAAACCTTTGTTTAGTGCAGTCAGCTGTCGGTGGGTCTTTTGCACTGAAATGGTTTGGGAGAAGCTGCTGAAGATTGAAAGTAATGAAAGGCTGTTTTGGCAGGAAGCACATGTTGCATCCAGGCTGGCATGTACCCTGGCCACACGTTGCCATTTTATTGGGACATATCAGTCAGTTGTACTGCAAATTCCTCTACTGATAAGGGGATGAGTGGAAATGAAATTCCTAGGCCTCTAATGTAGTTAGCAAAGATCACAGGAGGGATGAGTAGGCAAAAAGCATCACCTTATCTGCAAAGCTGAGCCAGGAGGAAGAAGGGGCAGGGTGCGACTCAGCTTGGCAGAGAAAGGAAAGCAGTCACAACTGTGCAAGGTGGCACGTCAGCTCAAAGGGATTTAAACAGCAAGCACCACCGACACCTACAGTCTCATCAGCTCTTCCTGAGCCTGAAAGCTAAGAAAGGGAAAAGGGAATAAGAGCATACATTTTACAAAAAGAAAAAAGGGAAGCAAAGAACATGAATATCAGAGAGTGGTAAGAGAGCTGTGCGTAGCCTGTATTTTGCTTCTGTCCTCCATTAATATTTAAAGATTCTTAAATATTAAGTCCTCTTTCACAGTTTCTACATTTTTAAGTTGGCCTCAAAAGGTGGGGATTTTTGTGACATAGCTAAAACAACCTGCAGCAGCATAAAGCCTAAAAGAAAGCAAAAAATTCTGCAAGATGCTGAGGTCTAACTTTCTGTTAGACCTTGGCCTACTGCAAGGGAATGACAGGGAAAAATAATTCTTGAGGACACTTTTATTGTCAAAATTTGCCATGTCACCGTGCAAGTGAGAATTCTTCAATGGGAAAAGTTGTGGCCTATACATGCAATTGTTGCTGGGAGGTTTGTTTAAATCTGAGTGCTGCAAAGAGCAAGGGGTTAAAGACCTTATTGTGATAATTAAATCTAACTTTTTTTCTTTTTTTTTTTTTTTTTTTCCTCTATTACACAGTGCCCACATGTCACAAGTCAATAGTACCATTCCTGCTACAGGAGAGTAAGTGTCTCTTCTACAATTTTGTAGCTACCGTTTTTGTTTAGTGGAACTTTCTAAAGTACCTCCAGTTATTCTTTGATTTCTCTTTAAGGGTTGTTCTTAGAGGAGCAAAATAAAGACACTGTTTCCCAAACTGAAACATCTGCAGTGGCGATAAATCACTTCTGAAGAATTTTCAAGCTCTTGGTTCTCTCCTCATACTGTGCTTACAATGTTCTGGTTAGGCAAAACTTGAGTTATGTAGACAAGCCATTCACTCTGTGTCATCCTCCCATTCTTGTTTGCTCCCTTTTGTATCCCAGCAGAGAACACAGCTTGACCTTACTACCATGTCTGGGAGTAGCAGAGCTAATGAGTTTGCTCTGTTACCAGAGCTGGAAATTCCCAGTTACTGATGGATCTACAGAACTCATTCTTCAAATATATGAAATTTAGACATGACATGCTTACTTAGTTAAACCATGTGGGGGTTTGCCGTTGCTAAAATCTTTCAATGTTTTGGGGAACTGCAGCCTCAGCAGACTTAGAGCTCTAGCAAGTTAGCAATAACTTTAGTAAGTTCTCTGGAGAAGTCAGCCCAGGTACAGGTTCTTGTGCTCATAGCTACTCAGTTGAAAATTATCCAGCAAATTCTGCAAATAACATTTTTAATTAAGGAAAAGCACTAGAAGCTATGAATGGACTTCAGACAGGCACCTTGGAAAAACACATTCTTCAGCACACTACTTAAAGCATTGCAGGAAACAGGGATGAACGTAAATATGTTTTTAAACGGTCTTTTCATTAATACAAAATATCTAGATTTTGCCCATTAAAAAATCCTATTAGAAAGGAAGGAAATATTACCAGAGAATATCAGTACCAAAATGAAGATTTGGTTGTGTTGAAAGTTCAGGTAGTCTCAGGTCTTTAACTGATGCAACTGCAGAGTGTCCCTTACAGTGGCTTTTGTGGAAACATTCTGCTGCAAGTGGGTTATGGCTGACTGTGAATGCATTTGTAGTGCAAGAACAGGGTGAAAACCGCATGAACTAAGAATCAAATCCATGCTTGGTCACCTAGTTCAAGTATATGAGGAGCTTATAGTGAGATACTGTTTGCCTGTTCGCATCCCTCTATGAAGCAGCAGTGAATCTCCTTCTTGCAAATGATCTCTGGCTTTACCAAGCTTGGATTGCACAAGAGACTTGACTGGTGTCAGTATGGCAGGGTATAAAATACAATTTTGTCAGGGCAAGGACTGTTAAAGTGGAGGATGAAAATTAGGCCCCAATGTCTGTGTATGAAGTAAGTAAAACTGTCTGGTTTACTAAGTTCAAACATCCCTAAAAATAAAAACGAGCAAGATGAATTGTGAAGGCTCGGCTCTTCTGAGAGACCTGAACATCAAAGTGAAGACTCTGGGTTTAGCTTTTTGCAGATGTCACAGCCACAGGACATGTTATACTGCCTTGCCATCATAAAACAGAATCCTCAGGTACCCTTACTTTATTTAATTTTGCAGAGAGGGAGCTCCGCAAAGTCTTTGAGCTCAATTGACCTTATTTTTCGGCTTGACAGGTATTTAGAGAAGACAATCCGCTCAGCCGTGGAGCAGCATCTCTTTGATGTTCATGGCTCAGGCGGCCAGAGTTCAGAGGACTCTGAATCGGGAACATCTTCAGCCTCTTCTAATGTGTCTGCCAGGCAGAGGAGGCGACATCACAAAGAGCAGGAGGAAGCCCGGAGAAACAGAGACATGTACGAGCCCGGTTTCTTTGTTTTGGAAAGTATATTTGATTAAGTATACCCTACTTGATAAGTAGGCATTGCCTTGATAAGCATGCCTCTTATCAAGGCAATGCTTAGCTCTGCTACAAACTTCACTACCCCTTGCCCTGAGTTGAAAGTGCAGAGCAGGTTGGAGTACCCGTGCAGCATCCGTTGCGTCAGCTAGAACTGGTGAACAAGGAGTTTATTATAGGTCATGGAGTGGGGCAAAGTGATAAGAATTTGTTTTTTTTATGCAGTATAGTAGAGTTCTTATTTACAGTATTGGAATGGCTTGATTTGTTGCTGTAGTGGAAATTCCCAAACAGTTGGCCCTATTGCCTGTAACTTTTTGTAGATAAAAACATTTGGTTTAGTTGGTTTTCTGAATTCAGAATGTCTTAAAAAATGGAGCCAAGTTCCGCTTTTATATATGGAGGCACAGCTTATGTTTGGGTTTACTGAGAGGACTTGGGAGTTTGTCTGAAAGTAGAAAAATCTTCCTATTGATTAACGAGGATTTCAAGAATTTCTGTCTACCCTTTTACACAAAGTTTAAATATGATTTAGTGGTGAATTTTGTTAAATCTCCATCAAAGAGTGTAGGTAGTGTCACCACAGCCATAAACACTTAACCAAGGTATCTTTGAGGAACTGTAGCTGTAAACTTTGCAAGGCCGTGATCTAATCAATGTTTACACAGCTTTAGCACAGAACTAGCTCTTGTAAAGAATGTATATACTTGACTTCAGTATTAGATTGTTAGGATTTCAAGTTAGATTCCAGAATAAACGTGTCATCTCTTGTTTTTAACTGGGTACTACATTCCCCAAATCCTTTTGGATCTGCACCTTTTTATACAGGCACATAACTATCAATGTCTTGTGCTAATATCACAACCATGCTATTTCCCAAAATGTGTCAATGCTCCTGTTGTAGAAAAAAAAAATTAAATACATAGTTGTCAAGCAAGAAGCTGTTTCCAGAGTGAATGAAAATACACTATGAAGATGGACTGGGAAATTAGCACTTGCAAGTCACCAAATACCTGGCAGCAGTTCTAAAGTAGTTTTTCTTGTTCAGTAGCCCTGCTGACAGGCTTCTCAGGTAAGTAGGTCAGAGACTGGCTAGTGTACGTGTTGGGAAGCATACAGTACTGCAGGGCTTTTTTTGCCAATGTTGCATTACAGAGCTCCCTTTAGACATGGCTGGCATGGTTGTTCAGGTTTGGTCCATGGGCTGGAGCCAAAAACTGAAAGCACATCAGGAATTTTCACTGCTGGCTAGGGTTCAAATTGTCTGCTTGGTTGGCTTAGGTTAGGCTGCTGGAACGTCTTTGGGTGAATTATCAAAATCCAAACCCTCATTCTGTTGTTTTGATTGAGTGACTTCATCTCTTCGCCTTGTGATGGATCACAAGAGGATTTGTAATGTCACAAGATGGGACTTTAGATAGGAAGAGTGTTTATCACAAAAACACATACGTGAGCTCCCAGGCTTTGCAGATTGTGATCTGCAGGCTGTGTAGATGTAACTGATCTACTCAGGGGTCTGTAAAAACTTCTACAGAGGTAAATGTGCTGTCTTAGAAGTTTAGTCATAGATTTATAATACCTCTTTGTATCTCTTATACCAACAAATCCTAGAGATTTGTGGTCTATAAAACCACCAAAACTTTCTGTGTTTGTTTTCGATCTGAACACTTCATCACTTTGACACTGTACAGATGCTACAGCATAACTGTTTTTGTATCACATCAGTGCAAGGTTAGATAAATTCTCCCACTGTTTGTGAGAGGAAGCTTTGGAATTTCACGGCAATATATAAGGCATCTGCACATACAACAGTTAGCAAATACTGTAGTTTCAATGTCAAGTGTTAGCATCCTGCCTTCAGCCTCTGGCAAGGTCGGATGTTGAAGAATGGAATGCATTTTCCTGTTTCACATAATGTAGTGAAGCATTGTGTATGTTCATCTTCGTAATTGCAAAAATTAGAGGGAAGTCTACTAAACAGATTGTGAAGGAAAAACTGCATGCTGAAGGACTGGCAGGATAACTGCAGGGCAAGATAAGCCATATGCCAGGCATCTGGAAAACATGCACGAACCCTGCTAGCCCACAGTCCCAGCTAGTGCATTGTGCTGACTTACAGCTGGCTATCACCTTCAGTTCCCAACAGAGCAGAGCAGTCCTAACAGTTGTGTTGCCTCTGCAAAGGTGCATTCCCTTTTCTGTTTTGTCTCATTCCCAAGCAGGAGTCAAGCATTTGGCTAAAGCACTTGCATTTGAGAATCTGAAGAAGAGGGCAAATTATGCAGCATCATGCACCAAAGGAGACCCTTGGACTGCAGCTGTGAATCACTTTGTAAATTAAAATCACTTATCTCAAAGGAAAATATGTTGCCTACTCTGTATAAAAATACCACAGCCAGCCAGGAGCTAGTCCAGCTTCCACGTGAAGTCAATGGGATTCCCAGTGTTTGCTTTAGTGGGAAGTTAATCAGTTGATCCTCACGGCTTTCTCACCAGAAGTATATACACCTGGCTTTCACTCTTCAGTGGGATGTAGTGTGTGGGGCTGCTGCAGTAGGAAGAGCCAGAGATACTGGTATTTTAGGGCACAGAGGATGTTTCTAGAACTGCAGCAGTCATTATGATGCGTTTCTCTCTTGTAGGGGGTGAGCATTTTAAACAACTTCTTGTTGTGGTGTGCCTTTTCTTTTTAGGGAAGTCGTCAACAAAGAAAACATTCCCTCTGGATTTGGCAGTCTTGAAGACTGTATTCTAGCTGCTCAAGAAGTAGAAATATTGCAAGAAAACAGCTCTGGATATCTTAGCGAAAGGAATAAACCAAAACGGCAGAAATCCAGCACCAAGCTCTCAGAGCTTAACGACAACCAGGACAGTCCTATGGTAAGCCAGCACAGTGTACTATATGATGCTTAGCGGGAAAAAGTCTTTTTTACTTCAGTGCACATTTGGTACCCTTGGGTAGCAAATTTTTGACTGTAACAGAAGCATGAGTGACTGTTTTGAACTACGCCGAATGCTGGATCACACTCTTGTAACCTTTGTAATGAAAAAGATTGAATACTGAGAAGTCATGTTTCTGTTATGACCCTCTTGTTCTATCTAATAATTTTCTTCTTCCACAACTTCTTGCTTTTTTTTTCCTTCTGAATACAGTGAAGCATTTTGGAAAGAGAAAAAAGAAAGTATTTTTCGTAGTTTTCCAAAATCTTGCATGTAGGTTTACTTGTACAGGGCAAGTTTATTTTTATATTCCTGCTAAGATCTGAAAATATAGATCACAAGTGACTTCTTGATAATGAGATGTCAAAGGTGTTTTATGCCTTTTTCCCTAAAGCCTGTTATGGTACTGTGGTGTTGGCAATTTGCAAAATGCTTTGGACTGTGCTGATCCAAAAGATGATCCATCTAGCTACCTTTTGTTGAAGAGATAAATGGCACTGATGGAATGTCCTGAAAATCTGGAATGCTGTACAGTTTGTCCAGCATATTCTTGTGTGATCTTCCCAGAAGACAGTTGGCCAGCTTTTACGAGCTGTAGAATAAAACAGATGCATCCTCCTTCCCTCTCAAGCAGACCAGACTTTGGTTGTAGTGTCAACAATTAAGAAACTGCACTGAGCTTTCACTCAGGGTCTGCTTACAGTGGCTAAAGCGCTGTGCATCCCAGTACCTGGCACCATGCATGCATTACACAGCTACTAGTAACAGTGAAAGCTGTGTCTAAGTAGTGTCCTTCCAAACTGTGGGACATTTCCTTCAGCTGTACTTCATTAAGTTTGAGAGCCTGCTGTGAGGGAATTCTCTAATGTGGCACTGTGTTTGGATTAATTTTGTTTAGGTCACAAAATTGCAACAGTGTGATACTGTTGGCCTATGCAGAAATTCTAGAGGGAGATAGATTTGGCTTATCTTTGTGCTAAAAAGACAGCAAGATGGTATAATCATAGAATCATAGAATGGTCTAGGTTGGAAGAGACCTCAAGGATCATCCAGTTCCAACCCCCCACCATAGGCAGGGACACCTCCCACTAGATCAGGTCGCTCAAGACCTCATCCAGCCTGGCCTTGAACACATCCAGGGAGGGGGCAGACACAACCTCCCTGGGCAACCTGTTCCAGTGCCTCACCACCCTCACTGTGAAGAATTTCTTCCTAACATCCCGTTCAAATCTCCCCTCTGCCAATTTGAACCCATTCCCCCTAGTCCTGTCATTACAAGACCTTGTGAACAGTCCCTCCCCAGCCCTCCTGTAGGCCCCCCTCAGATACTGGTAGGCTGCTATAAGGTCTCCTTGAAGCCTTCTCTTCTGCAGGCTGGAGTCCCAACTCTCTCAGCCTGTCCTCATAGCAGAGGTGCTCCAGCCCTCTGATCATCTTCGTGGCCCTCCTCTGAACTCTCTCCAACAGTTCCATGTCCTTCTTGTGCTGGGGGCTCCAGAATTGCACACAGTATTCTAGGTGGGGTCTGACAAGAGCAGAGTAAAGGGGGAGAATCACCTCCCTTGCCCTGCTGGTAATGCCTCTCTTAATGCAGCCCAGGACACGGTTGGCTGTCTGGGCCGCGTGTGCACACTGCAGGCTCATGTTGAGCTTCTCATCCACCCAGACCCCCAGGTCCTTTTCCTCAGAGCTGCTCTCCAGCCACTCACCACCCAGCCTGTATTTGTGCTTGGGATTGCAGCGCCCCAGGTGCAGGACCTTACACTTGGCCTTGTTAAATTTCATGAGGTTAGCCTGGGCCCACCTCTCCAGCCTGTCCAGGTCTCTCTGGATGGCATCCCTGCCCTCCAGCGAGTCAACTGTGCCACACAGCTTGGTGTCATCTGCAAACTTGCTGAGGGTGCACTCGATTCCTCTGTCCATGTCACTGACAAAGATGTTAAACAGCACTGGTCCCAGCACTGACCCCTGAGGGACGTCACTTGTCACTGCTCTCCAGGTGGACATTGTGCCCTTGATCACCACTCTCTGTGTGCCATCATCCAGCCAATTCCTTATCCAGCAGTTGTCCACCCATCAAGTCCATGTTTTTCCAGCTTGGTTACCAGGGTGTCATGTGGGACAGAGTCAAAGGCCTTACTCAGGTCCAGGTAGATGACATCAGTTGCCCTTCCCTTGTCCACTGCTGCTGTGACTTTATCATAGAAAGCCACCAAATTTGTTAGGCATGATTTGCCCTTGGTGAAGCCATGCTGGTTGGCATCAGGCACCTCTGCTTTGTTCTCTATCTGCCTTAGCAGAGCCTTGAGGAGGATAAGTTGTAGGTTGTGCTAGGATTTACTGCTCGCTATGAGTAACCTACTTGTATGATAGACACACTCTAACTTTGGGTCTTTGCTTATAGCAGTGGAGTTTAACAGAAGCAAAGTCAAGTGCCTACATTCTTTTCTGCATCTCTTCTCTGTACCTGTAGAATATAAAAGCCATTTAAATGAGAATTTGTGGATTTGGGAAAAGAAAGACTGACAGAAGTGTGACCCTGAAAAATGTGTGTGAAGTCTTAAAATGTCCTCAAACTTACCTGTGTCCATTGCACTTTGCCCTACCCCTCATTTTTGGATCTCTTGAGAGATAAATGCTGAAAGAAACACAAAGTGGAGTAACCTTGCACAAAAGCACTTTGACCGTCATGACTGTCTTTGGTTTTTGCCTGCTTTGTTAAAGCAAGTGTTGCAGTGGTGTTGCTACTGGGACTATCATTATGAAACAGCTTGCACAGAGCACAGTGCTACTCTATCTGAAGAGTAAAGGCTCCTCTTTAAATTTTCATGTGTGCACTTTTTTGGTACTCACACTTCAGAGATTGTCAGCAGGATGCGTGATTGTTAAGCTTTCTTTTGACTGCATCTTTGCACATCAAATAATAACCCAAATTAGCTACCTGCTTGAAGTATCAAAGGACATACCCTGCACCTTAAATTTACAAATAGACCATCATGTAAACGAGTTTGTGATGTTGCATCTTCTTCATCACCATTTTCTGAGCCTTCCTGCTTTCCAAAGCTTACAAGAGTATGTAGGACACTGGAAGCTCTCCTTCTAGCTGTCCAATTGCATCTGACTCAAAAGCACGTCAGCAGTGGAGAAACTGTCAGTTCCACTTACTCTCCCGAGCAAGCCAACCACAAAGCATTAAAACCTTATAACTGCATTTCAGGTACCAGTAGGGCTTGAAGAATCATAGTAGGCAAAGCTGAAATGACTGAGTTGTGTCACTTTCTGGGGCTGGATGTGTAGCAGAGGGTGAGGGTTGTGACTGCCCCAAGAAGTCCATGCACTCTCTTCCCTAGGGCCATGCTACTGACTGACTTCCTCCTATTTAAGAAGGGCTCAACCAAAAACCATGATAGAGAACCTCCTGGACATGTGGCAACATGGCTTGTCTTCACTTATTTCTCAAGGTCTTAGAGGACAACAGTTTTAATGTTCCTCTTTGTAGCCAAGACAAAGTTCAGAACCAGTTATCATAACCAGTTGGATTTCTTGCTCTACATTTGTATTAGTGCAAATTTAACGTTACCTCTGTGCATATGGTAGTGGCTTTGCATTCTTCTGCCTATTTAAGAAGAAATTATGCAAGGATTTAGCTGAGAAGGGGAGTATTTTCTAAGATGAGCATAGGGAGTTTTGCTGGTAAGATGATGATGATGTTCTCAGGCTCAGCCTCTCTGTCAGTCTGTAAAAGGGGAACTGGCGGGGTACCACACAGCATTATTCTGTTAGACATTTTGAGGTCATCTAATGCATTGAGCAGCTTGGGGTTTTTGCAGGTTATGTGCAATAAAGTGTGTGGGGATTGTTTTGTTATAAATGTCCAGCAGGCAGTAGTCTGATTGTTTCTGTAAGTTCTGTCAGATATTTCTATATTTGATCTGCTTAATGGCCTGCAGCTTGAATCTGTTTCTCTTTTGTGTCTCACTGCTTTAACATTTACTGTATTACAGAGTATGGAAAGCTATAACTCATCCAAGCCTATGGACAGAACAGGACACGATGACATGGAAGTTTTATCTGAAGAAAGGTGATTTATATTGGTTTCTTTAATATATTGTATGTTTTTTTTCCCTGTTGTTGTAGGACAGCCTAAGGTATTTTGCACCGCAGGCTGTGAGGGTGCCATTTAGTGGTGCTTCAGAACAGTACTACCCACCATGTTAGCTTCAAAGTAGAAATACAATGGAGGCACTCTGTATGTTGCATGGGCTCTGCCCAGCAGCATATCACAAAGATTCTTCTCCCAAGCTGTTAGGAATGGTACTGAAGACGGTGATGGTGCAGACTTCAAAAGAAGTCAGCTGTGCAAGGGACTGCAGGACCTGTCTCACCTGCCCTCTGGATTAGGAATTTCATTTGGGATTTTCTGTTCTCTAAGAGCTGTACTCTGCTTGCTTTAGATAACAGTTTCTCTCTACAGTTATGTTTATTGTGAAGGTTGTATTGATTTGTGTGGTGGGTTGAAAATTACCCCCAAATTATATCACCAGACCAGCTCAGAATGCTTGGAAGCAAGTGAAGCTATATATTTACAGAAAACTAACATTTACATATAATACAATATATTTACATATAATATAATGCATTTACATATAATACAATGTATTTATGTGTATAAAATATATTTACAAATATTTACAATTACTTCCAATTGAGAAATAACACAAAAATCCCCTCTGGTCAAAGCCCAGAAGGGTTTCTAGCAACCAGATCTGCTCCCTCCTCCCTCTCCCTCCCTTCTTCCATTACCTCCCAGTTGGTTTGTACCAGTGAGAAGGTTAGGACAGAGGTAAGAGAAGCAGTGCAAAGCAAGCCAAGGACAGGAAGAAGTAAAAATTGTTTATGCACTCATTTTAATCCCAATTAGCAAACCAATGAATAATACAAACTTTATTATTCTTTTTACAACCAATCCTCTAATTTGATTTATGTTCTGCACTGAGCTTTTGGGAAAAGTCCCGATTTGGTGGTTGGAATTTTCCAGTAAGTCTTAAACTACTACAGTTTGGAATAAATCGCATGATACTTACAGTTATGTTTATTGTGAAGATTGTATTGATTTGGAATAAATCACATGATACTTTTCACAAATAGCTCCTGAGAGGATGCAGAAATACATATTTTAGCAGACTGAGGCACTGCAGCCCAATGTCCCTCCATTTATTGAATGATTTAGTAAGTGTGCAACAGTGGCAAGAATCTGAAAACCTGTGTGTGCAGAAGTCTTGCTTGGTTTTGTTACAAGTCTGGTTTTGTGTTTCTAATATGTTGGTTTGTTTTTTTTTGTTTTGTTTTTTGCTTTTTTTTTAGCAAGGAAAGTGAAAATGATGAGGTTTTTTTCAGGCACCCTCAGGTTGGTATTTTTTTTATTTTATGTTTCAGTTTTATGGTCTCTAAGTGGGCTTTTTAATGAGTATGAACAAGTAGTTATGCATATATTTCTGTGAAATTTTGTTTCTCCCAGAGAAATGGAATTAGCATTTGCTCTTTCTTTCCCTTCCCTACGCTTTTTATTTACATAATTTAGGGAGCCTTCCCACCACTGAGAAGTTTGAAAGCACCTGCTTCAGTCCCTTTGATCCCTTGCCAAAAAGGGAAGCGTCAGTGAAGTCAGCACTTTGGTTGAAGTGTCACCAAGTTCCCCTATTAATCACTGCAAACAGGGTGTCTTATCTCCCAGGGTAGTAAGGTTCTCCTGTCTCTATAATAATTTGGTAGTTTTATTTATTTATATGTTTGTTTTCCCAGTGGGGCCTGTTGCCTTTGAACAAAGGTGTCTGTGATCCATTTGTCTTATAAAACTGTATCATCTTCTGCTTCTGTCTAAGGGTAGCTGCTTGGGATAAGATGTCAGGAGGGTAAATGTGACATTCATGACAACAATTTTTTTTTTTTGTTTTTTTTTTTTTTCAACTTTGCATTTCTGCTCAGTAATCAGCTCCTGCATTTGCTTTTTGATGTGTTTTGCTTTGCTGAAGTTAGGTAAAAGGCTGGGGTTGGGTTGGATGAACACCTTTGCAGTCATCGGTCCATTTGGGTTTGCTGGAAACAGCTCTAGACAGCCAAGCATTTAAAATACAGTTAAAAGACCTCTCCTTGAGTTTGGCATTGATTATAGAGGAGCACAGTAAAACAGCTGTGGACAATGTCTAGTTTCTTTGGCCATCTGCAGTTAATTGGGAGCTGACAGTATTTTTTAATCTAGCTGCTTCTTGTGGCCTTGTTTTATGGTGGTTTTTTTGGTGGTTGTTATTGGTTTGTTTCTTTGGGATTGGCTTGGGTTTGGTATGGTTTGGGAAGGTTGGTTGTTGGTTTTGGTTGGTTTTTTTTTTAAGTTGGTTGTTTCATGGTTTGTTTTTTTTTAAGTAGAAGCATTTGTTGCCTTTGAAAGACTTAGTTTCTGATAGGTATTATTTCTAGCGGGAAGGTTAAAAGATTATTTGGTAACAGCAGGGCTCTGCCCGGCTGTGTTGTAGGTGGAGAAGTTGAGGGGACACTGAAACATGTAGCCTCTGCAAGGGGTGTTGAGTGCCACTTTTGATCACTGCTCTGACTGGGCTTAGGTGGATCTCCTAATTAGTTCCCAGAGGGTCAGTAATTCCCAATGATCCTGCACTTGCTTGTGAGCTGTTGTGTTTTCCTGAGTGTAGATTTCACACCACTTCATACCTCATGGACCCACTTGCATCTGGAGAAGACGCTGTCACACGGTAGTCCCATTAAGCTTTTAAATTAGTCTGGGGAGGTATATTCCAATACTAAATCATAACCTTAAAATAAACTTCTCCTCTAGGAAGAATTTTTAAATTTAGAATTTTAACTGCAGTAAAATACATACAATTGTACAGATTATATAATACAGGAATTAAAGGTCAAGAAAATGCTACATTCCTGCAGGGTAGTTTTACATTCCTTGTCCCCTATAAGCCTTTTGATTAGGGCAGCTTAAATACATACCTTTTGTAACAAACAACTCATTCAGGATGAGAATGGGACAAGGAGTTTCCTATTCTTTTCTCTTTATTACCCCATTTGCAGTCTGAAGTTACTGGGAAGGGTATTTGGAATTTGCCATAGCTGCCAGTTGTGCACACTCAGGTCTCCATGAAGCAGTGAAAAATACCTTGAAACATGTCCCAGATGAATTTTCAGTGCTTTTGTGGCCTTCATAATCTGTCCTTTGAAGTAGCTACGCTCCAGAACATAGACCATGGTTTGAAAAACACATGTTTGTGGTCCCCAAGTTTTGATAAGGGAGGGGTGTTTGGAATTCATACCAACATGGCAACAAGTGTAGAGGGGATTGGCATGACTCAGGAGTAATTGTATTGCCAAGAGGCGCTTAGGGTCACTTCCTGCTTGCAGTTGTAATGGATAATCAGGCATAGGGGAAGCAAACCTTTTAAATACAATTTATTTGAATCCACGTGTAATTGAATAGAATACAAGTTTCTGAGCAGAATTCAGAGTACTTTCTCCTGCCATTCATTTCTAGGTGCTTGAGGTACTCTTTATGCTGAATCTCCTTTGGAAGGGAGGCTGAAAGCAGCTGAAGTATCTCTTAAGTTGCTTAGATCTGTAGTTACTGGTACCTGCAAAACACGGCTGCAGAAGCAGCTTCCTAGAAGCAGAACTCAAGTGCTTAGTATACTTGGTTGGGTGGTTGTGGTCATGTGTGAGATACAGTCACAGCGCACTGTGCCTGCCAGCTGCTACTGAGATCATCAGCTTGCTGGCTCTTTGGTTTGTAAGAAATTGTGGCACATCCATACCTAAAGCACAAGAGTTCTTCCTTACTTCCTTATCCTGAAGATTGGCAACTGGTTGCATCAGGAAATCAAACAGGAAAATAAGTGATGGGAATACTGAATTATCTACCACTCTGTGGGTTTGGAGCGTTAATGGAAGGAAGGTTAAATGTCTACTTCCTTGAGTCTCCTGGGTTGCAGATTGCCTAATGATTTATTCATTGTATTAGAGAAGAGTAAATGGCTGTGGGCACAGCACAGGCCTGTTTTTAAACAGATTTAAAATTCTTCCAACAACTGAAGCGACTTTAGAAGTAAACCAACATTGCTACCATCTTTCTAATACAGAATCATAGAATCACAGAATGGCTTAGGTTGGAAGGGACCTCAAAGATCATCTAGTTGCAACCTCCCACCGTAGGCAGGGACACTTCCCACTAGATCAGGTCTCTCAAGGCCTCATCCAGCCTGGCCTTGAACACATCCAGGGAGGGAGTAGCCACAGCCTCCCTGGGCAACTTGTTCCGGTGTCTCACCACCCTCACTGTGAGGAACTTCTTCCTAACATCTGGTTTAAATCTCCCCTCTGCCAGTTTAAACCCATTCCCCCTCGTCCTGTCATTACAAGACCTTGTGAACAGTCCCTCCCCAGCCTTCCTGTAGGCCTCTTTCAGATACTGGAAGGTTGCTATAAGGTCCCCTCAAATTCTTCTCCAGGCTGAAGAGTCCCAACTCTCTCAGCCTGTCCTCATAGCAGAGGTGCTCCAGCCCTCTGGTCATCTTCGTGGCCCTCCTCTGGACTCTCTCCAACAGTTCCATGTCCTTCTTGTGTTGGAGGCTCCAGAACTGCACACAGTACTCCAGGTGGGGTCTGAGGAGAGCAAAGGGGGAGAATCCCCTCCCTTGCCCTGCTGGTAATGCCTCTCTTAATGCAGCCCAGCACACAGTTGCTGTCTGAGCCGCGTGTGCACACTGCAGGCTCATGTTGAGCTTCTCATCCACCCAGACCCCCAGGTCCTTTTCCTCAGGACTGCTCTCAGCCACTCACCACCCAGCCTGTATTTGTGCTTGGGATTGCAGCAACCCAGGTTCAGGACCTTACACTTGGCCTTGTTGAATTTCATGAGGTTGGCCTGGGCCCACCTATATATCTATAATGGAAATGTGTACCTGGGTAGGGCGTACTCTTATATTTGCTACAGATATCATTTAAGAGTCTTAGTAAGTGAGGATATTGTACACCTCACAGAAATACACTGGACTCTGTAATTAGTATCAGTGGTGATGACAAGATGGTATTTTCAGGTTGCTCCATTTAAAATTGCTAAATGTGGATAAATTCCACTCTTTGTGCTTCTTGATGTTATTAAAAGTAGCACCTGTTTTGAAACTTAGTGCTTTATTTCTTTCTGCCTTAAAATACTATGCTGCCAATTTAAATGCAGTTTATCAACTGGCACAGTTTTTTCTTTAGTAAGTGTAGAAGACTGTTCCTGGCCACAGTCCAATCTTTCTGTGTGTAATGTACATTCACTATTTAGATCCTGGCACAAAATTTGTTACTGGACCTTAAGGAAATATTTAAGTCCTCCCAACCTGAAAGCAGCTTAAAAGATATTGCATGGTGTATTAGCATTTTTCCATGTACCGCTCTCACAATAAACACGTTTGTAATCAGATTTTGTGTCAAGCTTTAATGAGTTATTAGTGCTTGGCAAACTGTCATCAAGCATTTCCTTTTGTTAAAATGTTTCCAAAAGGTGATTTATTGAAATGAAAAGGAAATTAAAACCTTATACAAATGCAATGCAGAACATTCTTTACAAATACAGAGGTGTTCAACATCACCCAGGGGTTTAGAACCGTAGAACAGTTCAGGTTGGAACTGACCTCAAAAGATCACCTGGTCCAACCTTTCATGGGAAAGGGAGTCTGGATGAGATTATCTAGCGCCCTGTCCATTTGCAAGGATTGATGGGATTGACTCCAGGTAAAAACGTTTACTCATACAGTTTGTCTACTGGGCAGGTTTTTTTTTTTCTCTCTCTGCATGAAGCTTGCTTATTTTCCTCTGCCCATAGAGGGGGGGAAAAAAAAAAACAACACCAAAAAACCCCACAACCAGCCAAACAAAAAACACACACACAAAAAGCCCCATTTTTATCTTTATGCAGATGAAAATATTTAGATGTGCCTGAAAAGATGCAGATGAAAAGATCTAAATGTGGCACGGACTAAGAATATTGATTTAGTGTATTTTGACCATGCTTCTGGATTCACAAGTAAAATACATCCAAATGTAGCAGTTGTTTTCTTCATGTCTGTTTTCTTCATGAATCAGCATATGCAGATTACTTAACTAGATTATCAAAATACCTGTGTGTGTGGGGAAATCTGCATGTTGACTATCTTCTAGCCTGTATTTGCAAGAGTTATGCCTAAGCTGTTCTTACCAAGATCAAGTAGTTCTTGTATTAACGTAATGCAATCTGTTTAGAGAGCAGTGTGTTTGTGGGTGTACACCTAGCGCACGACATGTTTATGTACATGCTTTACACTTCCTTTTCCCTACTGCCCTCTGTGATGCATTACAGCTAATTTATTTTGGAGTGACAAGAATGCTCGTGTCATCAAGCGCTGTTACAGACAGCACACACTGTGTGTCTGGATTGTGGGAATGGCAGTGATCTCTGCATAAATGCACACGACGTGTGGTATGTGCAGAGGTGAACAGTGGCGAGACAAACAGCAGTTGCATCTAAGTAGTGCTAAATGATGAATCATTTACTTGACAGCATTCTGCCTTTTTTTTTTTCTCTCTTTTTTTTTTTCTTTTTTTTTTTTTTCTTTTTTTTTTTTTTTTTTTTTTTTTTTCCCCAAGTCACTGGATGCTTGTGTGGATTTTCTGGCTTTTTCCCAGAGTCCACACTGCTTCCAGCTGAGATGCCAAACCCCACTGCCGTTTGGATTTGCGCAACGCTGCTTTAATACCCAGAGCTCCTCCATAAATAGTTCTGCGCTCTCCACGCCCAGCTAGAAAACAACCACAGGAAATCGGGGAATGTGCAGCCAGCACAGCTTAGCTGGCACTAATTGATCTGAGCCAGTACAGCCTGCATGAGAGCATTCATGTACGTAGCCTGCACTGCTTGCTGTCTACGGCTGCTACCTCAGGAGGTCCGGTGCCTGCATTTAGAAGACACCATATTGCTGCAGCCTTACAACGGCAGCGGCGGGTTTGGTTTTGCTCTAAGGACTTGCGCTCACGTAGGAAGTGTACACAGCCATCCCCTCTCTCTCCCTCTCTCCCTTTCTCCCTGTCTTCCTCCCTCTCTTTTCATCCCAGTCGATTACTGGAGGCTTTTTCAGCTGTATGCAGTTGTCAGGGCAGGCAGTCCTGGGAAGTTGCAGTGGCTTTCTAAAGGAGGAAAAATCTAAGGAAGGCAGATGGACAGATGTTTTTACCGGTGTGAGTGAGCAATTAGTACATAGGGGTCACTGAGCAGGGGATTTGGAACTGGAAACGTCAGGGTCTGTTTGTTTGGATCTTTATAGCTAAAGGTGTCAGCTTTCTTCTGCTGTGACTATAGAGGGATTTTTTTCCTCTTCTGTCTCCTGATTTTTTTTTCACCCTCTTTCATTTCTGTGCGTATATGGGAATATAGCTGACTTCAAGTATGAAGATTCAAGAGCATCCAAGCATTCCTGAAAACAAGTTGCAAAGAAATCAAGATGCTGATGATCAGGAAAACAGCTTTGTGTCAGAAGTGCCTCGGCTGGATTTGACAGCGCTGTGTGATGACAACAACTGGGAAGGTAGGATTGTGTGATGGCTGGAGTGAGACGGGAGGGAAACCTGAGCCGACTGGGTATATCTTTATGTGATCATCGTGGTCCTTTGCCAAAAACAAC
The DNA here is from genome assembly GCA_013396835.1 of Psilopogon haemacephalus. Taxonomy (NCBI): domain Eukaryota; kingdom Metazoa; phylum Chordata; class Aves; order Piciformes; family Megalaimidae; genus Psilopogon; species Psilopogon haemacephalus. Next base: position 1,062,814 of record VWZI01011363.1, on the reverse strand, counting down.
AGGAAAGCAATTTTGTCAAGAATATGGAACTGAAAGTCTGAAGAAACTGAAAGTAATATACTGGAATAGGTATTAACTCTTAATTGTCATTTAGGGGAAGAGAATTAATTGATTTATTCTTAAAGTTACCTTCATGTACCGTCAAGTCCCTGAGTGTTTCGGGATAGCTTTATGTCTTTGGTGGCTGGTCACTTGAGTTTACGCTGGAGTGCCCTACACTTCAAAGAAATTCAGTATTTCATAGTCTAAAAAGAACTTCCTTTCTTCTCCCCTTTTCTTCCACTTCAGTCACTATTTGGAAATAATTATTGGGATCTGAAAGGCACAACTAAAAAAAAAAAATAGACTGTCTACCCGCTACTCTGTTTTGGTGGCTCACATCTCCAGAGTGCATGCTTGGCTGGTCATTTGCACTGACTTACTTAGGAGTGGAAAATCTGGGTGAGCTCTGCAGGTGTCACAGACCTTGGTTTCATTTGAAATTTTGATGAAATGAAGGTGACCAGCATCTAGGGTCAAACCTTTCTCCAGTTACTGACTGTGCCTCTGTGTACAAACAAGAATTCTGTTAGTTAGTTTGTGTCACTTAGGAGTGAAAGAAGGGCTTGGACAGGGGAAAAAACAGGAAAATATTAAGTATTGTATTTTAACAAATTGAGAGGGAGAATGTGTAACTTATTTATTGCTTTAAAGAAGCAATCTCAGAAGAACACTGAAAAGTTAAGTTCTGCGCTCCTGCCTCCACAGCATACGTGACCTAGTGTATTTCCCTCTAGGAGGGAAGTAGTTATGACACTTCAAACAGGTATAAAGAAAACCTACAGCTGTGGCTGCCTTTGATTCAACCTGGTGACTAGTCACCATGGATGGAAGAGAATTTCTCCACTTGCTTGCTAGGTGAAGATTCACCTGGTGGCATCACCACACATGCAGCATGGCTGATCAGAGCACCATGGGAGGACTCCCAGGAGCCTGTGGCCACCTTGTGTTAGCTGAGATGCAAATTAGCACTGCCCTGAGGAGTCTGGGCCAGGGTGAGCACCTCTGTGTTCTCAGAGACAATGTGTGGCTTCAGCCATCACCTGAGCCTTTGGGAATGAGACTTTTTTTTTCTTTTTTTCTTCCTGGATTGCTAGCAACAGTTATATGAATGCATGAAGGGGAGAACACAGCTTCCTTCTGTTTGCCAATGACTTTCCTATCATATGAAATAACTTCCATCTTTTGGTACAGCTCCCTCTTCGTAGGCATACTTTTATGTTTGGATTCAAGCTTTCTTGCCCTGCAAATACGAAACAGGATGACTCTGCCTGAATAGTGCTTCTCTCTGATTCTTCCTTCCTCCATTCTGCTCACATTCATTTCACAAGAGGGGGTGGACAGTTGCAGAATAATCAGCTGTTGGGAGTGAGAGAGATGTCATCTTTTGGAGTATGTGCCTTCCAGAATCCCCATTTTGTTGGTGCAGATGGAAGAGCATCAAAATGGTGCCTTCTGTATATCATCAAGGAGACACTCAGACTTTCCTAGCTGTAGATGTGAAATCAAGCTTACAGCAGCCACAAAGATGTTAACATAACACTCAGACCGCTTCTGCAGCTTAAAGCAGAATCTGTTGCTGAGACTATCTTTGCAAGGCAGGGTTGTACCACCCGTCCACAGATCTCACAGCCAGGGCATCTTCTCTTCCCCTGCCAGCCAGCCTGTGTCATTCAAACCTTTAGAATCCATACTGCAGCTCTGGTTGCATCCCAAGTGAAAAGGGAAGGGATTGTGCATCCAAATGCACTGAACACTGAGTTATTTATTGCTTTGCTCTAGCAAATTTGGCAGGTCCATCTCTCAGATTACCTGTTCCTCCAGGCTATAATTGGGCTGGCTTTTGAGGGCAGGGTCCTGTGTGTCATACTGCAGGAGATACAGAGCATCAAGTGCCCAGAGCAACTGCTGGGCTTTTTAGAAGTGGCTTGTGAGAACAATTACATGTTGAGGGATTGCCTTCAGCTCTAGCTGTCATTGCCTCCAGTCAAATGTTAGGATAGAACCTTAACGAATGGACACAAAATTGTATGAGACAGCCTGGTCCACTGACTAGCTTTTATTTGTCACTCAAACTCTCCATTGTGTTAAGACGGAAGCTGCCTTAAATGCTCTCATTCAAGGGCACAAACTGTGGTAACTACTGCCAGGTGAGCAGGTAGGGGCCTCTGCTTTTTATGTTGTGCTAGATGTAATTTTTAGCAAAATTATTTAATTTTTTTTTAAACATTCATCACATAGTCAGATCTGTGCACAAGAAATTTGCTGTACTTCTCCAGGCTGTGTTCTTTCTGCCTAAAACTGAGAAGAGAGAGAAATGTGCTTCACCAGTGCATATGCCCAGACTCTGCCATGTGTCCACTTTCTGCATCCACCTTGCTTGCTAGGTAGAGAGGAATATGCATAGTAATTGTCAGGCTGTAGTTGTAGTGTGGTGTGTGTGAGCAATGCCCCGGCCAGATTCAAATGCTGAACACTTTGCCTAGGTGTGCTTCCGTGGTTCAAGACTTTACAAGTGCACATTTGGCAGCTGCAAATCAGATAGTTTTATTTTCAAACTGGATGTGAAGCCAGCTGTCTCTGTGAACTGGGATGTCTGATTGGTAGGCTTGTCTGCTAAGCCAGTCAGTGGGTGCCAGCTGAGAGGGCTTGTGAGCTAGTGTTTCAGAGCTGCTTCCATAGCAAAGGTTTGTAACTGTCGTGGATTATTATGTTTTAGCTGAGTGCTGTGAGCGAGGAGAACAGAGTGTTCCGGCACAGCTCAGCGCTGTTGTGCCGATTTCTTACCAAATGTTTCTAATTCAAGCCCAGAACTTGCTATCCTGCCCTCAAAGCAGATCTGGAAGTGTGTTGTGCTCCAAAACAGCACCCAGCCCTCCCGGCAGCCTGCAGCTGAACAGACAGTTCAGTCAATCAATGCCATCCATGTGATCGCCGCCTGCGGCACCCGATTACCAACGCTTTACAAAACCTTCTGTAGATGAGATTTCAAGTGGAGTTTGCAGACACTTATGAAACAGTCAGTGGTCAATTTTCTGCAAACTCTAAAGTTTAAAAATCCAACCAAACACAGAGAAAAACCCAACAGACGTCTAAACCACAATTTAAACACAAGTACTGCAGCATTGAGACCTTGAGGGTGATCTACAAATAGTTTTGAGACTGATTTAATCAATACTTTCCCATTTAAAAAAAAAAAAAAGTGTAATGCAAAAAAATCCAAACACTATGGCAACAGGGAAGTTGGATTTATATTTAATTTTTTCTACACTGTGAACTTAGACACATCACTGTATTTGTGTATAACACTCTTTAGCCAGCAGGTCGAGGGAGGTGATTCTCCCCCTCTGCTCCGCTCTGGTGAGACTCCACCTGGAGTACTGTGTCCAGTTCTGGAGCACCTATTACAAGAGGGGTGTGGACATGCTGGAGCATGTCCAGAGAAGGGCCATGAGGATGATCAGAGGGCTGGAGCACCTCTGCTATGAGGACAGACTGAAAGAGTTGGGGCTGTTCAGTCTGGAGAAGAGGAGGCTCTGAGGTGGTCTTCTTGTGACCATCCAGTATCTGAAGGGGGCCTACAAAAAGTCTGGGGAGGGACTTTTTAGGCTATCAGGGAGTGAAAGGACTAGGGGGAATGGAGCAAAGCTGGAGGTGAGGGGGATTCAGACTGGATGTGAAGAGGAAGTTCTTCACCATGAGAGTGGTGAGAGCCTGAAATGGGTTGCCCAGGGAGGTGGTTGGGGCCACATCCCTGGAGGTGTTTAAGGCCAGGCTGGATGAGGCTCTGGGCAGCCTGATCTAGGGTAGGGTGTCCCTGCCTATGGCAGGGGGGTTGGAACTAGATGATCCTTGTGGTCTCTTCCAACCCTGACTGATTCTATTATTCTGTGAAATCAAAAGACGATGAAACATGCTGTATTTTTATTACTATGTGCAGAAAATAATAATTGCATTGTTTAATGATTTTATTTTGTAGCATCAGTATTTGGTAAATGTATTTTTTGTTGTTGATTATGGCATATTGTAATCAAAATACAAAGCTGACTTGCAAGCTGAGAGGTGTGTGTCATCTCACCAACTGAAAAGGTGTGGTAGCACTTTGGGCTATTCTTTTTTGATCTGCGTAGGAAGAACTCATAATCAGACAAGGATGTTATTTATAAGGTAATGGGTTGTTGCTGAGCTGGTGAATGTTTTGGAGTTTTAAACTGCTTTATTCTATGAGAGGTCTTTCTGGAGTCTCTCAAGTGGGATTTTAGTACTAGGACCTCAGTTGTTATAATTAGTTTAGGTTTTTTAATCTCTTCAGACCTGCTTTAGTTCACAGCAGCTAAGGTTTGGCCTCCTTTGTTTGTCAGAGGGGTGTGTGTACAAGCACTCTTAGGAGCATGTATCAGCTGAGTGGCTGCAGAGAGGGAAACAGAGATGCTTAAGGCACTTTGCTGGTTGCGTCTTGGGTGGGATGGGTGTGTGGGCACCCCATTGTTGGCCCTGCAGCTGTCAGTAACCCTGTAGTAAATATACAGCATAATGATGAAAAAAAAAAAATTACGGTCAGCAAGATGGCTTGGAGCTCACCAATGGCACACCAGTTTGATACAATTCATCTTTATTCCTTCTTGCATTATACAGGTTTATTAATATCTCCATCCCTGTATGTGGCAGGTTGGCAAAGAAGTTTTTATTGCCTTAGACGTACGTGTGGCTGCAGAGTTCTGCAGAGCAACACCTGGCAGATGGCTGACAGCTTTGTTGAAAGATTAGCTGGTTGTGGGATTTTGAGAGGGAGTGCAGCACTTCGGAAGGACTGCAGGCTCAATACCAGTGTATTTCACTTCTTCTGAACCAATGCAGAAAAAGTGTTCCTGGAAAAAATGCACTGAATCTGACCAAGAAATGGAATATTTTTTCCCCCTTTCTCTGCACTGCTACAACCATGGCAGTAAATATGCCCTAGTGTGTTGTTTTGTTTTGTTTTTTTTTTCCATGGAAACTTGTCATTATGGAAAATGGGGGGAAATGGTACATAGAAAGAACGTGGAGATGAGTAGAAAACATGAGTTTTCCCTGAGCAAGAGAGATCTGTTCAAGAAAGAAGATGAATAAGGGAACTGCTCTGTCAAGTCAATTTTCAAAGGAAAGGTGAAACATTTACATTCTTTACTGAGATTTTTTTTTCTTCCATTAGCAGAAAGGGAAAGGGTGACAACATTAATCCTGATAGCGTACTTCAAACTTGAACCATTAAGCCCAGGAATTTAGCAGCCTTCAGAAAATGCTAACACTTGGATAAATGAATAACAAAAGATACGTAGGACTTGATTGATTATGCACCATGTGTAGGGTCCTGTATATTTCTGCAATCCAGCAATTCCACTGTTTCCAGCTGAAGTGCCTGGCGTCTGGCCCAGTGTGAGATAAAAGACAGTTTGACTACACTGTGGTTTACTTTGTGGCCTGATGTAGATAAAAATTCATAATTCTACGTGCCTAAGTATGTCCCCTTAATTAATTGTTGTGTTACATTTTGGGGGGTTAGCCATTTTACATTCAGATTACTTTTTTTTTTTTCCCTTCTAAATACTTACACTCAGCAGGGGAAATAAGTTAGCTGTAGAGGAAAGGATGAAAACAGCTATATTTATTCTATCAAACTTTTTTCCATTTAAGACTATTTTTTTCTTTCTTCTTAACACTGTGGATTGTGAGTTTCTATCTGTGGGCAGTATTTTTAAATCAATAAAATAGAAAGTATACATACTTCTCTCTCTGCCAGCTTGCATAAAGTGTCTTGTTGTCTTTTGGGATTTGATCAGAGGTTCTTTGAGCCATTGCAATTCCCTGAATGTCACATGCTATCTAGTATATAAATCCACCTTGGGACAAAGTCACATGCATCATGCATAATTAATAATGGCTTTGTTAGCTAGTGTGATAGGAGCTTAATTTGCTTTTGCCTTTTTCTCTTAAGTTTATTCCATTTATGTAAATCCCACGGAGGTGCAAATTAGCCGTTTCCAAAGGCAAATTCTGCTTGGAGGCGAGGGTGTATTCCAAAAATTAGAAGTGAGAAATGTTTGGAAAGGTCACGTGCACCACTTCACCTCATTTCTGCTAGTCAGATGTGTCAGATTGGTGTTACTAGCCATTGTTTTGCTAAAAGAGATCTTGTTGAGTCCCTTCCTGGAATTATGAGATTCAGGGAATTGAGCGACACCAAAGTGCTGAAGTTTGGCTGAGGGATTTGTCCTTTGTTTCACCTTCCTTCTTATCAGATTCCTGGAGCAAAGTATTTCAGGTATTAGGAACTGCCAAGGTTGAACACAGCTTAGGAAAAACTCTTGTTCCAGGAATTAACTGAGAGAAGTGCAGGCTACATAAGCTTTCCAATCCATAGCAAAACAGCCTACATACCCGTGGGACTTGCTTACTTTATCAAAATGTCCTCTGCAGGCCAGGCGTGTAAGTGCTTCACTTACCACAGCACCTGTGAGAGGATCTTACACAGAAACTTCCAGCCATGCCTTTCAGAGGAGGGCATCACTTTGCATGCAGCACCAGCTTCTAAGCAGAGGCGTGACACTTCTATTCCTGTGCTGAGAAAGGAAGAGGAGGAGACCATTTGACACTGTGTACAGGCCAAATACCACTGAGCCTGTCATTACTAAATTGTAGATGGTCTTGCTCTGTCCAAATTGCGCTTGGGGAGGAATGACAAACAGCGTAGAGATTCTGTAAAGAAATCCTCTTGCAATCTATTTTGAACTATGAAAATTTTCAGCAAAATTAAAGTCTGCTTTTTATCCAAAACCTGATAACTTCAAAAGCCCCTTCTCTTCCTGGAAGAGCAGACACAGGAAATAATGAGTCCATAGCTCTGCAGCCATTCTGGAAGCTTTCTATAAGGTTTTTGTTTTGTTACTTGACTCTGGAACTATTTGTTAGATTTGTAAGTTCAAAGCCTGGCTCTTAAACTGTCTAATCCTGTGGTGCTAAGTAGGAGCATGCAAATCAGCTTAGTAAACTATCTGAACACAAAATGTTAGACTCCTTATGGCATCTGGAGGGAGTGATCACAAGATTGAGGTGATTGCTTCACTGTAGGCTCCGCTATGCTAATCAGCAGTGTGAAGCTGGGTTTCCCCGTCTCTCCCACTCCACCATCTCCCTATAGAAAATTGCTTTAATTGGCAGCTGGTTAGATCGTTCAGGGGATTGAAGATTTCCTCACTTTTCTGTCATGCTGTTAAGCAGCAGGACTGAATGTGAAAGATAAAAGAGGGAAACTCAAACTATATTACCATCATTATTAATTTACAGACTAGACATCCTGTGGAACGGGTAGTGATGCGAGACAGTTTTTCCTTGCAAACTCGAAGCTCTGTCTCTGAATTTCCAGTTGCAGGCAGCAAGGCTGTATTGTAGTGCTGGAGGCTGTGGGAGAACAAGTAATGTGCTATTCATTTACAGCGTTTGTACATCCTGAAACAGTCCTCCTGTAATCCATCTGCCTCCATTATACCTGCATGTGCCACTAATTCTCTCTTGCCCAGCATAACCTTTTCCTCAAAGGTGCTGGCTGGTGATAGCCTGGTTTGGTGTCAGTCTTGGGGTAATTACTGGCCGAGGTTTCAGTTGTACCTGAAAGATTATTTATGCTTGTGTAGAGGCAATGCTTCGTGTTGCTTTGTGCACTGAAGGGATGTCAGTAACGACCCAAAGAATGCCTGATGACAAGGAGTGATGCTCCATTAGAAACAGGGTGCATTGGAAGGGTTGCCTGGAGTCTGTCCTACATTTAAAACAAAAGCGATAAAACCAGCCTTTGTCTTACTGTTCCCAGAGCCCATCCCTGCTCTTTCCTCATGGCAGCGAGACGGCTTAGACTCAGATGAGGCTCGCCTTTCCCCGCAGGCCGGTCGCTTAATTCGCCAGCTTCTGGATGAGGACAGTGATCCTATGCTGTCCCCTCGCTTCTATGCCTATGGACAGAGCCAGCAGTACTTGGATGACACAGAAGTGCCTCCTTCCCCTCCCAATTCTCATTCCTTCATGAGGTGAGTTGTGATTTGCCTGTCCTGACACCCAGCTGTAAAGAGTTTGCACAGTTGCATCAAGGAGCATCTCTTTGGATTGTATGTGCTTGGATAGCTGTGCTATGTTAGGTTTCTGTTCCTGCTGACAGGAAGCTGATCATTTTAGAAAAGTTTTTGGTAACTAATTTTGGGGTTTATGGATTATTGTCTATGGAGTGGCCATTGCTCAAAGAGGCTGTCTGCAGCATTTTTACTATCTGCCATTATGAGGTAGCAGCATAGCTTGCTTTCTTCTCTGGGATTTGCCTTTCTTTACACAAAGGTTAACTGGCATGAAGAGGTACTGTGGCTGTTTGGATAAGTTCTTCCTGCAATGTGTGCTCTTCATAGGAGGCGGAGTTCATCTTTGGGATCTTACGAAGATGACAGAGAGGACCTTACCCCTGCACAACTTACCCGAAGGATTCAGGGACTGAAAAAAAAGATTCGGAGGTTTGAGGACAAATTTGAAGAGGAGAGAAAATACAGAGTGAGTCTCTAGTAGTTAAGCATTTTGTATGGAGAGATGTGCACTACCGACAAAGAGAAGGGACGTCAGGAAAGTGTCAAACATAGAGAGGGCTTGAAAGCTTTCATTAAAAAAATTAAATAGAAGAAAAAAAGCTGTTGCTCAAAAAAATAAGATTTGCGTTACGTACTGTCAGTGCAGGACCAGACACTGTGCCCAAAGTACACACTTAGTGTGTGAGAATAGCTGTGATAAACCTCTGCTTGCATATTTATTCAAGTTCAGCTTATGGGAAGCACGGTTGCACATTTCATTTGCATGATGGTAATCCAGGACACCAGTGCTTTGCAGAGGAGAGAGCAGCAACCTTTACTCCTGAGCAGGGAACGACAGTTGAGTGCCGCTGAGCAGTAGCAGTGTACTGTACTCTAATTATTTGTGACGTGCCCTTCCAATGCACAGAAAGCTTTTTAAGGAACTAAAGCTTTGCATGTGTGCATCTTTGTTGTTGATCTAAACCACAAAGGATTGTACTGAAAGGATCTTGCCTGCAGCACAGGAGATTGGAAGAAATGCTAAGAACTTGCTGTAGCCTAGCATTTGGGTAATTTTGGTGTCTGTAAGTGTAAGGCAGCCTTTGTTGTGGAGACACGCATCCTAACACTGCTTAGGCAGCTCATGCTAACCTTCTTCTGTTTTGGAGGTGCCCTCTTGTTAGGAAACCATAGGCACAAGGATTACAATGTGCATCTGACCCTCTCCTACAATCTAAATCTTGCTACCAAAAGTTTTGTTTTCTAACAAGAAAATTAGTCTGACAGTGTCCCTGAAAGACGGTATTGTAACTGTCAGGAGCAATTAAAGCAAGACCTGAAATGAGCTGTTCAGAGGTATGCAGGTACCAGTCAGAGCCAGTGTTTTATGTTGGATCCAAATTCTGTTGACCTTATTTTGTGACATACGCTTTTTTCAGTGGATCTTTCCTGCTGGTTTAACACAGATTCAGCATGACTTCTCTTTCCTCTCAGCCTTCCCACAGTGACAAAGCAGCCAACCCTGAAGTGCTCAAATGGACAAACGATTTGGCCAAATTCCGAAAGCAGCTTAAAGGTAAGCAGCCACCACTGGTGCTCCTTCAGGGGGCACTTGGACTCTACCCCATTTAAATTCGATGCTGGGCAGTTGTCCTGTCACTGTCATATTTTCAAAAAGAAAAGATATTCATCTTCCCCCAAATGTCCCTGTTTAGAGTCAAAACTGAAGCTATCCGAGGAGGACCTTGGCCCTGTTGTGCGTCAGCGGAGCAACACACTCCCCAAGAGCTTTGGCTCTCAGCTCGAAAAGGACGATGACAAGAAGCAAGACCTGTCAGATAAATCTGCCAAGCCTGCCGTGGAAGCAACCCTTGATTCTATCCAGAAGAAGCTTCAAGAGAAACGAACAGACACAAACCGACCTGAAGATATTAAGGTACCACACAAGCAGATCAGATTTAGGCTTAAGTAGGTAACTTGTGGCTGCACAGTCACTTGTGAAAGCCCTGTGGTCTGCTACATTCAGTCACAAAGTCTACAACCTTTACTTCTGGCACACTTGTTTTGGTTTCTTTTCCTCTGCCTTTAATATCTTGATTTTCTATTTTCCCCTCCAGAGCTTGGTTTCTGCTGAGCATCACTGTATGTTCCTTTCCTGGTCCTTGTATATTCCAAGTAACATTTCTGAATTATTGAAATTCTGAATTATTTCTGGTTTTATGTCCAAAGACTTTAGCAAATGCTGAGTCTTCCAGTGATTCTGGAGATGGGGTAATTTCTTTAGTTCTACTTCATTCTGAAGTTGAATGCTCTCGTCTTGAGACATTTTACCACCACAATTGAGAGTTTCACATTGAGCTCAGTTAGATGCTGTATGTAATCTCTGAGGGTTATCAGCAGGGAGGCCTTTGTGTCTGATGCTTCCTATTCCGGAGGTTTGGACAGCCTTGCAAGTGAAGTCCTTGAATCTGCTGACTTGTCAGTTGTTCCATCCTTTGCAAGGGAGGGGCGGACATCATTATCTTTTCTTACTAGATCTGCAGAAGAAGAAGATACACACAGCCTGTATTTGGCTGTTTTCTCAAGGTATCAAGAATCCACAGCCTGGCTGTTTAAAGGGGGCCTGTGGTAGTATTTGGTGCTGTGACAGGAGAGAAGGCTTAGAGCGCTGGGCAAGTTTAGTGGGGCAACTCTGGCAAACTTAAGAAAGTCTTCCTCAACTGTCTGCCCCTTTTTGTTAGCTTGATCCCCTTGGCATGTCTGCCAGAGCTTTTCATTCCACAGTGGGATTGGCAGAAGCAGACGGTCTGACTGCACTCCAGTTCTTGGTAAAATGTATTTGTGACAGGCAAAGCAAAGATGGCAAACTTTGCAAGGGATACTGGAGTTTGTCTTAGATTTTGAGGAAAAAAGGAAGAAAATGTGTTTTATTGTAGAATTTACGGTTTGGATCTTAACTGAAAAAGAGCTACCGTCATTAAAAGTTGCATAGCATTATTTTTTCAAGGCACACTGATAATGAGTAAGTCTACCTTATGTTTATAAAATAGCTGCTTATGCCAATTTGATATGGTTTTAATATGCCTGCACTGTGCATAGGGTGCCACTCACTCTCTTTGATAAAATAGCTGGGAAAAGAGGACTGGAAAGCAGAGATGAGTCTTCAAAACATTATTGACAAAATGGTATGACTTTGTTTAGGCTACAGATCAGTATTGTTTGAGTCCAGCAATGTGACCTTTTAATTCTGTTCTCTTTCTGTGCCACTTTTCATAGGACATGACAAGAGATCAGATAGCAGCTGAAAAAGTGGCTCTTCAAAAAGCTTTGCTGTATTATGAAAGCATTCATGGCAGACCGGTATGTATGGCACTTTTCTTTTTTTTTTTCCTAAGCACATCTTTATATGTTTTTGTCTAGTAAATGATCCTCCTAAGGCTCCTTTGATGTCACAGTTACTAAGACTTCTTGCTATTCAAACCACATGTGCACCCTCTAATCCACCTGCCTGATCCTTCACTGCCACTGCGGAGTCTGTTTTCAGCACGCAGCACTGGGCATGGCAGATTGCTGTAGGAGCGAGCCTGCGGGCTGAATGCGAACGAGTGTGACATCGTGCTCACCAGGACCCACAAATCCAATTTGTGGTCCAGCAAACTCACTAGCTTTGCTGGAATACAGTCTATGTGGAAATGGTGGTGTGTGGTTCCCCATCCAACCAAGAACATTGCTGTTTGCTAGCATCAGTGGCTGCCTGGGAAGGCAGGTCTGTATGTTGTACTACTTTTTAGGGAGGCTACAGCATGCTTCTCCTGGCAATCTGCGGAGGGGCACCTGTACCTTGCTATTTGCACGACTCTCTTGTGCGAAAGGATTCATGAAACAAGTTGTCTCCTGAGCATCACAGCATATGTTGACAGGAGATTATTCCCAAGAAATGGATGTTTTTTCCTATGTGCCAGTGGAAGCAAAGAGCCTGAGGTTTCTTGCGCATTTGATCTTAACAAAGAAAAGTGATTTGTGAAGACAGAGAATTATGTGTTGTATCCTGTTGATCCCTGCCATGGCAAAAACATGCTGCCTTCCCAGGCCACTGAGTTTGCTTTGTATTAATCCCTCCTCTTTCACTGATGACATTATATTCTCTGCTACCAGCTGTATAGTTAAAGTGACTTAATTTCAGAGTGGTGCTAATCCCTTGAGCGGTGACTTGGGAGCAGCAAATTATTGCTTGAAAGCAGCACTTGATAAGAGCAGCTGACAAATCCATCATTCTGCCACTGCATGAGATTTCTGATCCCGTCCTTCCTTTTGATCCTGAAAAATCTCCTCATCTGTCCATTAAAAAAAATAGTCTATTTTATTTAAATACTTTCATTAAGTGCTAATATTGCACAGTGACATACACCATCAGCTGAAACCAGCACAGTTGTATCAGCTTTTTCATGCAGGGTTTTGTGTAGAATTGCAAAAGACCAACACAAGGGAATCCACTTAACCTTCCCTTTGTTCTCCATTCAGACCGAGTCTGCTGCTTTTACAATGATATAAGTCAACAGGTTAAAGTGAAACTCACTTCATTAAAGTGAACTCAAATTGTTTCAAAAGAGAACAAGCCCAGAGCCTAGCTTGTTAGCATACCTCTCCCCACCCCTGCCCCTTCTGGTGCTTTATTTATACAACTGCTTTTTAATTCCTTGAGTTTTAAGTAAGCAGTCTATACCTAGCAACACTGAACTGCATGGCAAGGAAGACTGCATCTCATGAGCTTTAGCTGTTCCCAGCTTCTGGCAGTACAGCAGTGGAAAAGTACTGAAACCTTGAGGAGAATGGGGATAGTTGAGCCACGTATTTGTGTTTTTCTTCGAGAAATTTAACTGAACAAGAAAAACAGTGGAGCTCAGTTTTATTGTGTGGCTGGGTCTTTCTACACCAGTGATAGATGAATTTGTAAAGGTGGGACTGGAGTCTTATTTAAGCCCACAAAGTCCATCTCTGCAGAAATTCTCATGCTATTCTACATTGTAAGCACCAGTCTGTTCCTCAGCTGCTGCTCTTTTGCCATGTTGAGTGTGCCCCAGAGTTGTGTCGAAGGCTTCATTATTGAAAATGTCTTTCTGCATTTTTATGTCCTCTCAAAACATACTCCAATTTTGCTGGTGTTACTTACATTTACCTAACAAGACAGTTTGCCTATGTGCTAAACATTTTTGTATGTGTATTGCTTAATTTTTTAATTGTAATGCTTTAACATAATTAAGTCTTGGAACAAAAAAATCCGTATAGGTTTGTTTGGGTTTTTTTTTCCCCTGTACAAAACAATGCTATGATCAGCTTTGAAATCTTTAAATTGAAGGTTTGCTTTTCAACTTCAGCATAGCCATTAAGTGTGTTTTTTTAAGTAACAGAGACTATCTAAGCCAACAGTAGTAATGTGCCTCTTGTTCTAACTGCTAAACTAGTAAAGCTAGGAATAATACTTATATATATATGGCTACTGAGTTTCTCTAGTTGTATGCTTGGTTTGGTTGCAAAGAAACCAAAGTTGAAGGCAATTTGCTAGACAGTGCAATTGAATGTAGACATATCAACACAAAGCTCCATACAGTCAGGGCTGAGTGACTCATTTGATGCTGTTCACATCTTTCTAATCCATTTGATTTGCTTACTCAGCGAACAGCCAGCTTGAGGCTGTTGAGTATTGGACCCCACCTGTGTTTCTGAGGTGTAGGACATGCATGCCCTAGAACTTGGACTGTAAATCTGTGGGCCCCTTATCAGGCTAGGGGATGTTTGCATTGAACTCAGAAATAAAAAGATCTTCTTCTTTCCTCTTCATCTTCAAAAAGCAGGCGTGGTTATCAAAAGGAAGATGTTACCTCTAGATTGTTTGCTTTCGTCCCTGCCAGTCCCATTCCTAGCAATACTTAAAGCTTTTCTGCCCTTTGCAAATCAGCACCCTCACCTGCTCTGAAGGGAGGATGTAAAAGCTTTGGAAAACTTATTACAGTGAAAGTAAACTGCAGACAAAATGAGACAGTTAATTTCAACATTTCCTCATGTCTCAAGCTGTATTACTGTTCCTCCTATTCCCATTGTAGAGACTGTACAAAGCTCCCTCAGGGTTACACTGTCCAATCTGATTTTTATTTGGAAGCTGTTTACATGCTCTGGTGATTAGTAGCAGTAAAAAAATTTGAAATACCTTGAAGAAATACGTGTGGCATCAGAATGAGTTAAAGCCTCCCCTTTTAAGAGCTTTATAATCTAAAGTTAGACAAAAATCTAATGGAAGGACAGTCATAGGATATGGGTCAGACAGTGCTGAATACAAACCCAATGGGAAGGTTGGTTCTGCTGAGTTTTATGTGTGCTTGTTTTCTAACCCTGCTGTAACACAACATTGAAGAAATCAAACCTCACAACTGGTACTTAGTTGGACAGTTAGACTTCTTCCTTCCTACACTGTCTGCTAGGTCTTCCCCTTTCCTTCACTGTCTGTACTACTGAGAGTTTTCGCCTAGCTTGAATCTGAAAGAAACCCAGAAATGAACACTTGGAGTTGGCAACACACTCAAGCTAAGAAGGGAATGCAATGTGCAGCTAGGAGGAGTGCAGTTAGGGACAGAGCAGTATAATGAAGGCTTGAGGTAGGCATCATGGAATTATTCTCTCTTTTCTATGTCACACAGCCCTGGCACCTTCACCCCTTCATAGGTTTATGATAACTTCTCCCCAGCAAGGTAGCTGGAAGGAGGGGTGGAGCACAGGGGTATGGGGGTTAAAAAGATAAAGAACTGCTGCCTTGGAGAGGAAATTAGGAGAAACAGAAAAGCTGGAAAGTGAGCTTTTGTGAAACCTGCATTTTAAACTTGCCTGGGAAAGTCTCTTTACACTGCAGTATCCAGTCATTGCAGCTCCTTTCTCTTTCCATGGGTCATAAACACAGTCTCTGGTATCCCAGCCACGAGGATGATCCCTTGTAATGGTGGAGTGATTACAATCACAGACAGCTGCTTCTATGTGCTGTGGACTTATAATACCACCTTCCTGGTACACCCACATTACAAGACAACCCGCAACTTGGGTGCTGTTTTATCTGCACCTGGGACATGGATATGCAGTGATATACATGACCACTTGCATTACTAGTGTCACAGCGTATGTTGCTGAACTGTCATCCTTAGGAACTTCCCTTCAATCCCCCTCTGACTACCAGCAATCACAGGCCACATGCATTGTAGTGGAGTATCCACTGCAGGCTTCATGGATCTCACTTCTCTTTCAGGTCACCAAAAATGAACGGCAGGTGATGAAGCCATTGTATGACAGGTATCGCTTGGTCAAGCAGATCCTCTCCAGAGCCAACACCATCCCTATCATTGTGAGTACAGCGTTCTTTGGGGGGCTATGTCTTTGGTTTCAAGCAGAGGAAAAAGGAATCGTCACACTTTTGCATACAACACAAATGACTAAGGCCAAGTCTCAGCCTCCCTTATCACTCAGAAAACAAGCAAATAAATGAATCAGTGACATACTCTATAGTAAAGTCAGGCAAAGCTGGCCAAAGAATTTTAGCGTCCACCAATGAACTATGAGGCACATCTCACCTTGTGTTGTTTCTCCTCTTTTCATTGAGCTGCTGCTGTTATTTCATCATCTTGTGTTTGGCTGTAGCCTCACTTCCATTTTCTTACCAATCCCCTCTGAGCTGCAGGTCTTCCATGCTGCATGGTTACACAGGATTGTATGTCAGGAACACAGACTTGTGTGAGTCTCACAGGAGATACCAGTCTCCTTGGTTGAGAGAAAGGGCCAACAGTCTCCTGACACTTAATTTTCTATTAAAGAGATCCTGCAAGTGGTGGATATTTCCTCATTCAAGGTGATAGTTTGGCAAGGAGGCGCTGCCACCAGCAAGGAGTTGAGTGTGCCCCTCTGTGGAGCAAACCATCTCTAATTTCAGGCAACTTGTGTCAGCCACTTAAAATATTATTTGATCTAAAAAATACACACAGAATACTTACAGCCTGTCTACAGAAAGAGAAGTGTTTTATCATGATTCCTGCTTGCTCTGTTGTGTATGATCCTTTTCTGCTGTTCCCAAGCAGTGCTGGCATCTTGGCTGCTTTTTATAGATGTCCACTGAAGTGACTGGACTGGCACAGCACTACTCAGTGCAGTAACACTGAGAAGCAGGGGGCTTTTTCTGCTAATAGCAAGAGGTGGTCCTGCATTTAAAACAAAATGAAAAGCTGCTCCTTGACTATGCAAAGTATTCCCCAAAAATCTATGCTATGAAGAGGATGTTGGCAATCGAGAAGGAAGAAGCATGTAGCTACGCATGCACAGTTCAACACAAAGCTCTCAAAGAACAGCTTGGGTCCTGTTCAGACACAAAACTGAAATTGCACAGCAGCTGGCAGAGGAGTCAAGACTGGCTTTGCCAAGCCCCTTGAGTGAGAGCAGCAAGAGGCTCATGCAGAGCCAGGATACATTTGAAAATCCATCTCTGCATCATTAGGTGCTTCTGTGGGAAATCAGGCTCCTAGAAGGCAATCCTGGAGAGTCTATCTGGGCTTACACTGCAACTGTGGAGAGCCAGACAACTGGGGTGTGTGCACGGGCCTCGGGGGGTGAATTATTTTCTTGCGGCCCAGCTAATATTCTAGTATCCAAGCTTTTTTCTTGGCAGTGATGTCTCTTGCTGAACAACATCCTGAGAGGAAACTTCCCAAGGTTCAGGGGGTTTGCCAGGCATGATTTTCTTCTTTTAGAAATAGATTTCTCCCGACGATGCAGCCATGAGCTGAGAGTGAATGTGTGAGTGAGAATGAGCTAAGAGCAGGTGGTGAAGGAGAAAGGGGTTCATAATGTAACATACTTGTTAACACCTGTCACAGGGTTCCCCCTCCAGCAAGCGGAGAAGCCCTTTGCTGCAGCCAATTATCGAGGGCGAAACAGCTTCCTTCTTCAAGGAGATAAAGGTGAAGACCTCCAGCTGCTAACTAATTGCTCAGTTTGCGTCAATTTCCGCCTTATACCAATGAAAAAGAATGATTGTTTGATTGATTGGTATTTTTTTATCACTGCTGATTTTTTTGCAGTGTCCTTCTGAAAAATCAGTAGCTGCTTTAAGCTTCACCAGTTCTGATCAAATTATTCCCTTGTTGTAGCTAAGACTACAGTATTTCCTTGGCTTTGCATTCTCTCTCATCCTTCCCCTTCCCCCTACACTTGCACATAATGTATTTGATTTTGCTTTAAAAAGAAAATGATCACAATTACCTTTGTGCATTGCTTTTTTCCTTGCTTTCCTCCTTTATTTTTAACAGCACTAACTTGTTTTGTGGTGATTTCTCTCACTCCAAAGCTCTGTGGCTTGCACACAGCACTGCAGCAGGAATGAGCTCTCACAAAACTAACACAGGCACGTGGAGCCAGCTGGGGCACTTGGGGGATTCATGCCTGCTCCTGTTCACGTGCTGGTTTTATCCAGGGCCCTTTGTCACCACCTCGTGAAGGGTATTTCTAACTAAGTCACATGAGAATGGATGTTAAGAATGAAGTGGTTCTGCTAGTTAATGCTTGGTCAGATTTGGGTGTCAGGGTTGTTGTGTTTCTTTCTTGTGCTGCTGTGGGGTAGTAATTCTGGGTGATGAAGACTGCTACAACACTGGGTAGGCACCCAGCATGGAGCTGAGCCCTTCCCCGCTTTTGTTACCTTTGCAATGTAACAGGGGGAAAAAAAAGTGCTGGTTTCTGCGTTGGTCATTTTCTAGCCAGAGTTCAGTAAATGGTGTGAGTACTGCAGCCCTAGGTACACCCAAGGTAATTTGGCATTAGGCAGTTACAGTATATTGTATACTAATAAACTATTCAAGCCATGTATTCATTAAAAACAGATTGCAGAGTGCTCTTTGGAGGCTGGGCTGTCATCACTGAGCTCTCAGCATTTTCTAGATGACTGCTGGATCAGACCTACAATAGTGACCTAGAGGGGGCTGCTTTAGTCTGGGTTTGGTTTGGTTTTTCTTTCATTTTGTGTATGTCTGTTTTTCACCTGTGCTTCCAATCAGTGTCAGAACCTAAAGCTGTAAGTTATGGTGATTTCTGATGACCAGTATGGCTGGTGCTGTGCAGGGAATACAAACCCTGAAATGTCAAGGTGGCAACCTTAAGCTCATTAACAGTTAACACGGCTATTAACTCTTTAGTGGGTCTCTGTGAAGCTGCACATGGCATGTTTGCCCCCGAACTAAAGAAAGGAAATTGCTAAAAGACGCTAAACCTTGCCCCCTATAAGGTCCACCCTGGACAGAGTACTGCCTATCTTGATTGTCCCTGAATACTGTCGGTTTGGAGTGGTNGGGGGGGGGAGGGTTGGTGGAACTATTTGAAGTATTTGGGAAAGTTGGATAAAAGCTTGAAAGGTGGTCTGAGGTGAAGCTTTACCAAACGGTATCTTGACTATTGTCTGGTTTGAAAAAAATCATCGGGAAGCTTGCTTGGTGGGAGTGCTGATGATGGGATACTCTGAAATTTTTCGTTTTGTGACTGGAAAATTCAGGTGCCTCATGACTGCCGAAAGATCCAAGCAGGTACAAGTCAAATGGATCTAGTCAATGAAGAGCATTCTGGTTCAAGCTATAAATGCCAGTGCAGTGAGACTTGTGTACAGCGAAGGCCTTAGATGACCATTTCCATTGAAGTTATTGCTAAAATCCTTTTCACACCTCTGTTTTAAACAGCAAAATGCTTTAAGAGGTTTCATGACAGCCAGATGTAGTGTTTTGGCACTGAGGTCTAAACAATTAAATTTCTACTCTTTCCGTTCCTCCCATGGGTTTCTGTTAGCAGGAGGCTTGCTCTGGTGCCTTGGAGTGAGGCAAGGAGGAAGGGCTCATGGACATCTCTGGGGAGGACACCCTGCATATGTCCTCAGGAGCAGTTTGAGTAGGTTGTCAGCACTGCTTATGAAAACTGTCCCTTTCCTTTCTCTCCAGAAGCAACTTGCTCTTCCAGGAGCAGGCACAGAAGCTCCTCCTTTGGTGCTAAAGATATTCCTTTATGATAAAACTTACTGGTTTTAATGCATATATTCACTTAGCAAATCCTCCTCAATGACACAGCGTGATTGGTGTTCTCCTGCTTCAGTCCTGGTGGCCCATAACTGTCAGGGCAGGACAATATGTTTGAGGACTGGTAAAAGACAGTGAAAGGTCGAGCCACCTCCCCAGCCCAGCCTGAGGTTGTTTGCAAGGTTTTACACCTCCTGTTTAAACTATGTACTTTATATCTGCAGAAATTATCTTATCTAATCATATGCTAAATATTGCTTGAACTTTCACAAGTTCCCTGCAGGTTTTTCTGAGATGTGTTCAAACTTCTCTGCACCTATTATTGTTGCTGTTATTGTTACTACTCAAAATTTCTCTCCAGAAAGATGTTTTTCTTCTCCAAGCCTCCCTGTTGGCTGTAATTCTCAGCCTGTGACTTTGCATTGCATTTTCATGGCCTAGAGCTTTAACTTAAAAAGAAAATTCTGGGCAAATTCTGATTTCATGTAAACGTATGTGGTTTTAAATCACCAACTTTGAGGATTTAGTGGGGCAATGCTAGGTTGCAGTGTTACTTTTTCCTTTTTTTTTTTTTTTTTGCTTGAATTACAGGAGCAATCTCTTAGAAATTGCATGGGGGGGAAAAAGAAGTCAAATCAAATGGTTTCTTTTGACTCCAGGGCAAGAATGTATTTTTGCATACACTGGGAGAATTCAGTGATAGTAGCTTTCAAAAGCTTTTAGAAATATGTATGTGCTTAGATACTCCCTGGCTAGAGTTGCATGGTAATAAAATAAATATATATACACATAAATACATATTTAAGAGACTTGCTGTCCATGCTGGCACTTCTTGCCTTGGTGTAATGCTCATCTAGAAGACTGCCTGCTAGAAATGTCTCTGTAAGCAAAAACGGGTCCGTGGTAATCCAAAGGACAGTGTTGCAGGGCCAGCCCTACATTTGTAAGCACAATGAATTAGGAAGGACCAGGTGCAGCAGACCTTCAAATTGTGCACTACACAGTTTGCAACAAAATCTGAAGAGAGCCAGTTCATCAGTGTACTTTGAGAAAATGCACTGGGCAGTGGTTTCCACTAGAGTTTTTAGTGTGTTCTGACCAAACCCTGCAGAGTTGATGTTGGGAACATGTTAGCAACTGACGTCCTTTCAAAGTCTGTCATATCCCACCGACATCTGGACTGCTGAAAGACTGATCAGAGCTCATTGAGATCATGGTAGGAGCATTTAAGGTCTTGAATTCAGCCAATAGAGCTGTTGAGCTGCATCTATTGAGAGACCACTTCACATTCAGAGCTTGCAGTCCAGGGAAAGGCAGAGTCTTGCTGGTATGCTTTAGACAGTTTGCATAATGACTCTGTTTTGATTAACACCAGAATACATAAGAACCCTAGGTATTTTTCCACTCAGTTGTGTTGCCCTTCTGAGTTGGTGGTTGCAGTTTCTCTGACATGCTTTGGTTATAGGATGTCTTATTGGTGGTTTTCTGGTGTCCTGTATTGCTTAGCAGTTCAAGTGCTTGCTCTGCCTATCCACTTTTCATACCTATCTCCCAGTGCATGTGGTAAAAGGAGATACCTGTTTCAGAGAAGGGAGCAATAACCTGTTCTGTTATGGGGTGTTCTGTCCCTCTCTGTAGGAGGAAGAGGAGGGGTCTGAGGAGGACAGCAGTGTGAAGCCAGGTTTCACAATTACCATGAAAACTGATTTCAACGTGCGTAGCTTCTTGGATCAACTAGAAGATGATGCCGATGGCTTTGTTTCCCCAGTGGATGATAAGATGCCATCTAGGAGTAATCAGGATATGGGGCTTTCAAATCTCCATGAAGCATCCATGTATGTTGAATTCTCAGGCAACTTCAAAGTCATTTCATGTGAAGTTAGCTTTTTCGGGTTTTTTTGCCAGAAAAGTAGCCAATTTATTTTTTTCTCCATTTATGAACCGAGACAGAATTTTTTTGTGCTCTATTTTAAAATGCAATAGACCCTCATTTGAAAGGGTATGGAAAGAAAGTACCTTGACCTGATACATACATAAGACTTCTGCACTACCATAGTAACTCCCCTTTACCAGTGGCAAGCCTTTTTCATGAAAACAACCCAGTGCTCTACAAGGTTTTTCACATTTCAGAGAAGTAAAGCTGAATTAGCTGCGCTGGTTTCAAGCACCTAGCTCTGATACAAATACACACAGGTTGTAGCCTTAACTTGTGACTGCTGGATCTTGATCCTGTGAAAGTTGCCAAAACCAGGCTCATCTTCAGCAAGACAGTTTCCTAGGAGTCAGTGCTGAATTGTGTAGTGCATGCTTGACCTCCCTAGAGGCCTCGGCGTAAGCATGTGGTCATTTTGCTGAGCTACGTGCAGAGGTTTCTGTTGCAAGTAACATCAGGCTGCCCAAGCTGCCCGCAGGCATACACACAGCCATACATTTGTAGATTTACTGGATGTTTCCTGTTATAACTGTGTGTGTATATATACTCTTGTTTATATTTAAACCCAACAGCCCTGAACTATTAGAGCAGCTCCAAGAAGTCAGGGAAGAGAAAAAGCGCATCAGAAAAAAATTGAGAGACTTTGAAGATAACTTCTTCCGACAAAATGGAAGGTAATAATTTCTCACTTGTCTCTATCATACAGCTGCTTTCAGTGTTTGGCATCTACAAAGACCCCCAAATATGGAAAGCTACCCGAATTGACTATTAAGAATTTCTTTTTCATGAGTGTTTTACCCACATTCATTATAGTTATCCATTGAAATTAATTCTTTCCACCCTGCCCCCCAAGAATCTCAGAGATCACAAACTCTTTGAGGACATTGTCTTAGGACAAGCAGAGGGAATAAAAAGTAGAAGTTGTGTCAATTTATCTGCCTCTAGCATAGCTGACAGGAATGAATGATGGAAGTATTTCTCAGTGATATAGTAACAGACTTTTTCCTAATGATGTCTTTTTAGGTTTATGTCCTGTTCTTAAGCGTCTGTGAGCTACTGAGTCAGTACTTCACCAAGTACTTACGCTTTAGTGTAGCAGGCTTCATTGTTTTCAGAAGATCTCTCATTAATGATCTGATAGAATGTTCTCATATATTTATACTCATAAATTATCTTGTTAAGTTTCCTGTCACCAGCCATCATCCTTAGAGCTTGCTATAAAATCAGGGAAAAGTTAGAAGCCTCATGTAAGCTAAGAGAAATCTGATCAGCTGTCATCTTCTGCTTTCACAAGTGTGCCTGTTCATGCACATGATGTGATGCCAACCCAGGAGCAGCTCTATATTCTTTTGCTGTGCTAGCAGGCTGACATTCAGGTGCCTCCTGAAATGTTTTTCAACTGTTGTGTAGGGGCTGGGAGTTTCATAGAAGTCAGCTGTACTTCAAGTAAGGTTCTTCATTTGGAACCATGAGATACTGTGTTCAGCCTCAATAGGAGTGTTTTTTCCCACCTGAAGGATAAAGGGAGGAGGAAAGGAGCTGCTTTGTAAGTCAGGTCAAGAATTGGTGGGAGAGTACTGAGGGGAAGACATCCTGTTACAGAAATTCTCATGATCTGCTTTCACTCCCATTAGGAACGTGCAGAAAGAAGACCGCACTCCTATGGCTGAAGAATACAACGAGTACAAGCAGATTAAGGCCAAGCTGAGGCTGCTGGAGGTCCTGATCAGTAAAAGAGATATTAGCTCCAAAGTCATGTAGAAGAGGAGATTGGTTTTGCCAATAAACAAAGAAGAGTGCAAATGGACAAATGCATGAAGTGGATGCAGTGGGAGCCTGGCTGGGGAGAGCTGAGCTGCTCCCTGGGAACTGAAGTGCCATTCCCAAAGGCGGGAGGGGGGCGAAAGGTGGCTTCCCATCACTCTCTGCACTTGATCTTGCCCACTCTTTCTCCAGGCCTGATGCCCAGAATGGAGTTTGCCAGTGTAGGAGACATGATGCTGCACTTAGTGACTTCACTGAAGGGATCCTTCTGTTTTGATTTGCTTACAAATCCTGTGACCTTTAGAATATCAAAACCAGCCATGCTATTACTTTTTCCCAGGATATCATAGCAAGAGGCAAAGTACAATGAATAGTGATTAAATCATCAAATAGCTTCGCCTTTACCTCAGTGGACAAGTGCCCTGGTTGATCTCACGTGCGGGCACAGGTCAGATGATAGCACGAGGACTGTTCTCTTGCAGCTACAGTGAAAATACGCTCAGACTTTGACCTGTTTGGAGTCCAGCATCTTCTGTTGCTCTAGATAAATGTTGTAAGAATCTCCTGCTCATCACTCAGAGCTGGTGTGTTACAGTTTTGCCTAGGCTCGAGCTGGGTTTCCTTCCCACTTTTAAAGGCTGGTTCAACTGAAGTAGAAGAAAGGACTTGCATCTGTTTAGGATAGCAAGCAAATGAGCCATGCAGCCAAACTCTTGCTGGCTCCTTCTGCTTGGAAGGTGCTACTGTAACGTTGTAACTGTTTAGGAAACTGGGAGGAAAAAAGGATTTAAAAGCTTTAAGCCAGAATCCTGTGGGATTTTGGTAGATGATCAGCTAAATGCTCGGTGCCAGTTATCCAGAAGATCCCCTTGCTAGTATGTCATGTGATAGAGACCTAAGAGTTCAGGCTGAACAGTCGTGGGGGCATCATATATACTCAGTAGCCTAAATTTTGGGGTCTGTGTACACCAGCAGTCAGACTGTGTAGGCTGCAGCTATGACACTGTGATGGTGGCAACAGAAGATGGCATGTACTGGTGGTATCCCAGCACAGAGGATGCTGCAGGGAACTGAAAGCGTGGAACTGTGCTCTGCCTGTAGAAATGGCCCATGTCTCAGGTGCACCTTTTGATAATTCAGCATTTTTCAAATTTGTTCATGACTTTCACAAAAGAAGGTCCTGGGACACCTGAATCAGATGGTCATGTTAGACAGATGCTGCCTGAAGAAGTGAAAAAGCAGCAAGTTGAGGAACGTACCAACTAGCTGAGGGCTTGCACTTATGCAGTCTCAGACCACCTGAGCTCACTCTCCCACTCCAGAGTCTTGTGTGCATGAATTCACTCTGCCCTCATCTAGAGCTCAATCCTGATGTCCCAGAGAGAGCACTTCTGTTGTGCTTGCTTTTGTGTTGATCCCCTGTGGAGCTCAGGAGCAAAAACCGAACGGCTGATATCAAATACGCTGGCAGTCATCGCAGCCAGGCCTCACGTTAAGTCACACCAGAGGAGGCAAAAGGACCCCCAGAACAATTTCTCCCCCTTTCCTTCTTTCTTACGGACAACCGGGCTCACAAATTGGTGTCTCTGGGTTGTGGTGTTCAGACTTACCTTCCACCTGCTGTATGTGCTATCTTAATTCTTGCCAAAACTACTGAGGATTTTCTGGTCTTTTCAGCATCATCACATAAGGACTTCAAAAGGCAGTCTTCTCCCAGTGGGTTGGCACAATTCCTGTTACTTGTCTGGATGAGCAAGGCAGTCATGTGCTTTAGTTAGTGAAAGCACTTCAGAGGGGAACTCCTGGATTGTGGGTTTTTTTTCCACTGATTGCAGAATTGCCTGTTCCGTGTACAATCTTCACGTGAAGACTGAATATCTGTTTCCAAAGAGTACAGAAGACTCGTGTGCTTACCTGGAGCTTAGCTTTTCAGCCATGCTCAATTTCCATCAGTTTGGCTGTGAGGCTCAGCCTTCACAAAACTGATGCTTTGAGTGTGTTAACAGGGCTGACACGAGCCCAAAAGCTGCTTGTGAAGATGTCTGTCTGAACACAGGGCAGCCCAAGAAATGAGAGCTGTGCCTTTCTCTTTCAGCCAGCTCTTGCCCTCTCTTCCTAGTCATTTTAGACAAAGCAGCTGAGCCAGACTGGCTGCAGCGTCACTCCACTAGAAGAAGTATGGGATGAGAGAGGATGTTTGGTGATGAAGTCCTTAGCAGTGGCTCAGTTTTGTATTGTTCAGGCCCAGTTCAGCAAAACAAAACCATGCGTGGTAAGCATGTACCTCAGGCTGGCCTGCATTTGGGATTTTGCTGAATTGTGATGAACTGGAGCTTGGGCACTTTGCTGAATGGGCACTTTGCTGAATCTTGGCCTGGACATCTTCATGTGGACAAGAGATGCAGCTTCTGCCCTTTAGTCCAGTGGGCCAAGGCCTCCCAGGAGTAAGCATGTTTTCTCCGCTTGTTTTTTACAAAGCCTGTTTGCACTGTGTACTGATGAATTACTTGTTTTGCTGGGGTTTGCCCCTAACAAGTCTTGATAAATGATAGGTAGGGAACAGCCTGTTCTGTTTTTCTAACTGATGAGACTGTAGCATTTTCTGATGCTTAGTTAATGCTGTTTACATGGTATATTGCTAGAAGTTCAGATTGTTTATATGAAATGTAAGTACAATTATGCACTTTAGAGACTTTATATTTTTTGAACTTTGAAAGCTGAAAGTAACAAAACCTGTTAACTGATTGTACATTAAAGAAAAAAAAAAACAACACACACCACACCAAAACCCAACCCACACCTAGAGATCTCCGTTTTTAAACTTGTCAAGTGTTTTCCTGTGGCAAAAACCCCAGCCAAACACACCCTAGTCTGCCCCCTTGTGAAGCTAGCTGCTGGGAATGGCTGTGGCAGAGAAGGGAATTTAAAAATTCCGGTCCTGGGAATATGCTGTACCAATGCTCAGCATTCTGTCCTGGGGGAGCAGATGCTGCAGTTCCCCTCCCCAAAGCCTGCACGGGAGGAGGGCGCCAAGGTCTGAGCACTAAAATGTTGTCTTTGTATCTCCCACAGATGATTTGACTTCCCACTAACCACAAGTAGTCAGAAATGGTTTGCCCTGCCACACTCCTCAAAGTCCATCTAAGCAACATTTTGTTTGATCATTTTTCTATGCCAACATCAATCTGTTGACTGGAGAACATTAAATACAAGACTGTGTGTTTAAAAGGTGTGAAGTACTGTACAGAAGTGTACTTTATGTGCTATAAATAAGCTGTTTAGTAGAAGACAACCTGTTTCCAAGTCACTAGAACAAACTGTGCTGTAGGAGGGCAGTGCTGGGCTTTCCATCCACTGGGGCTGTTCCAGACACGTTTGTGTTACCACAGAGTGGGAGAATAAAGCATTGTATTTTATTTAGTGATGATGATGATGATGAGCAGGTTCTGGACAAAGGAAGACTGCAAAAGTAAAAGACAGAAGAAAAACTTGTCTTTACCAGCTGCATTTGCATTACTCCTGAGTGACCAGTCAAATAATGAATGTCTGTGTTAAAAACAGTGAAATTAAAGCAGTTTATCTTTTAATAATTCTGCAAAGACAGTTATTGTTATTCCTGGCATGTGCAAGGTTTGGAAGCTAAGGGCTGCCCAAGGTGTTTTCTGAATCCTTTTTGGAGATGCCTGTAAATACTGAAAGAAGTTGCTGAAGCCAGAGCCAGGATCTAGCCTGTGACTGTCCTCACAGTGCTTGGAGCCAAAGCTTGCCCTGGTCATGGGGGTAGCGCCAGCTGCTGGTCCACTGCGAGGCTGAAGTGCTGGCTGCTTAGCGGTGGCTGCTGCCTGGTGGCAACTGCCAGTCAGAGGCTGGGCACCTGCCACAGGTTTTGTCTGAAGCCCAGCTGGTGCTGGTGGATACACAGGGTGCAGAGTTGTATGTCAACTTACTTCAGTTCCACTATTTTTGTTTCCTATCTCTCAGGGGAGGGAGACAAGGATTTATGGTTGTTCCGTGTGGGAACTCGATACGCCAGCACAGCAAAGAGGATTTTTCTTGCACAGGTGCAAGATGGGGAAATTAATTTTGCGTTTGAAAACTATCAAGTGATGCATTCATTGACCTCCTCCTATGGCATAACTTGGTGGCAAGGGCAATGCACTTCCTATTTCTGGATGCTGCTGTGTTCCCAAAGTGCATATTCCTTATCCTAATGGGTACACTTGCAAAGAGCCTTCTGGTTTGGCAGAGGACACAAATTCCAGCAATATCCCCCACACTTGTTACCAAAAGTACTGTTAGCACCAGGAGCATCAGCAGAACCAGAGCAAAACCTGGGCCATGGGCCTGTTGCATGCCTCAGGGACTGGGCTGCTTTCATGGTTATGTCCTAGGAAGTGACATTCACCTGCCAGGTTAACAGCCATGGTGGTTTTTGCTCCCTGGTGCCCCAAAACAAAGTGAATTGTGTGTGGAGGTGTATCTGGGTGCTGGAGTACGGCTGTGCAGTGGTCACACACTGACCTGTAGATTGTGTATACTATACACACATCTACAACACTAGAGCACAAACACTACCCTACATGCACTACACCATACATACAATGCTCACTGTTATACAACCATCTAATAGACATTTCACAATTGTACAACAGATCACACACTAGAGATCTTATAGTGTGTTTTTGGAGTGTATATAGCAGCATGTGACCTTGAACACCCCCGGGGATGAGGCATTCACAACCTCCCTGGGCAGCCTATTCCAGAGTCCCACCAGCCTTGCACTGAAAAACCTTTCCTTCAGCTTCAAACCATTCCCCCTTATCCTGTCTCTTGCCAACCTTATGAAAAGTCTCTCTCCAGCCTTCCTGCAGGATCCCTTCAGGTATTGGAAGGCAGCTCTAAGGTCCCCCCAAAGTCTTCTCTTCTCCAGATTGAACAACCTCCCTTCATAAGCTCAAAGTTGAAACCATAAGTGCACATGATGGCAGCCACTCAGAATTAAACATCAAATTTATTGCATAATACTGTACTATGTACACACACATTGAAAATAAACATTTGATATAATTGTATATTTGTTTTCAATGATGCATTAGAAAGAAGCTGGAGGGCTCTCAGTGTACCAGCCCACAGCTTGTCTTAAAAAAACCCAGGAGCCTAAAACCTTTTATTACGAGGTGCAAAGTTCAATACTGTATATTGAACATGGTGCATAAATACTATGTCCTAACAATGAGTCAATGTCAAAATTACCCTAGGCTTAAAATGAGATTTACATCAAGACTTGAAAAAACATGGGAGTAGAGTGGATGGAAATAATTCAAACTTCATTAAATTGGGGGAGGGGTGGGGCGAGGTGTTGTGATGGTGAAACTAGGGAAAGAGGATTAAGGCTCTCCAATGCTACAGGATTTACGTAATGATTTTGCCTATTCAGGTCCCATGTGCACTTCCAGTCTACTTTGCACAGATTGTCTTTAGGGCCCCCCAGCAAAACAGCTGGCAAGTGAAAGGGCTCCTCTAAGCAAGCAGCAAAACAAAGTAACCCTAACTGCAAAAATAAACCAGCCTCCAAAGAGAGTTGTCACTCAGCTGTGGATCTCAGGCCTATTTCTTTGATGTGATGCAAGTAGAGTTTATAGGTACCTCATACACTCTCACAGCCCCACACACTAACATGCGTGCGCACACACACACAGAGGACATTCACACACCCAGGGCATTCACACACACGTGGTTCCTCTGGAGAAAGGTGGCAGTGGTAAAAATGGCCACCTCACCTACTGGAGTAACAGCTCTGCCTGCGTGGGAAAACAGGATACAGCAAAGCCCACCCATCTAAACTGTTGACTTGCCAAGGCAGAAACACAACACAAAGAGAGATACAATTAGAGAAACCCATTATGATAGGTAAAAATTTGTCCTTCCACAAGCTTGAACAAACTCCACTCCAGTAGAGTCTGAGGCTTCTTTGAGAAGACACCGCTTGGACAACAGAATTCAAGATAAGGGAGTCAAAAACGAGCTAAGCCTTCCAAACCATCTCCATGAGACAGCCTGGTGCAAAGACAGAGCACCACAAATACATTGTCCTAGAGGTCAGAAATTACATTCCAGCCCAGTACCATCCACCAAGGACAAAAGGAGAGAGGAAATAATTCCATTCAAAGCAAGCAAGAACCAGCTTGCACTTTAAAAAGGAAGGAGGGAAAAGGGTGTGGGGGAAATCACAGCTTTTCAAAAAAGGAAAGTCTTCTATGAGCCTTTCAAAAAGCAGATCACTAACTGATCCTCAGTTTCCACCACAGCCTAAATGCAAGGAACATCAAAGTATTTAAACCGGGGTAAAAGAAGAGGTAAGTGTCTGTGCAGGAGCAGCAAAAGCAAACTACAAGAAAGTCCCAGGAGGGCAGTGATGTCAGGTTGGAGGGGAAACAAAAGTGCCCCCTGAGCTGACTTTGTTCAGTAGGTGAGAATGTTAGAAGCAACAGCCTCTCCCTGTTGGAAGCCCCACAAAACACTGGCAGCATCAGGCTGAAACTGCGTCATCTCAATCTATTATTATTGTAACTACTTATATTCTCAAAAAAAAAAAGTTCTGAACTGCTGCCTTACAAAAATAAAACCAAGCCCATCAGTTTCTTCCTCCGTACTCAAGTGTTTGTGCCTCTCCTACACTGGTCAAGCTAGGCTAAAGCCCTCGTAGTGGTCGATGGCTTGCACCAGCCGGGCGCTGAGGATCTCCTTGCTGCTGTACTTGGGCAGGTCCAGGAGGTTGTAGCAGGTGTGTGCCACCGGCAGGTACTGCTCTCCGCTGGCCGTGGACTGGATGATGATACGCAAGCTGGACATGCCGTAGATGGGAATGCGGTCGCTGCCTGTCAGAAACACTAGGAGAAGCAGAGGGGAGGTTGGACAGCTAGGGCAGGGACCTCACACTGAAGGCTGCACCTGAAGGCAAACGCTATCCCCATCCACATGGCAGGACTCTGTCTGGAGGGGCTGAGACGCTGACTGACCTCCATGCAGGACATGGCTGGCCTCACAGAGGTGCTGCACAAAAGGTTAAGAGTGCACACTGGGCACTAACCACTTGGCAACACAAACGGAAGGATGCTGCACTCCTTTGTGAGGCTGCATGGGATTTTGTACTGCAGATATCACCAAGTGATTTTGAGGGTAAAAATGAATGCAAATTAAAACAAACAAGAGGGAGGAGTGGGAGAAAACAGAAAACCAGATTATCTGCCTAGTAGGTGACTCAGGGTAACTCAGCCATTTGTGCTGGATCATTTTCTAGCATTTAATGCAACATGCCTTAGCCCTGGTGCTCTGCAGACACTCCCACTTGAGTCTTCACATTCAAGAGACACTGCACATGACTGTAAGATACTTACAGAGAAATTTCTTCTTCTTTTCCAAGGGAAATGCATGAAAGGTTTCCCAAAACATTCTGACAGTTGGGTGTGTCGCAGTGTAGTCTCCCTTATAGACAGCGCTCTATTAAAAACCAAAAAGTCACATCACTCCACCTGGCACTAGAAAGCAAAGACTAAACAGATGCCAGAGGAGATAAGGTCTGAGTTCTAACACCAGATCGATGTCTAACGGTTCCAGAATGGAGCACAGGACAGACTATGGGCAATTGCACGGCTCAAAGACCAGCAAAAGGCTCTGCTAGCTATCTGTGGAGGGCAGGCATTAAGCTTCCAGTTATCCAACTAACTACATGTGTCATGGGGAATCCTGGAGTACCTGTTCACAGGCTGGACTCATGAATGGAATCATGTGTTCTGCACTGCAAAGCCACTTTCACTGATGAGGCAGAGCCAGTTACTTGCTGATCTATGCATTTTCAGAAGACTGCCTCTTCTAAAGGGGTGTCCAGAGTCCCCTTTGAACTCTTGGCTGTGTACTTCTTGATCTTGTGCAGTGGAGTGAGGTTTCTGTGAATGAACACCCTGACTTTGTCTCTTCCCTTCAGTCTTAGGTTTCATCCCAAAAAGATAACAGATGGAACTCCTCCTCACCTGTCCTTTTTCATCCTGAATTTCCTCCCTGGGCTTTATAAGAAGCAAGGTAGCCCAGTAAGAAACTTTTCCTGTGAATGATGGCAAGGTGTACAAGGAGCATTAAAAAAAAAGAAAAATTAAGATAAAAAAGCATCAGGGGCTTATCATATCTCATGCTAGTGTCCACCTCATGCAACTGCAGTCCTGGTGCTTGTGAAAAAGATGACAAACATGACAAGAGGGAAGCTTTACCTCCTCCAGTTCCTCCCAGTTGTAGTTGCTGTTTCCAACTATCATGGCCTTGAGCTCTGTAGGCTGGAAGAGTTCCAGGACTTTCCCACCACACACTTTCAGGAAGCCAGTGGAAAAGGCTGTGTACCACTCATGGATGGAGAGGTTGAAGATGTAATTTACGTAGGCTTCAACAAATTCTTTCCTAGTTCAGTGAGAGAGAGAGCAGGCAAAGGAAAGCAATTTTAATCATATGCCTGAGCAGTTCTCCTCCTTCTGCCTGTAATGTGTTTTGCAGGTAAGTCTGACAGGTCTAGCCCACTACCCTCCTCCTCAGTAAGCCAAGTCACTGGAACATGGAAAATGTATTAGGCAGCAAGTATCACCATGCACCTGCTTATCTCCCAGCAGTAGCAGCACAAGAGGTCCTCTGGCAGCCCAGCTCTATTCTACCACTAAACCCACCCTTGCATCTAGTCGCCCATGGGGCCAGGAGGGAACCAGAGTGACACCAAGCACTGAAGGGGTGTCAGAAACAGAGCTCTCTTCCCTACACAACCCATGGCCTGCATGGAGATTGTGTTATGCCAGTAAAGGAACACTCCACCACAGCACACCTCCTGCAACCACATGTTTAGGAAGCCCAGGAAACAACCTTCAGTTCTCCTCAGTCCACAGGTGTGCAGGGTTCCTAGATTCATAGAATGGTTTAGGTTGGAAAGGAACCTGAAGATTATCCAGTTCCAACCCCTCTGCCATGGGCAGGGACACCTTCCACTAGACCAGGTTGCTCAAGGCATCATCCAACCTGGCCTCGAACTCCGGTGAGGGGCATCGATGACCTCCCCAGGCAACCTGTTCCAATGTCTCACTACCCTTACTGTAAAGAATGTCTTCCTAATATCCAGTCTAAAACTGCCCTCCTCGAGCTTAAAGCCATACTCTCTCATCCCATCATAGCAAGTTCCTCCCTAGCTTTCCTGCAGCCCCCTTCAGATACTGGAAGGCTCCTCCAAGGTCTCTCTGGAGCCTTCTCTTCTCCAGGCTGAACAGCCCCAACTCTGACAGCCTGTTCCCACATCTTCATAGCCTCCTCTGGACTCACTCCAGCAATTCCATCTCAATTTTATGATGGGGGCACCAGAACCGGACACAGAACTCCAGGTAGGATCTCATAGGAGCAGAGTAGAGGGGCAGAATCACCTCCCTGATTGTGCCTGTCACATTTCTTTTGATGCAGCCCAGGACACGGCTGCCTACTGGGCCACAAGTGCACACTGCAATCTCATGTTGAGTTTATCATTGACTGGCACCCCTAAGTCCTCCTAATTGAGAATGCTCTTGGGACACTCCTTGCCCATCCTATATTTGTGCTAAGGATTGTTCCAGCCCAGGTGTAGGACCTTACACTTGGCCTTGTTGAACTTCATAAGGTTGGATTGGGCCCACCTCTCAATTCTGTCCAAGTTCCTGTTGGTGTATTCCTTCCCTCCAGCCTGTCAACTGGACCACACAGCTTGGTGTCATCCACAAACTTTCTGAGGGTGCACTCAATCCCCCTGTGTATATCACTTATGAACATGTTAAACAGCATTGGTCCCAGTACCAAACCCTGAGGGACGTCACTTGTCACTGGTCTCCATTTGGACACTGAGTGTTGATCGCAACTCTCTCCAGACAATTCCTTATCCATCACTAAGCACAAGACTCTGGGCCCACTTGCAATGACCTCAGACTGTCAGGTTGCTCTGAGCAAGAATTCTGCTGAGGAAAGGGAACAGGCAGTGCTCAGAAGACTGCCACTTCAAAACTAAAAGCCTGACAGACTACTAGTTAGGTGAATTTTCAGAGACAGCTCATGGTGACTCGTCAGCCAGGGAACTGGTGGTTCAGCAGGTTCAGAGCTGCAGCCTACGGGCAGATTGAAGAAATCCTGCTCTGCAAAGTCTTCATCTGAAACTGCACAGCCAGTCCCCTCCCTCCTGGCCCCAAAGGGAAAGCCACCAAAAGAAATCAAGAAATGGCCTTCACTACAGAGCAAGAAAATAGGCTTAACAGCACAGAAGCTTCCTCTTCCACTTTCATACTCTGGTGCACACAGGACTTGTGCACTTGGAGTACATGGCAGAGAACGACTCCTCTTGGAATGACAACACCATTTTGCTTCAAAGGTTCCTAAGAACAGCATTAAACCAAACACACCATTCTGTAGTGTTTAGCAAAGAAATTTGTGGCATACTCTGGTGAAATGTGTCTTGGGGTTATTAGGTGGCTAAGCATCTTTATTATACTCTTTTCTGTTCTCAAAGCACCATGAAGTGACTGCAAGTGCAGCACCAGAAATGTATTTGTGCAATGATTTAAAATACCTCCCCTGACTTTTTGTTCAGCTGATTTCTTTGGGGTTATTCTGGTTTCTTTTGTCAGGACTTTTTCTGGTATTGTAGTTTGGGTTTTCTGTTTGTTTGTTTTTCTTTGGTTGGTTTGCGTTTGGTTTGGCCAGTGTGGCAGACTGAGACATGACACTACTCTGTGTGTGAGGGTATTTTTGCCTGCCATTCAAGAACAGCTCACAACTGCACTTAGAAGATAAGCAGATCAGGGAACACCATTGAATCTGGTATCTCAATCTCTAGCTGAGAACACCACAACTGAAGTAAGTATTTTCAGCCTCTGGTGGAGGAATGCTCAATGCATAGGCCATGTAAAAGCAGCAAGGGATGAGTGAGAAAGTAAAAAACGAAAAATAAAGAAGCAGAATAAGATATAAATAAGATTGACTGATAAATATTCCAACTTTTCTTAAGAAGTCATACAGAAGGAGGAGGGAGGTGTGCATTTGTTTTATTACCATTTTCCTGAGAGTCACCTGAGCATCAGGGAGAATCAAGCTGATTCAGCACTTAACTGTTACTTAGTACCTCTATGGCTGTTATGGTCATGAGGCCTCTATAAAGAACATTTTATGTTCTCTAAAGGAGAAAAGGAAAAGGCAGGCATTTTCTGCTTGGCACTTTTTAGTCAAAGCAATTCTGTGCTTTCTTCAGTTCTCAGCAAGCTTTCCTCAAGCAGGAAAGGCAGTGCTCAGAGGCACACACAGGAAACTATTCAGGCCAGGAGGGCAGCAAGTCAGTCCCTGACCTCTAAACATAAGGGTGGAGGAAGTCATTAGGCACTGTAAGGTAGATGAATTGACAGCCATGTCTAGACTTGGATTTAGAGGTTAGCTTGAGTTCAAACCTCTGGTCAAGCTGAAGAAATTGCATTTTGGAATGTGTTAAGCTGGTTGAGCTACACACTAGCCTTTCTGTTTAAGGATTTCCTGCTCTTGTTGCCTACCCTGACTTAAACACTTGCAGGAGCTAACCCAGGTGCTCTTCCCAAACATGTGCTAAGGTAAAATCCTTGTTCCTCCCCTGAGGCCAGTATGTTACATACCAGAAAAAAACGTTGTTTTAAATGTGAATGTACTTGCCCAGCCTAAAGGATACTATTCACTATGCATTTTCATCTTTATTTCACTGTTGCACATGTAGATTAAGCTCTCCTCTGTTTACCTGAAGCCCATCCTATCTTTGCAGGGTGACAGGCATGTACTGCTCCTCCTCCATGGATTTTTGCATGGAGCCAGCAATTTAGCTGTAAAATTTCACCTTTTGGGGCAGTATTACAGTAAGACAGAAGGTAATACAGACAAAGCTTTTGTTACAGCAATGGCTTTAGACACAATCAGAACTCTTTTAAATTAGGAAATTACTTCATTTGCAGGCTTGCCAGCAACCCTAGCACAAGCTCTTAACCATGCTGCTGACTAGTCACTGAATCACACTGGTTTTACTAGCAGAGAAGTATTTGGATACTGCTTCAAGTAATAAAGGCATTTGTAGAAATCCAGTTACAGGATTATGAGAAGAAAATAGTTTAGCTGCTGGAAAAATAAAAAGGAGTGATGAAGAAAAAGGGTAATTGTGCTAGTAATAACTCAGGTGTTCAAACAGAAATAGAATCTGTGTACAGCAGGGTCTTATGGCTCCAGTCAGACAGTGGTCTGCTATTAAGAATACTCAAGGAAAGCATTTCTGGCTGCACAATTATCACAGCCCAGTACATTTGCTAGGCTCGATTTTCCTAGTCACATACAACTTCTCTCCAAATCATCAAAAAGCTTATCCTTCAAAGGCCAAAACCATGTTGCAATCTTTATTTACCAGGAAAAAAAACACCAAGGGTGGTGCCTTATATAGGGAAGATGTCCAGCCGGCAGGGTGTGGGACATTTGCCAAACACTGGTGGAATGGTGATGAAAATTTGCCTTTACTGCCAAGCACCACTGGCACCTAGAAACATCTGACCAACTGCTCCTAGCACATCTGCAGTGACTTCTAATTCTCTCCCACATTTCTGCTCAAATTTTATGTGGCACTGCACCTGACCACCACAAGTATGAGCCGACCCCCATACATACCCCACTTACCTATTGTCCTTCTGTACCAGAATTTTATCTCCATCTTCAATGAGGTTCTTCTGCTCTGTCACACCGTAGCTTTCCCTGCAGATCTACACAAACCCAGAAAACTCATTTTAGCAGAAATGCTCTTTAGGTCATGTGCCTCTTTCACAGCTGATGATTGGCATGGGATGGGTGGGCCAGAGAAAAAAGTATATGCTGAACATTTTTCCCCCTGCTCATAATCCCTTGCATGCTTCACCACCTTCCATCATTCACATTTGCTGCAGGGCTAATATTAAGTCCAAACTTAAAAAGGGGAAAAAATAACTTAAGTAAATTTCATGGGGAAAAAAAAATGATAAATAAAAACCTGTATTTAACTAGGCCCACGTGCTCTGGCAGTAAAAAGGATTCCTTTTTTAAAACAGAAACTCAGGAGGTTAATTTATCTGCTCTCACTACAAGATGGAATGACCACAAACAACTTTCTGCATTGGCCTGGCCTAGGACAGCACCAGTACAAACATGGATTCTGTACATACAAAACTGGCCACGTGGAAAGAGCACAAAAGGGTCCATTTTCAAGTTGCCATATGCAAAAAAGACTCAGCTCTTGACATGCGAGATAGATTATTAGCTTCAAGGTTTGGGATACCAGTTATTTACTAGTAAGTTTTAGTAGATATATCTATACGTCTTCATATATTATGCAGATTATAGCACAAGAAAGGGAGAGTAAGACTGTTCCTTAGCATGAAAAGAGCACTTAGAGAAATATATCTTGTGTTACATCAAAGGTATTCTCTTTCCACACAGTCTGCATTGCTATCATTACAGCTTCATTACCTCATCCTGAGCTGCTGCTCTGGCCTGCACAAGAAACAGTCAGACCCAGAGCTGACCCACTCCAGAGTTCAGTTTGATCTAACAGACTTTCTGTGCCTTCTCTTTTATAGAACAAGGGAACGGACAACACTCTCCTAGCTCAGAGAGAATTTCCTGTAATAGAATTCTCTCTCTACTAGGCAGACCCAGAGAGTCAACAATGCAGATCAGACTTAGAGATGAACCCATACTCAGACCTGATAGTGCACCACGACTATAAAGCAAAAGACACTGAAACACAGAAGCCCTTAGCCTACCCAAGTCGGAGGAAAACAGAGACACAACATTGTTGTTCTCCAAGCTCTCTGTGAGTTCTAAATATTTGCACACATTGAGGGACACATTCGATGTTCCAATGTACACTAAGAGCTCTTAATTTGGAGGAATCTCCTCTGTATAACAGAAACTACTGCATCTAGGTTATTATCTAAAAGAAAAAAAAAACCTGCTGTAGTATTACAGGAAAGCTGAGTTCCTCAGCATGCCTCCTAATATTTTGTTTCTAAAACAGTCTGATCAAGTACACTCACTATAGATTTTTAAGACAAAAAGTATTAATATCGTAACAGCAAAGAAAATTCTAAGTTGTGTCAGGATTTCAAGGATCAAGCTAGTGATGTCAAAACCTAGCTTCTATTTTCAAAGAGCATTTAGGAATCTACTGCCTAGTGTGAGAAGTTGGTCACTGGCATTTAAGTCACATGTCACAGTGACAAGGCTATTTTGAAAACCACTCTGCTTAATCTAATTACTATCTCAGTTTTCATGACCACATACAAAAGAATAAAAGAACTGACAGCAAACAATTTTAGCATTAACATCGAGTACAGGCATAATTTAGAATAAATCATAATACACATGAATTGATTCTATCATAACAATGAGAATTGCTGTATTAAAGGAGCCTTACTGTAAAATTCAAGCAGAATGTCTCTTCTACATCTTCGCCAGGGTAATCTAAAAGTTGCTGAAGACTCCTACATACCAGGTAGGGAAAGAAACGAGGGAAAAAAAAAATCATACATTCAAAAAGCCATACATCTGATGAGCAAAAGAAATTCAGCAAAAGTAATCAGTACTATACATCTGGATAATAGGACTGCAAGAGAGAATGGGTCACCTGAAGGGGTAATAAAAGAAATCTACCTCAAAAAGAGATGCTCTTTTAGAAGCAGGATTAATGTTAGTTCACACATGTCATCAGTATAAGAAGACATGCCTACCTAGTACATGAACCCCTTTTAGTGATCCTAGCCTTAGAACAGAACTACATTTTCAGTTCTTAAGGACCACCAGATATTTATGCCATCACTACTAAAAGGTCTAAGGGAACAGAGTAAGAGAGTTAAATGTGTACATTATAGTTGTATTCCCATCATGTAGAAGATATTCTTCTCATATCTCTAAAAATCTTGCTCCTGTCTTCCTGTCATTTTGCCTCATTGTTGATAAATGCAGATGCCACTTTGTGTGGATAGATTAGATAGCTCAGAAGGCCAAAAAAAAAATATATGACAGCAGCCAAACAATGGGATCTTAAACTTTCAGTGTCATATGGAACCAATAATATCATGCAATTAGGCAGAACATATTCAAGGAACCATTTAGAACGAGTCCTTCGTTAACTCCATTCAACTTCCTTCTTTCTGGCATAAGCAGGTCAGAGTTACACTGGTTCAGAAATGGGATGGTTCACATCCCATGCACCATTCCCACCCTGAGCTATGTCATGAGACGTGCAGTGGATCTGCTTGCTAATCCAAGGCTGAAGCTAGAATCTGAGCTGACACATGCAATCACACAGTGGAGGGACAGGCCCTGTCCTTGTTTTCCAATGAGTGTGGTAGGTGTCTTTTGGCTGTTCTCACAGACTTTCTGGGTGTTGGGGAGGTGGGTACAGAGGTTAGACCCTAGGTAAATGGATTTCATAGCCTGTGAGAGAGGAAAAGTCTTATATGAAATTCACCTTAGGTACTTTGCTAGGATCACAGCTGCCCTGATTAATCAGTCACTTGGAATGATCAGGATGTGTTTCATTCATCATCTTCTACCCAGTCTGACATTTCTTATTCTCAGCCGGATGGTCTCCCATCCCAGAAAGGCTGCAAATGTTTTTCATACCTTCCTTCTGTAGGTGACAGCTCCTTCAAATCCTCTAGGCAGGGCTTCACATTCAAGAGTTTTTTGTACAGAGCCAATGGAAAGTGAAGGTCTACCACTGTGAAGTTGTATATTGCAAGACCACATATGATGCCAATCAAGTGAAACCAGTTGTGTTCCACAAAACACTGCAAAAGCACACAAATCCTGATGAGGGACAGTCACCGATGCAATGCACAGTACCCTTTCCCCTGTGCACTAAGACAACAGCTTAGCCTTTTTCAGCTGGGACAAAAGAGAAATCAGAAAGCTCTCATCACATCCCGGTTTGGTCGCAAATTCCTTGCTGGAATGCTGCACAGAAATAGAGTCAAACTTTTGTAACCCATGACCAGCTGTGAAACAGCAATTGCTGCTCCCTACCTGCTTCTTATTTCCTTTCTAAATACCTTTGCATTTAGAGATTAAGAAAGCTTCGATGTTTGCTGTCTATGTACCGCAAGAACATGTTAATGATTCTCTCCCTATCGCCCATTTTATTTTCTATTAAAAGCTCACGCACAAGCATAATGCCACCCAGGCAAACACATGAACACAGGTGTTGGCATACTGGCCTTCATTCTTTCACATCTTTATTCCCACAGTGGTTATGTCAGTTCCCCTGTATTTGCTAAATGTGGTAAATGTGGGAATCATTTTTAGTACTTGCACTGTTGTTATTTTTGGTGACATAAGGTATTTTTATAGCATTAACATGAGGAGGAACTATTCCACGAAAGAGTTTACACGGGGAAAAAATGTCCTGTGTCATTTCCTTCCTCATAAAATGTAATTAATAAATTAAAAACAACACCACCATAGCAGCTGCACCTTAAGGGGAAACTGACAACATAATTTCCCATCTTGCTACCTAGGAAGGTGATTAAAAAAAAAAGGACTTAAGCCACCATGGCTGGCACAATACTGACAGGTGCAGAATTTGCACTCCATACTCTTCCAAACCCAACCAACTTTCACTACAAACCATGTTTCCTGCCATTTCAGAGCTTCCTCACATAAAGCATTAACAAGTTTAGACCCTGAAAGTGACAGTGATGCATGACTAAGTGAATTAGCTGTAATTACCTGAAGAGCAAGGGAAGCACAATATGCTAATGCCATTAAGGCCTAAACCTCTGGTTCTGTAAACAGCAAGTGATTATCACACTCATGATAAGAATTCTGTTAACTGTCCTCTGACATTTAAAACAAGTTTTATTAGGGTATAAGAATAAAGAGTCAATTCCTTAACAGGCACAACCATCACTGTTCCACTAAAGTTAATGGACCTATTCTAATTTATGCTGACTGAAAATAGAGCCACATTGTGTCATGGGTGGAAAACGAGAGGAAGATGAAATCTTTCCCACAGTTTGCCTCTAACATTCTTGTTATTCAGATGCAACAGATTACTTCAATTACACATAGAGGGGGCAAGGGCTTACCGTGTCTGAAAACCACAGCAAGTTTGACTCCGGGTAGTAAGTGAACATGCCGTAGATGGGGTTGAGGAGTTCTTTTAACAACAGGAGGAAAAATTCTTTTGTCACTCCTCCAGCATCAACAGCTTCCTCACCATCAAAGATGACCTGTGGAAAAGCCAGGTCAGTAACAGGGCTGAGACAGAGCCAATTGGGCATCTTTCTAGCTGGGAACCACACACAGCAATTTCTCTTAATGCGCTCATACCCACTGTGACCCACGGGCATGTTTCAGTGTTCTGCTTACAGGTGGGACAGGGGGCAGGAGGTGGCAAATCAGGTATTGTGAAAATGTTCAACTTCTTATGTCAACTATAAATTACCACCTGTCCTCCCAACAACCCAAGCAGCAACACAACAGCAGCTGTTGAATTTTGTAGCAACCTCTCAGAGATAAAACGTGTCCTATTTTAAGTGGCCTGCTCCCTGCAGAAAAGCAAAAGAGAGACTGCATATTATGGAAATGGTCCCTTCCCTGTCCCTTATGCAGTAGGCAGATCAGGAAGAGATTAAACTCCCTGCTTGCCTTCTTGTGAACTGACAATACACTCCAGGAGTCAGAGAGAAGAAAGACTCTCACACTGAGTAGGTCAAATGTCCCTGTGTGCTGTACTTGTGGAGAAGCCATTGTGCATTGGTGAAGTGGCAATGTGAAGAGCTGAAAGCCTGTTGGCTGGATTGTGTTAAAGGCATGGGGAAGACTTACTTTAAGAGGCTTTTTCAAATCAATGTCTGAATGGATGCTCAACTCCCTCAAAGCATCACCAACTAAGTTACTTCTTCGAACATGAAGTACCAGGAAAGGGCTTCTGGCCAGCAGAGGCTCCAGGGTGAGAAGCATGAAGACATTCTGCAAATTTGCACCATTTATTGCAACCTGTGAATAAGACAGGGATGAAAAAACAGCCACTGCTAAGCTCCTTTCTTCCTGTAGAAGGAGAATTCAAAAACTACATGCTTGATACTCCTTTCTTTAGCTTGGTTTCTCCAGGGTACAAGGATGATGTGCTCAATCTGTACAAGTGTGTGTGCTTGCATGACTACCTGTCATGTCCCCCTCTCCCATTTCCCATATCGACACCTTTTGAGTCCACTGATTGATGAGCCAAATCCAAGCAACAGAAAGACCAAATTCCTGAACACTTTGACATTAAACTGGTGGGTGAGGGAAAGAAGTTTTATTCATGCTCTTACTGGGTCAAGAAACTCAGCATGAACACAGTCTGATAAGAGTCAGAATTCACAAGGGAAAGCAGGTTACCAACATAACAAGTGAGGATTCAGCTGACAACTGCTCCTGGCAAGGCACCAGAGAAGCCATCACACACAATTCAAAGCTTGCATCTACATGGATTTTCTATAGTCAGATAAGGCAAGAAGTCCAGTCAAAGCTTTGATGACAAATAGTATATTCATTTTGCATAGTATATTCATCTGTCCATAGTAAACAGCAAATTCATGTTTGTAAACAGTTTAAAAGTCAGTTCAACCTGAGGCAGAAACCCACTGGAAATTAGACTTCCTCCATTCCAGCACTCACAAAAGTACTAGTTTCACTGGCCTCTAACTGGTTGTCTTCATAAAGATCCTCTCTCTCAGGGTGACAAAACCCTTACCAGTCTGCTGTTCTGACAGCAGTGCACTGCTCACAAACTAGACAGTTGCAAATACAGGCAAGCTGACAAAATGAAAGCAGGAGGACGTAACTCCAGCCTCTGAGGGTAGGCCAAGCCTCCTCTGCCTTGCTGTGGGCTGTGTGTTCAAGTGGCCAAGAGATGGACGTTACATGGAACTAGCACCATGGCCATGAGAAACTGTGCTCAATGCTTTCCACCCTGAAGAAACTTAATAACCAAAGATCTCAGCAAAATCACTTCACAGAGAATGGGACTAGTCCCAGACCCCTGCCACACTGGCGGTTTGCCCCTATCAGGAGCCACCTACATGAGCAATGCCTGGCACTGGGAGGCTTGCACTGGCACAGTGGCCATTTGTCCTCGTCACAGCCTAGCTGTAAGATGGCTTGGCTGCCACCTACAGATTAAGGGTGCAGGACCCGAACACCTGATGTGAACACACTCCTGGAGAGCCTCAGGTCTGCACCCCTCACTGCAGTTGGGAAGGTCAGCTGCTGATTGTAAACAAGAACAGTGTCTGGAGTTGGTTTTGAACCTTCACTTCTGACAACCAGTCCTCTTGTACCACACAGAAATGTGAAAAAAAGCGCCCACTTACCTGAAAGATCATTTACTTTTCCAACTCTACAGCACCTCTAACAGAAGACTTCACTTTATCCTTGGACTATCGCCAAGTACAGGAGTACTCCTTCCCCATACAGCCTAAATTTCCACCACATGCACATCTGGCAGCTCTGATGTCACTAAACATTTTCAAGGAAATGACATCAAGAGCTGCCTCTGCAACATCCAGTGCAAATAGCTTCTCCACCTATTCTGCTCTCCCATACGTGGAAAGAAAGTGCTGCACACACTACTCTTTCTTGCAGGAATCAGTGTCAAAGGCAGACAAATTAAGTGGGGGAAGAAAAGAGAGAGAAGGATTACCTGCATTTGTAGTTCTGCATCTGTCTGTAACATTTTGGTCTTAGCCTGAGCATCGAAGATGAAAGGATAAGAACAGAGTGTCACAGCATCCTGCAAGAAAGGTAGACAGGTAGGTTCCTATCTACAGTTTCCAAAGCACTTCTTTAAATAAGACTCATGAAAAAAAAGTCTCCTTACCTGCATGATAGATGGTCTTACTTTCTGTGAAGGAAAAAGTAAAAGTATGAGAATCTTTTAGTCTTGATTTTGTTTCCTGTATCTTTTTTGGACAGACTAGTTCAAAGGTGACTCAAAGTAAATGTGCATTTTCTTGAAGGAGATTGTTGCTTCCAGAGAAGGAACAAGTCCTGTTCAAACCTTGACATCAAAAGCTACCCAAGAGGACTAACCAACATACAAGTCTGTGTTAGCCCGCCGTATGTAAAGCTTCAGAAAAACAAGAAAACTAACCCCAAGGCAGAGATCATAATATGACTATGAGAGGCCAAAATATGACTAAAAAACCACTCCTGCAAATTACTTCTTTCATTAGCCCCATCAATGTTCTTTTCAAACACAACTGCTACATAAATTTGAGACAGTATTTTGTTATTCTGTTCACTACAAGTAAGCACAGGGCAGCATTATTTAAATAACAGAAAGCAGGGGACAGGGTACACAACACAATATTTAGGAAGTCCATGAAGACACACACAAAAATTCTTTCTACAATGAGGGTTTACTCTTGCAACATTCCTTGGAGGATATTTTTTGGTGTTTTCTCACACTTGATATTCCTTTCTTTGCTATAATTAAATAATCTCACTGGTTTCCTACACAGCATACTCCAGCCCTCAGTTTAGTTACTTTCTTTATTATAGAT
The DNA here is from genome assembly GCA_013396835.1 of Psilopogon haemacephalus. Classification (NCBI taxonomy): domain Eukaryota; kingdom Metazoa; phylum Chordata; class Aves; order Piciformes; family Megalaimidae; genus Psilopogon; species Psilopogon haemacephalus. Next base: position 1,019,292 of record VWZI01011363.1, on the reverse strand, counting down.
GGGATAGTGAGGCATAAAAGAGGTGAAGGGTCTTACCCAAGATCACCCAGCAGGTTACTGGAAGAGCCAGGAATAGAACCCACATCTCTTGAGGCTTGGTTCAGTCCCCTAGCCAGAACGCCACACTGCCTCCTCTTACAGAGCAACATTTTAAGATCACTGGCTACATTATTCACAATACCTGCCTAAACAGCAGAAGTAAAGGGTAAAAATTATAATTTTAGAATACAGGATTTGGCTCCTGAGGTCTTGATTACATTAAGGATCCAGTGACTGAATTAATCCCCCTGTGCAAGGACGGAATGAAATTCACATGACTATTCACAGAGATTGTTGCAAGTGTTAATGAAATATTGTGATTATGAAATATTTAAGTCAACTTTGGCAAACCACCAAGTGCCCAAAACAGAGTTTTAACATACAGACAGCTCCTACACTGGATACATTACACTCTCATTAAGGATATTAAAAATACGGATCTACAGCCAGAGACACAAACACGGACAGCTATTTCACAACTATACATAAAACCTCTTACCATTCCAGCCTGATGTAAGAACCACATGAGATAATCCTCCTGAATATCCACCAAGCTGGAAATCTCAGGGATATAAAATTTATCATACTCTACGTGTTTAACCTTCTGATTTACCTAGTAAAGAAAACAGCTTTTTAGAATAAGGACATATTCAGCATTTTTCTTAGAACAGTCAGGTTGCTTTCATAAAAATCAATTACAGCAGCTTACAACAATAGGACCCAAGCTGTCTTGCAAAAAGATGTGGTCTCTTGTATTAGGAAACAAAATAAATGCCTGGGTTATTTAGTTGCCTCTCCTCCTCACTCACAGTACCCAGCGCCAACAGAGGTGGAGCATCAACTCCCCACTCACTGCAAGGGTGTTTGACTAGATGACCTTTAAAGTTCCTTCCAACACAAAACATTCCATAATTTTGTGATCAAGGGACAAGTATTTGTGATACCACTGTTCACACAGTCTGGTGGCTCAGCAGCAGCATTCTTTTGGGTATTTTCACCTTGAATTCAGGGGTAAAAAAGAAAAACAAAACAAAAAAAAAAACAACCCAACCTTTACATCTTCCCTGTGTCAGTGGACAATGACGAAGTTCACAAGCCAGGGTTATGACCACTCTGCCCCAGTCAATTAGTCCCTGCCTGAATCACTGTGAGTCAACATGAACCCAAGTTTTTCTCTTACCTTGTGTAGTTTTTCCAGAAGTCTGAGAGCAGCTGTAATGTAGCTACTGAACAGGACTGGGATCAACAGAGTCTTTCGTCCACTGAGGAGGTAAACAACTGCACCTTTATAAAGGTCCACTAGCCTGAGGAAGTATCTTGGGCACACCTGAGACCACCAGTTATCTGAAAAGCAGAGGAACATCAATGTAAATCCTGAATGAAAGGACAGAGCAAGCCCTAAATAAAGGGTTACAGCTGAAAATGGGGAAACACACCTAAAGACCGAACCAAAAAACTTCCCTGATTCTCTAACTGTAGCAACAGGAAAGTGAGCAGAATCAGCTGGGTATCAGAAACTGAAAAGCTCTTCCCTTTACACTCTCATAAAACCATCCCAGTCATTACCCAGCCCCACTCCCTGATCAGTCTGAGCCCGAGTTCAAAGTTTTTCAGTCTTCAAGATACTGTTTCACATATCTTGTGACCAAGATATTGTCACCTTGCAGGCAAGTAATTGTCTTTCATGAGTGATTAAAACAACAGTTGCCTGGGCACTTCTCTGTAGTACCACATACTTTTCTAGCAGGTGTCAGAGTCTGTCTTCTGGCACACCTGCACTAAAGTCTGAACTCTGTTTCTTTATGGCAGCCCATTTCTTTCTTGCCAAGGACAGATAAACCTCTGAAGAGACCCTGACTATTGGTTTCTTAACCAACCCTACGCTCCTCACCCCCACCCACTTCCCACAAAGCAGAAGCTGAAGCCTGGGAAATTGTAACAAGTATTAGAAACAAACACCAAAGTATCCTCAACTGGCAGCAGAAAAACAGATTCCAACAGAGAGAAGTATGAAAATCCCTCACATTTCTGTATGGTACCAATCATGGTGGACTACTCTGAATAGAGGAGGGACCTTGTTCAAAAGGCATTTTTTAATAAATAAAAGAGGAGAAGGGAGGAGGTGGGAGAAGGTTCAAATGCATTACATATAACAAATCTATTACCGTGTAAAATGCTAAGACAATCTTAAGAAGCAGAGTAAGATAACAAGAAAAATAATAGCTTAGCAAACATGAGCAACAATCATTAACCAGCATCTGTTCTACTTGGCTTAATATGAGCTCACAAGAAATATTATTAGCAGAAATTATAAGACTCAGCAGTGGGAGAAGAGCTGGGGTGTTCAGCTTGGTCTCAAATGAGCCACTAGGTCCTTCTGTCCCCAGAACAGGACAAAGTAACCCTACATTTTTCTATTTACCTTGAACAGAAAGGATGTTCAAATGTGGATAATATCTGATTGAATTCAAGAGAATAAGGTAATTTAATCTTCTTGATATATAAAAACCTACGTTCACAAAGACAGGCAAATTTATTTGCAACTGTGGTAAACTAGATTAGGTAAATTAGATTAACCTCCCCAGTAAGTGTTCTTTGAAATTATCTATTCTAATTCTAAATTAAAACAAACAAAAAAAATTAATTCTAAGTTAAAATAAACACTTAACCTGCATTTTCTTTCTCACTTATTGTCCACACCATCACAGATTTTTTGTCTTTTATACGATTTCAACTAACTTCCCATATCCTATCTGCGTGGCACAGTCTTCATTTCCTCACAGTTCATGTATAAAAGTCAAATTTTATAATTTTTACATGGAAATATAGGTGTCACAAGGAGGATTCCTTGAGTCCTTCTGGTCCCCAGTTGCTTTTTAGAGGCAACTGCTTCATAACAAGACCACATTATCATTGCAGCAGTTGTAACAAAATAGAAAAACTAAACCAACACAAAAAAACATGACTGCAGAAGCTGCAGACACCTGAAATGTTAACCTCTTACCAAGAACTTTGCTGGGGTTGGTGTCCAGGCGCAGGATAGCCATTGCAAGGGGAAGTGTTAAGGTGATGTAATACTTGGAGTCCTGGAAGGGTGGGAATTCAGGGAGAATCAGATAGATCCTCATTGCCTCCACATCTGGTGGTGAGCTGGACAGCTGGGGAATCAAAAAACTTTCAAAGCTCTTCAGTATCTAGAAAAAAAAGAGGACAAAAGAAGACAACTCATGTGGGTGATAGAGGTTCTACAATGTAAATTATGTGTAAGAACTGATGAACTGGACCACACTCAATGTGTGGACTTAAAAGGTTTTTGCTGATGACCTCTCAAGAACACTCCAGAGGGGACTAAGCTCCTGTTTCTCAAAAATGCATGGACTTTTGGACAGATTTTTCCAGGGCTGACTAAAGGTTAATTAACCTCTCTCATTAAGGTCACATTCTTGTTTCAAAAGTAAAACTCAAAGTCAAGATAAAGCTGTAACAATCACAGCTAAAAAATGGCATGGGGAACATACATGATTTCATCCCACAGCTATGCACTCATGAAAGAAACCTCAGAGGTAAAATACATATACCACCTTACAGCACTCAACTCCTGGCAGGCAACATATGAGTACATAGATATTATTTAGAAGTATAACAAACACAGATTCAATTTCCACAGCCACTTCAAGCATTAAAAGTCACAATATATAACTTTAAAAACAAGTCTCAGAGACAAATTTTGAGAAGGTAACAATCAGCCCAGGTCAATGAAAATGTATCCATTGATGCCATGAATGATTGGGCCTGCAGATTTGCAATACAACCATACCCAACACAGTTGCTGTTACTTGCATGTTACAGAAGAATAAAGTCTGTATTTTCCCTCTGAATACCCAAAACCCCAGAAGTGCAATACCTGGTCTAGGAGAATGGAGTGCTGAGAGTTCATCAGCTTCTCAAACAGCACTCTGGTGGAGTTCAGATCAATCCCTGGAATCTTTGGACTGGTTTTAAAATGTTCATCGATTCTTCAAAAAAATCCCAGACAGACAGGTGTAAGTTTCAGGAAGAGACACCACTACCTGTGTACTGGCATGGCCTGAGGGCAAGCACTGGGGAAATGCCCTCTAGGGAATTAATCAGTCTAGAAACAAAGAAGAAGTTGGAATTTTCTTGCTAAAGACAAGGTGGAAAACTCTCCCTTTTGAACTCCTCTGGACTTTGGTTAGGGTTTGGATTCTTGCAGAGAAACACTTTGTCAGTCTTGGATTTTCCCAGGATGCCTTCACTGACTGAAGAACCCACCTAGACAACACGTGCCTACCACATGCATCAGGGTCCTCTGCTGTCATCATACACCCTACTCACAGCAAAATCTGTTTTCTAAAGCAAAACAATGATCTCAAACAAAACACAGGACAGCTGAGAACAGTCTTTAGGCCTCACATAGTTTTTAGCTGTAACAAAGATGCACGATCCGTTCTGCTGTGCTTGGAAGGTTGTCATTTACTCAAGCTACTTCTGCAAGAGGAATAATGGAGGCTATTGTCTGCAGGCTCCCCTTAGCAGTGTGACAGCCTCTACAGTCTCAAAACAATGCGTGCAGCAGGGCACGGCTCATGGCTGCTCATGAGTCTATTCTCTTAAACAAGATGTGACAATACCTGGTCTTGAAAAGACTGGGTGGTGACCTTAACAGGTCTGGGTGAGAGCTGCTGGTTGAACAGATGCCTTAAAAAATTAAGAGATAATTTCTCCAGAGGCCTGAATTCCCTCTTTAAAACCACTGCAACAGCTCACCTAACGGCAGGCACCCCTCCACTCACACTTTGCTCATGCACACCTCTCTTTGTGACATGGAGAGACCATCTGCAGGGTCTTTGTGTTGCATTTACTACAGAAGATCCTGCTGGAATGTACAGCCATCACCAAGAACTAGGACTATGCCCATGACACCCAGTGGGAAGCAAGGGTGGTGATACCTCTTTCTACTTCTTAACTCACTCACTATTTTTCCGTTCTCCTTTTCTTCCCATTTTCCCTCTGCTCCAGTCCATTACCAGTTTTCACTGGCTCTAATAAACTGAACTCATCGATGACTGGTGTCAGTTCACTTTGCTTCACTCCAGGGGAAATTTTTGAACCTTAGCACAACCTCCCCTTGCTGCTGTCCAGGGTTGCCTTGGGATACTGGGTCGTGACAAGCAGCCACATCTAACAACACTGAATGTCTAGTCCACATTGGGAGCACGATCAGTATCTGCAGCAAAGGCTCTCACCATCATTGTCAGCAGTAAAGCTGCAGCTAGTAAAAAAAGTCACTGTCACAATTCTATTGACCTCAAGCAGTTCCCAAGTCTGTGACTATTTATCCACACAGTGCCTTACCAGAGACACTAAAGGAAAATGTAGTTATTAAAGATGGATGCATTTGTCACTTTGTTGGTGTGACTAACAACATGAGAAGCTAAGCACAGCCTGCTGTAGTAGACTATTTCTGTAACAAGAGAGGCACCAAGCAGAGTCATACTGTGGCACACAGAGCTTGAGGCTGGCTGTGGCCTGCAGAAGTATTACTGGATTCTGCCCAGTCACACAGTCACTGAAAAGCTGCTTTTCCTCCTAACTCTGTGTACCACAATGATATACTGCAAGCAGACCCTTGCAGCATTAGAATACTGTAGGGACATACTAGGGTATTTCTATCAAATCCACCCTGACATAAGGCCTCACATATAAAGGTACATGGTTGAATGCAGAGACACTTCAGTGTACGGTGGCATCAAATTTTATCACCTGTTTGGTCAAAGGTTTTTTGTAACTGTTACATTTTTTTCCTTGCAAATTTAACTTTTCACTTCATATCCTGCACTAGCCACTAAATGGAAGTCAAACTCCACTCATTTCCACACTTATAGGAGTTGTGGAACTATTTAACACTGACTCAACAACTTTGATACCCCAACAAGCACTTTATGCCAAAAAGACAACTCTCTTGGATGCAGTAACATGCTGCCTTGTCTCAATGCTACAGAAGAAACCATTGGACAAGCAGAAAAATGCAAGAATAATGAGTAAATTGTCTCTTTGTTCAAGCTGCCCTTGGAAAATATTACTCAAAGATTACTCATAGTAGTTAAGCTTTTCTTCATCTAGTTACAGGTCATTTACTCATCACACTATGAGAAAAAAAATCACCTCCTCTTCATCTTATGCTAGTACCTCCTCAACATTTACAGGTGCAACCAACCCAATCCTTTCTCAACCCGCAGCCTTTGATTCAGCTATGCATATTACAGCCTTGTCACCACTTACTGTTGGTTACGTCCATTTGAAACTCCTGCTCTGGTAAGCAGGAACACAAAACTTTCCACAACTGAGGTCATCTAAAAGGAATGTGCTTCCATGCTGACCCAAATGTATTTTTCAAGACCAACCTGTGTACCCGTGTTAAAGTGTACCTCCATATACATCAGATACCAGCAGCTAGCTCAGCTGGGTAAGAGACTATTCATATACCTGACATCATTCATTTCCCTTTATGGCAAATTCCTAGCCCTCTCCGTTTAACAAGCGAAAACAACAGTTGTGACAACTCCAGGGAATCTGTGCCACTTACAGTACACTCACCATGCTCTTGCTTAGACCATTTGCCCTCCTTATCCAGCTCTGACCACCCACCTCTTTAGTGGACACTCTCTGCCCCTGTCTCCTCTCTGATCAGAAAAATCAAATCCCAATCCCACTGCAGCAGTAGGTGAAGTAAAGGGAATCCAGTTTGCCTCAAGTGAAAGCCACACTTCTGTAAGTTTGCCACTTACTTCTTCTCCAAGAAGCTTCCATTCCAGCAGGCAGCTGAAGACAGTATCTGAACAACACTGCTGTTTGCAGCAGGAAGACAAAAGAAGACAGACATAGTGGTTATGAGCAGGTATCACATCAAATCTCTTCAAGTCTCATCCTTCTTTCTATGGGAAATGATGTCAGGATCACCCCTTTCAAGGCATAGAGGGTAAATGGTTCATTCAGGATCATGTAATGACCCTCTCTAAAAGGAGGACTGCCAGCAGTGTCTCCCACCTATTCTGTCCTCCTCATGGCAGGCACACAGGGGAAAGAACTGAATGGGTCTGTTCACAAGTTCTCAATGCTTCTCGTGAACTCTAAGCACAGAGTGAAAGACTAAAATCCATTTCCCACCCATCTTTTGCAATATTCTGTGGTAGCCTCATATCCCTCTGGTTTTGCTCAGTTCTAACCTGGTAGCCTTGTGACTGGCAACTGCCTGCCCCTCGGAAATGACCAAGAAGCACCCCTGAGAAAGCTGTTGAATTTTGAGTGAAAGCATGGCACGGAAACCAAGAAAGCTATTTAAATAGTATTTTCAAAAAAGACTTGTCCAGTGCCACGATACCTACTTGACAGAATTAGAACTGTTCTTTTCTAAAAGCTTTTGCCTCCAGACATCTATAGTTTCATCATTTATTAAACAGGTGTAACGTGTTTCATTTATGGTCCGGAAATCATCAGCAGGCAAGGAATTCTGTGAGAAGATACAGATTTCAGCAAATACAAGGCTAATAAAACAATTCCTTCTTATGCACACTCGCTGTTTTATAAATCTAACTGAAAGCTTCATTAGTGTAGTCTCTGAATGGGTTTGGTTAGGAAGCTGTGGCATTACGGAGAAGTTCAAAAGAAAAGGCATGGAAAGCTATGGAAGGTATTACCAAAACCAAAAGATGCATTGTGAAGCCTGAGACATGGGAGCAGACTTGAAAAGCTACTTCATTTGTTTTACCTCATACTTGGAGCAGAGCACAAATGTTTGGTCTCCTCCAGAGAAGATATGTTTAACAATGTGATATTTACAGGCATCTGTTGAAGAAAGACACAGTTGTGTTAGAGCCCGATGAGCCAAGCTCCTACTCCCACGTTCGCACTGCCAGCGTCTCAGGTTTTACACTACGAGGAGCACCTGGATCCCTTGAAGGTCAGGTTGAAGTCATTTGCAACTCAAGCAATGTAGCGCTTTCTTGAGAGATAGATGGCCTGGCAGGAGGGAAAGGTTGTAATTTTTAAACTGTAATGGGAGTTTTAAAGAGAAACCAAAGCCCTCAGAAAGTAGTATTAGTACAATTTCATAAAGGCTCAAGATGACCAAAGGTTGAGCTCTGCCAGCAAAAGAGAAAAGGCAAGGACATACATCAACAGAGAAAGCAAGAGGTGACCCAGTCACATCCATAGTGCTTTTAGGATAGGAGGACTGGTCACTTCTGCAATTTCAAGAACTTTTGCAGAACAACGTCAAGATGTCCTTAGACATCCACGAGTGAAATTAAATTATTTATGTCCATCTGCAACTCCAAGTTGCAGAGAGTACGTACCAGGCTTCCCTGAGAGTTGCCCATTGTGAGCTGCCCAGTGACCCTTGACAGGAGAGGGACACTTAACATTGCAAGTGTGCCCTGTTCCCAGCTGGCCTCTTGTTCCACAGCCAAATGCATAGATCATTCCTGAAGAAGGCACAAAGGCTAATGTGTGATGTCTGTAACAGAGATGGGTACAAAGTTTGGGCCTTGTTTAACAACTAAAAGGGGGGTGAGGGGTGGGGAGCAGAGAGAGACTAAATCTTGGTTCCCCTAGGCCTGCAGCTGGTGCAAGGCAGCATCTGTGCACTAACATCAACGCTCATTTTTTTGCCACTTGATGGCACCAGTTTACATGACAAAGCTCTTGATCTATTTAGGCAGATGTGACAAAGAGCAGCTTGTGCCAGCATTGAGCTGGTATCAGGCTCACAGGCAGAATTAGCTTAGTCATTTGCTGCTCCTGTACATACCAAAAGTCAACAACACAGCACCAGTACTACTATCCCTCTCCAAGAAAGAGGCTGGAAACTTTTAGCCAAAGGTGTTACTGGCTCTGAAGTTTTACTGAATTAGTATGGAAATGTATCTTTTAACAAGTTACAGCAGAGGAAACAACACCTATGCCAAACAACCTCCTTTAGAGTGCCTTAAATTCTCTTGGGAAGTGAAATTGAAATTAAATTAATTTTAACACATAGCATGCAGAAGCAAGACTATTATCTCCTATTTAAAAGCCTCTGTGTCAGCATTAACCTCCACCAAAGAAAATTTCCCACTGTGCACAGGACTCACCTGCCACAAGCAATCTGGGATACTTCACTGCCCATTAGCTCAAGAACTCTTCGGGGGTTCACTTCATCATTCATGGAGTCATGTCCCAGTTGCCCACAGGAACCTGCACCGAACGTGAACACCCCTCCACTCTGTTAGCAAACCAAACAGCATATTCTCCATTTAGGGACCCATAACCCAGCAGTATCTGACTCCAGTTTTAATACGAGCCCATGCTTTGGCAAAGGTTGTTAGAGATTTACAAAGATTTCAGGAAAAAAACCTTGGGTTCTGAAAACGCAGCTTCCAAATAGCTACCCTGACACCCAACAGAGACTAACAGAATTATCTTTAGGTATGTCTACATCAGATAAGCTTTATCCATCATCCCCAGATGAGTCTGAGATCTCTGCAAGTTTAAACGTGGCTGAGTAGCACCCATATTTCCACAGTACTTTGCATCCATTTCTGTCAGGTGATGATCAAAAAGACTGTGACCTTTTCCTCTGAAGAGGAACTTCCACAGAACTAATCTTCCACAATAGCGTTTTCCCCACAGTAATCCCAAAGACAGCTGTTTCATTAATTTTACAGTGGAAAACATCCAATCATCAAAAAAGGATGCAGCTCCTAGGAAGCAGCAGAGGCAAAGCAAGAATCGAGCAGTGATCTTCCAAATCCTAGCCCTGTCCTCTGTCTGCTAAACTATACTTGAAAACAGCAGGTTTGGAGCTGGAAATATCTTGTAAATGCTGCAAGTGGCTGCTAATGTTTCATTTAAACACTCGGTCTTTTCACTTGCATTTTATTCTGATGCACAATATCGCTCTCCTTTTATCTTTCAACAAAATGCCATACTCATGCCTTTGGATGTATAAAGGGTTAAGCCTACCTGGAGTCTTATCCTAACTCCTCCCTGAGGGTGATCTGACCTGCCCCCAGGTGTCATGTTTAGCCCTCTCCCACTTCTTGCTGAGACTGCTATAAAAGGAGTGGACATTTTGTGTCCTCTCTCTCTAGGTCCTTCCTGCCTGTCCAGCTCCTTACTGCCCTGCTGCTGATCACCACGTGCTCCCCAGCAAACACACGGAGGTGTACAACCATTTTCTTTTTGGAACTCTAACTGCATTTTACCATCAAAATCGTGCATTCTGCTTCATCCACAATCAAATTATCAATCCCAGCGTTTGGATCCAACTCCCACCCACGTGTTGTATTCTATTATTGTGTATTTTGCTCCCTTTTCCCCCTTTATGATCTGTAATCCCCCTCATTTTCCAAATCCTGTATTTTGGTTCCCTTTTCCCCATTTTCTGTATTTATTGAGCTTTTAAGCTCAGGGGGACTAGCTTTCACCCTATACAGGATGTATGCTTGTTAGGGTGTTTTCTTAAAGCTACTTCCTTTGAGTGATTCACCTGAGTCTTATTATTTATCGTTATGGATTACCAACATCTTCAAATCTCAGAATAAGTGATAAAATATACTCTCCATCTACTTTCTTTTGCTGTGGTCAGATGGAATACCACTACCCACAAAACTAATGTGACACCATCAGGCAGGACAGCAGCCAGAGTTCTCAGGTTAACATTTTTACCTTTGTCAGAACTGCTGTGTGTTCTTCTCCACAGCTGATGTACACAACCTTCTGAGACCGCAACAGTTTCACATGACAAGGGGATTCTCGGTCTACAGTGGAGACAAAGGAAATAAAGACAATGTTTCATTAACACAAACCTAAATGTCTGAGAAAATTCCTAACAGTCTAATTTTCAGATGTGGTCTACAGGCACAATGGAAGTTTTAACAACGTCCTTGCGTATTTCACTGCTGTTTTCCCTCTTCAATTCTTGAAAGATTTGTTCCAGCTCAAAGAAGACACGCACTTCGAGTTTGGGAAGCACAATGAGTTACATCCACCTTCAGCCTCATGCTCCATTCCACTCTCTGCACTGATGATTGCAAACATTTGTTTCCAAAACCCTGCTTAGACCTCTTCCATACAGAGCAATCCTGACATGTGGGAGGCGTGAGCACAACACACGACACACTAAATCCCAAGGTGTATTTAAATGCTTTCCTTCTGTTGTCATCCTTTAAGAAGATGATCCTTCCACTTGCAAAGACTAATCACTGCCAACCATGAAATGATGCTCTTGCCCATTCTGACATTTTAATCATTAAAAGTGGATCTCCTGAAGATGAAAACACGAAGCAAGATTACATGTTTTGCTGATGCAAAAATAAAAGCTAAGCATTTCAAGAAACAGTAAGCACCTCAAAACAGTTATTAAGGGGAGCAGCTGCTTACTTCATACCAACAGAAGTCTGGTTGTCCTTTTTTTTAGGGCTCTTACCCAAGGATCTGATAGGTGCTTTTTTTCTGGGTAATGAAAACAGTCACATCTGCATGGATGTAGAAATGAGAGCAGATTTTTCATTAACTTTGTTCTGTATTTTCGCACTCTGGTCTTTATTTTGACAGGAATGGCACTTCTTACCTCTAAAGGATAACTGTTTTAATAACACTACTGCAGAATATTCATGTTTGTAGACTTTGTCACTCACATTAACTAAAATTCACACTGTCTTGCCACAATTCACTTACCATAAATATCATATATTTACTACAGTGCCATCCACGTACTGGGGATAAGCAGAGCATGATCCTTGGCCAACGCATCCCCACAGACAGGTGTCTCTTACACGTTTGTTTACGATGAGCCCCATGTCAAAGCAAACTTCTCATATATTGTGCAGGTTTTCACCAGGATATAGATAATTTTTGTCACAGTTGCTGTATCTTGGGTTTGTGCTGTAAACACTGAGCAAGCGCTTACAAAGAGTCAAGGCCTTTTCTGCTTCTTGCCCCACCTCACAAGTGAGAAGACTGGGGGTGCACACAAAGTTAAGAGAGGATGCAGCTGAGATAGCTGACTTCAACTGACTGAAGGCGTATTCCATACCACATGATATCATGCTCAACATACAAAGCTGGATAAAGAAGGGGCAAACACATGAAGAGTTACACCATTTTGTCTGCCCAAGTAGCAATTACATGTGGAGTCCTGCTTTGATGGAGATGGCTGAACATCTGCCTGCCCATGGGAAGTGGTGAATTACTTCCTTACTTTGCTATACATTAGACAAAACATGGATAGCATATTTTTCAGAAGAGGAAGAAAGAATATGAGCACTTCCTTTGATGTCTGCATGCTGACACATTTCAAAGATCTTTTCTTTTTGACCTTCCTCACTTCCACCAACATCCACAAGGGGGAAAAAACCTGTTTGAATTTCTATTGAGTATAAAAAGTCTGGCAGTGTCCATTACAGACTGTTCCTCTGCCCCCTCCTCCCAAGAGGAGTTGCTTGAGATTACATAAACGTTCAGTAAAAATAGTCAATGCTAAAAAGAGACACTAAGTCAAAAAGTTCAGCCTCCTTTCATCTAGGTGCATAATTTTAATACCTCGTTCGTCACTTAGTCCCAGTTGTCCTGAGCTGTTCTTCCCCCAGCCAAACACAGCTCCAGAGAGAGAAAGGGCAAAACTGTGGGCTCCGCCTGCAGCAACCTGAGCCAAAGGGATCCCATCAAGAGACTTGACACGTTGTGGACTGGCTTGGGAGGGATATTCTTTTCCCAAGCCCAGCTGACCATAGCTGTTCTGCCCCCATGAGAAGAACTGGCCATCTGAAACAAGCACAGAAACAGAACAGCAAGAAAAAACTAGTCAACAGAAGGGTAACTGTTGAAATTAACAGGAACTGGTGCCAAGGGTTTCACTTCCACCCAAGCTTCATAATGGGGAAAAAAAAAATTAAATATCAAGCAAGATATTTTTTGCTAAAAGAAAAGCACAGTCTAAAGCCTCTGGAAAAATAAACGGACATGAAACTAAGTGCAAAATACAACGGACTGCTGTAACTTAAACAGCATAATGAGGAGCAGTCCGCATTGCACACAGAAAAGTAACAGCCAAGGATAATTTCAATACAAAAATTAATAACACATTTTTCTTCATCAAGATGGAAAGCTGTTAAGTGCTTCTGCCATCATTCACTAGTGAGACAGTGGGTGGCCTGTGTGCAATTTTTATCCCTTGACAGTACTGGCAAAGCTCTTATTCAATATTCATGGTATCTGATCCATTTTATAGTCTCCCACTTGGCCTGAAAGCAGATGGGATAGGGATGTCCTTAGTTTATTATGCAGAAATATGCATTATTGGACACTGTGCAAATAACAGCACAAATCTTGGTAATAAATAATTGATGTTACAGTACCTGCTGCCAAAGCCAGGCAATGCCAATTCCCACAGGAAACCTGCAGTATTGTCTGTTGGTTCAGTTTCTTTATCAACCTAAAGACAACAACAACCTTTTAGAATAAATGTTTGCAAATACACTTAAGTTGCAGTTATGGTTTCAATTCAGATGTTTGTTCTATATATAAGCTGTAGCTTTGAGACTGGTCAAAAGATCCTTACAGATCCTTAAGTAACAGATGTAAATCTGTGGAGACCTTTAGACCCTTGACTACTGACTCCAACTACATTTCCTGTTTTAACACTGAATCCAGCCTTCTGGAAATGGTCAGAACAGCTGGTTCTTGGCGTGTCTCTCGCTATTCTTTTTTGACATTTTTTATGCTGTCAGGGGCCTAGCAGTTCCTAGCAGTTACAGCACCAAAACCTCTTCAGTATGTGAAAGGTTCAATTTATTTCACAAAACTGCTATTTTTCCAATGGCACTATCACATTGACATGGGAGTCACCCACAAGTTAAGGACTGTCTTTCCACAGAGCCTTTCAGCTCAATGTTTTGTGACTGAAACTCTTCCTTTAAATAGTGTTTCAACAATGAAGCCACCCTGAAAAGCTGTCACTAACCTCTGCACTGGATCTGCAGTGGCAGACCAAACAAGAGACTACATCTGTTATTAATGTAACACAATACAACAACAAGAAGTGCAAACAAGCCAGCTTTCTTTATTATGGTGATAAACTGAGACCTCTTATCTCTGAATTGCCTTTGGACAGAGGAGTCTGGGTGCTTGCCAGTGGCAGCATCTGCATGTCTTTACACTTAACGCTGTTAGTGCTCAGACACAGGTAAGATAGGTTAAATAAGTAAATGAAGAAAACTAAGCACTACCCTAAGTTCCTGAGCAACGTCCACAACTCAGAATTGCAGTAGGCTGGTTCAGTAGCTTTGCTGCTAATGGGCAACACTGCAAGACAGTTTCAGAGCTGAATTACCAGTTTATGCAGTCACATATTTTTTTCCCACTTTTGAAGTGTACCCCTGACCTCAGAGGACTTCTTACAGGCTGGCACAGAAACAGGCATCACACACAGCATTTCTATTTTGGGGTCATCCCTTGTGCACCTCCTCAATGAAAAACACCACTGTGATTTTTACATCATGAGGAAGTCAAACATGCTTTGACTTTCTTTTCCATGAGCAGAAGGCCTGTCCTGCCCAAGTCTCCTGAGGTCTTGTCTGAGTACCAGAGGTGCTCAGAGAGCACCGGTACATTACAGAAAAGGAGGAGGAACCACTCTTAGATCCCTACATAAGAAGTACCCAATTACTGCCTTTGTGATTGAAAACAATGCTCCCACCAACAGCAGGCTGGAAGGCAAGCAATCCTTGCTGCATCACCTCCAAGAAGCTGCCTTAAGGAAACTCAAACCTCTTAAAAGTTTACCTTGGTACCACCACTGCATCTTCTATAGTGGTGAGGCCCAACTGTCCATCGCTACCGGCACCCCAGGAGAAAAGCTGGCCCTGGTCACTGAGTGCCACGCTGTGAGACTCTCCACAGGCCACATGCACAATGTGCTGCCCAGCCAGGGCTTCGATTTGCTCTGAGGAAAACAGAAAACATCTCTGGTCATGGGATTAATCTCACAGTAACATGCAGACAACAGGTCCAGGCAAATCTATATGCAAAGACATTCAGAAGGGTGCACCAATCACCAGTTCAGTTTTAAAATACTTCCTACAATAAGGCTGGTTTTACTGAAAACATATAGTTCTGAGCTCTTCTGAAAGCCTGGTCTGCAAATCACAGGAGAAAGACAGGTACATGGCCACCAAGCAGAGTGACATCCTACATACAGCCTCAGAGACATAGGGAAATCAGGTTAATTAGGAACAACCACACTTTGCAGATTTGAGCTTTACTTGGTTTTGATGTGGGGATCGCCCAGGACCCGGAAACCAGCAGTCCTTTTAAAATATATTTGACCTTCCACAGCTCTCATGTCCAGTGAGAGCAATGTCCAAAACTAATCAAGCCATTTGCCCCTCGCTTTATTGCTGCAACATCACTAACCCAATTTTTTTCACGTCCACTGTAGTGGGTTTGCAGTGACCTGCCCCCCCACCTTTTGAAACCCCAGCTAAAACTCAGAAAAACACACTGGAAGTTAATAAATGAAGCTTTATATTTACAGCAATGCAAATATACAAACAAATATCTACAAGATATAACAGACATTTACAGAAATATACAGTAAAAAAGGGTAATGCACACCACACCCCTCCCGGAGACCAAAATCCCCAAGAGAGGATAACCAAACCCCCCTACCACCTTTCCCCCCTTCCCCCAGCTTTATCTCACCACTTGATGATGCTGCAGATAAGCTGAAGATCAGAGAGATTTAGTGGTAGGAGAAAAAGGTTAGTAGGTTTAGTGATTTTTAACTCTGAATTAGTTCAAAGGCAGAGAGACAAAGGAAAGAGCTGCCAGAGCCAGCAAGACCCAAGCCAGACTGGCCCTCTGCAAGCAGACTGGCTTATCTGGATGTTTTCGGAACATTTCTTAAAACAATTTTTTTTTTCTTTCTCTCAGTGAAACTCGGTGAAGTGACACTGTATGTTTAACTCTCTCTCAGCCAATAGTCCAATTTCTCACTCAAATTCTCCAATTAGCTCAAACCAACACATCCACTTATAAAAACTGGAACAAATAAGTCTTGTTTTGCTATTAAACTTCGAAAAATGTCACACAAGCCAGAGGTAAAGTGGCTTGTTTGGTTTTTTTTTCCTTCCCTGAATAGATTAAAATATTTCAGCTGGATGAAAAAAGACTTCAACCTGTTAGCTACAAGGCAGCTTATTAAAGCCCCACTTGCCTGCAACATGAGAGGGAAGGATAGTTAGATGTCATACT
Source organism: Psilopogon haemacephalus (assembly GCA_013396835.1). NCBI lineage: Eukaryota > Metazoa > Chordata > Aves > Piciformes > Megalaimidae > Psilopogon > Psilopogon haemacephalus. The sequence continues at coordinate 1,002,939 of VWZI01011363.1, read as the reverse complement.
GTGATAATGACACCCACAACAAGGGCATCCAGACATCATTAACGTACTTAGCAACAAAAGCTTCACACTGATCAATCTAAATGTCTTAAATTATTTTAAGAGGAATGCATCCCTAGGAAGGCTTGCCTTCTAAGAGTGGGAGTTCAAAAATCAGAATCCCTAATGGATGTTATGGAAGAAAAAAGTGACAGTTTTTTAACTGTGTATTCTAACAGTAAAATGGTACCTAAACATGTATTTCTTTTCACTTAATTAATGGTAATGGAAGTACACTTCACAATTAAAAAGCACATAAACATCCTCTAGGAGGGCTTGAGGACTGGGCCTGCCTGCTGTCTGGCTATCCTTTAGCCCTACCATATAACAACGTCCTTTGCCACAAAAGCGTATGTGTCTCATTTGCTGTAAAAGGACTACTGTAAGATGACTCTGAGCCACGAGAGCACACTGGAGAGGTGACAGAAGACTCCAGTGACCAAAAACCAGCTACAACAGAAAAAAAACCCAAAGTTTCCTGAGGCATCAGGAGACTGTGGGAAAGGACTACCAACAAGGGCTTTACATACTGGGAAACAGGGAAGACATCCAACAGGTTTATAAATTCAGAATGGTTGCCCCATAGACTCCATCTTAAATTTAATGTGGCAACACAAGCCTGACCTTGCTGAATGTGCCATCCCAGGCAACTAATAAATACCAACTTATTTTCAAAGGCTGCTGTGGCACTGAAAGCTTTCAGTAACTGCACTGCTTACTCAAGCAGCAGAATACAGCCTCACCTGGACCTACTGAATGACCACAGACAGAAAACCCATGCCTGTCTTGGAGCTGAAGATTTCTGCCTTAGAAAATGTACACATATGGTCCATCTCACCATAGCAGATTCCTAAAACACCATCAATCACAGCTTGCCTGCAAAGTAATGAAGAAATGCAAATGCCAAACAGTTCAGGTTTTACACATTCACATGCACCTCTTTCCAGAGCTGGAAAAAAAACCAGCCTTCCCCTGGCAGCACAGACTGCCCATGCAGTCCAACTTTGTCAGGCTTGCCAGGCCACCAAACGTACCATCTCTCTGCTACCATGGGTAGCATTATCAAACATATCTGATAATCATGTCTTTGTTAACCTCACACCCCTTCCTCACAGCATACCAAGGTGTTTTAGTGATTGGTATACACTTATTTTCATTTCCAGAGCACCACAACACCCTTATTCGTTCCCTAGAAAAGGTGCAGCACCACACTGAGACCAAAAGCACAAAGGGTGAAATTTATTCTCAGTATGGTCTTTAGTAACTGATGAATACCAAATGGAGCTTGATAGGCACAATTATATACAAAGCTAAGCAGAACAAAACCCTGACAGCAACAGGGAAGGGCTGAAGTAGTTAGGCAATACAGTGTTTCAACATGTCACAGAAAGTGTCAAAAAACCAAACAAAACAGGTTCCAAGAAGTACACCCTGACACGGTCTTTTCTTTCTGAGGCCAGAAGTCATTTATCAGTTCTCACAGAGTTCAAGTTTTCATTACTCTTCTGTGTACTCTGGCTCACAGATCTCAACAGAAACATTTAGATATATGAAGGTTTGCCTTCTTTTGGTCCTAATCTTGTTAGATCTTTTCATAAAGCACACGCTGGACCAAAGAATGAGGTCCAATTGAAATGCCTTCAGGACAGCCCTTCTCTGAATGGTGACAGGTCTGGTTCCCAAGACTGCTCTTGTGTTTTCTTGTCTGTCTGTGGTTCAGTGGATACCCCAGAAGAAACTGTGAACAGGAACCATTTCCATAACTCGGCTTGCTAACAGTCAGTGCCTTCAGCTTAAAGTTTTGGAAATGGCAATAAAGCTGGACCATAAATAAAAATCCCTGAAAAGCCACCTTCAGTCCATACATTCACTACTTATAAAGCAAGGCTCACACTTCGTCCTCTCAGTGCTGGGAAGCTACACAACGACAGCTTTAGTAGCTGCAACTGCTGGAAATGCAAAGCACTCAGCCGTTCTGCACTCATTAGTTGCACAGGCAATGAACGATTAATTAGCTTTCCTACTTCTGTAAAGTCACCAGAGTTGGTACACCCTTTCTACATATAGCTTCCAGCTGCTCACAATACAGGCTTTTGCTAGGGGTCATGGCAGAATATTACACCCATACTTGTACCAGGATGCACATCAACAGCAACTAACAGCTTCTACTGTCTGAACATGGCATAGAGAAATGATTGGCCCGGAGGTCACACCTTCAGTGGTAAAAGCTCAATTTATTCACTAGTAAGAAGCTGCGGTTTGGAAGGCCTTAACCTACTTTAGCCTCCTTGGACACCTGACCAAAACTGCTCATTGTCTCCCCAGCTTGACAATAAATAAGCAACTCAGAGCATTTGCTCATCTTGGTTGCTGCTGTCTGCTAGGAAAGTGGTCACATACTCTTCAAGATAGGTGTCTTGCTAGCTTGTCTGGATAAGAAAGAAGTGGTGGCAGAAACACAGGAAAAGGAAAAACAATTGTTGGCAAGAAATTCCTCTGTGCTAAATGTTAGCAGCAGGAAAGTCTGAAGACAGATGAGTCGAATTCTTTGCATTGCCATGCCTGTTAATGTTGCCCATATCCACAGTGAAGATGCCTGAGCACTGCACAACCAAGATCTAAAGACCTTAAGTGTAAGATAAAACATTTTAATGCACAAAGCAGCTGAATATTTAATCAGACACCATAGCAACCTAAAACTTCACCCATGTGGTCTTTCTGTTCTGAGTACCGAAAAGCCTTAATTCTTCCAGGAAAGGAGAGGAGTTCTCTCCCTTTGGAGATGAATTACACCAGCACCTTAAACCATCTAACACGGTCACACTAAAAGCACTAGCACTTACAGAAGCATAATCCTGCACTCAAAACTTGCTACTATCTTCAACTGGTACTAAGATAAAATGAGAAAAACACTATGCCCAAACTTTCATTTCAGCATTTCATTAAAATACAGCACAAAAACCAGGTAAAAGACAGCAGATTACTGAGCTCCCTGACAAGATTTTTACACATTAAGCAGGAAACTTCAGCTGACTTGATTCCCCAGTCTCCACTAGCACATCTTGAAGATGTCTCTCCATACAAACATGCTGACTGTATTTCTACATTGGAATGAGCTTCAAGATTTCAGTACGAGTGTTTTAACAGAACAGAAAGAGGAAAAGAGACAAACAAAGTGCAGCAACTGAAGTGCTTGCAATTCAAACTGCACTAAGAAAGAAGTACACCCAAGATTTCTTCATTCCCTTGTTTTGTTAGTGGAACTTCAACAATGTCATAGCTATTCAATGCTTATGCCAGTATTAGCAGGATGAGTACATTCACAAACTTTTCCAGGAAACACCATCCCCTGTGAAAGTGATTCTGCCACCTGAAGGCTGGTGACTGGGGAGGAGAAAAGCCTGTGGTTTTCTAGGCCTTTTTGTCTCTTCCTCTCTCTTTTAAAGCCCCCAAGAATTAGCTTCTGATTTCTTTCCACATATGTCCACTTCCAACCACCTAGGCATCTTGCACTCACAGCTGCTGCAGATAACATCTGGAGGCTGGGACTAGGAGGAAGAAATCATATTCTGTAAATTACTTTCTGAAGCTATTGAGTGCTTTTGAAAACATGACCTAACCCAGACAGCCAGAACTGCTCCTGTGGCTTCGCACACACCACCTCTGCAGGCTGTTTTGTCAGCAGCAACACGGAGGTAGGCTCACAGGTGGGAGGCAAGGGCTGAGGAACAGTTTCAGGAACACGCCTTCATGACTGCAGTCTCAGGCATGGCCAAGGCTTATGACATGCACAACACGTAGGCAGCTGGAATCACCCTGCCTGACGCAAGCCCCACAGTTTCACCACTGATACCTTCCTTCTTCTTGCCAAGCCTCTCTGAAAAGGCATTACACACTTGTTGTGTCTGTGTTCAGCCTATATAAGACTACCACACATAAGGGGGTAGACTACAAGACTGCAAAAGCAAACCCCATACGGAAACCACAACCTACTGTACAACTCTTACTATGGAGCAAAGCTGGAGGTGAGCAGATTCAGACTGGAAGTGAGGAGGAAGTTCTTCAGCATGAGAGTGGTGAGAGCCTGGAATGGGTTGCCCAGGGAGGTGGTTGGGGCCACATCCCTGGAGGTGTTTAAGGCCAGGCTGGATGAGGCTCTGGGCAGCCTGATCTAGGGTAGGGTGTCCCTGCCCATGGCAGGGGGGTTGGAACTAGATGATCCTTGTGGTCCCTTCCAACCCTGACTGATTCTATGATTCTATACTCTTGCTCTCTGCTGTTCCCACTCATGTATGGCAGCCCACCTTACTTTCAAATTTCTCTCAGCATGGGACATAAGGTTTGAAGTACAGAGCAAGCAGATGTTTACATCAGTCAAAAACTTGCTGTGCTAGACTACTCTGAATTTCTACAATTCAATGCAATCTCCTCTGAATTTCTACAGTTCAGGTTTTCTATATCCACAGAGGAGGCTGAGTTTTATGGGTCCAAATTGCACATCTTGAGGTCTTCCTTTTATGAACTTTGTGAACTGCTGTTACACACGCATCAGGAAGTGAAGCAGTACCATAACCAGCCTGATTAGACTGAAGCAGCACTGAAGCTGTTAAGACTCCAGTAATTCGATTGCAAAGGAGGAAATCTAAATCCAGAGTAACCTTTCTGAACAAAAACACAGAGGGGGAGAAAGACAGTGAAGAAGAAATGAGGGACCAAAGCAGGTAACATTACCAGGAATACTGCTGGTCACAGGGGTGAGACCACCATCTGTAGTTTCAGGCTGAGAAGCTCCAAATAACAGAGAAAATTCAGAATCAATGACATTTATTGAGATGTCTTCCTTGCCACACACAGTACAGCTCATTAATTTATTTAGTATAGCTACTTAGAGGCTTAAATCCAAGAAGGGCTGATTTAGTTATTTAGCATTGACTTCACTTTGTAAAGCTGCCTGTGGTCATGTCAAGGCAGAAATCTAAGAGTGAGAAATGAGAGGGCACCTGACACCTCACTTCATATGCACTTTGCCAGCTACTCCCTCTCACAGCTGTGAAAGCAGATGTCTACTCTGAGAAATTACAACCTTTACTCAGACACAGCCATAGAAAGCCCATGACTTCCCCAAATCACTGCCTTTTGTCTAGTGGACATAGCCTCTCTGAGCACCTCTCTGAGGAGCCATAGGCAGATTGGCATGGACGCAGCCACATGCTGCCAGCCAGAATAGGCTTCTGGAAAGGGCTAGGAAGGCAGATAAGGCTTCAGTCCAACGAGCGACAGCGTCAGAGAGAAGAATTCACCTTCAGACCCTGAAGGAAAACAAGGGCAGGCAGCTCTTTCAAAAAAAGGAAAGGCATTAAGTCTTGGGAAAAGAACATAGGAAAAATACATTTTCTCCTCAGGTTACTGCAGAGAGCTTCAAAGGTGGGCACTCAGTCAGGCTTGCTGGCCATTGGCAGCACAAAAGATAAGATGTGGGTGAGCAATGACAGCAACTCCAGAGTGGGTAGGATGCACTAGACCTGAGTGACATGCTGAGAATGGACATCAGAAGCAGAGGGAGGAATTAAGATGGGTGGGTAGAGATACTGGATTTGATGTGCAAAGCTGTATTTCTGCCTAAGAAATTCCAAGAAAAGCCACAGCAATCTTGAGATCTGTGATAAAGGTGGATGGCAGTTAGCAGAGACAGGAGATCAGGGGAAAGGAAAAATAACCCCTTCACTACAAGTCCATCATAGCTTCATGAACAAGTCCTATGGCAACTACTGAGCCAACCTTATAAATGTGAAAAAGTAAACCAGCTTAGAACTGATAGCTCCCTTAAGCAAATCCACCCTCCAGCACTGCAAGGAAGAGAGATTGGTTTGTTTCTTCCCTGCAGTGCTCCCCCAAACACAGCACCACTCCCTTCCCAACTGCCTGAGCACAGCCCCCTCCTGCATACATACTGACAAACCCCTATGGCTTTAAGCCTCAAAGACCCAGCAACATCTATGGCCTGCAGATTGGGTGATGAGGCCTCAAGGTGAAGCATCTCCAACTCCCTGCGAGACAGATGCCAATGTTCTATGCCGTACAAACTGTAAATGAGCCACAAGGGCTTAACTCCACTTTCGGCTGCTGGAAAGGTGCTATTTTGCCATCTTTCAACATTACTGGAGCAGTTTGGCACTAGAAGAAGCATTTTGCCTTCACATGAGCATTCTGTATTTTCCTCTAGAAGGGAGAATATGTTTTCTAGGTAGCTGCACTCAGCAGAGTCACTTATGGCAGCCCCAGGCTTTGATGAAGCAGCAAATGATTTTCAAAAGCACTTTGTGTGCTCCTCACCAGTTATTTCGATCCTGCAGTTATTTGCATGGGAGGAGGGCAGAGCCACACATTCCTGAAAAGCCACATCTGCACACTGCAGACTCAGTACAGCACCCCTGTTCTTGCTTTCAATGACGTGCCCCTCAGCTTCACAAACGTTGCTTGAAAAATGTGACCAGGAAAGGGAGGCAATGAATGCAGTAGTCCTATTAAACATTTAAGTTTATTAATTTTGTCTAAGATCTGAGGAGCATTCTGAGAAAAGAAAATAAGAGCATCTGTGCATTCCTTTATGGTGAGTTTATAGGGGCAGGAAGCTGTTTAAAAGGCAGGTCAGGTGTTAAGAGAGTAGGCACAGGCACAGCTGTTTTCTGCCAACAGCCTAAAGTGCCAAAAATGTTTTATTTCTGAGAAGAAAAAGGAGTCTCACAAAGATCTGTGAGATAAAGTCTTTCCAATATATGGTAAAGAAGAGTATTGGGGTGCTTAATACTGACTGAGTCAAACTTTAAAATCTTTATTACAGACAGAGTTATGCATCTTCTGGAAGACTTCAAGTCAATAGAGCAAGAACAGGCATGAGGCAGAATCAGATTTTGTCTTTTCATACAACAGTTACATACTGAAAAACAAGCCAATCCCTTTTCCCTTTTCTATTAGGCAACAGATCATTTATCCTGAAGACCCTAAACACCCTTGTAAGCCTTCAAGATTAAATCATACAGAATGCTTTACATTTAGCTTTGCCAAACTCAGCCTTTCCTACCGCGAAGCACATGCCTGCACACAAAGGATATTACAGCAAGGGGAAAGTCATCCTTACTGAGGAAAAGCATCTGGGCTGCCTTAGCGGGAATAAGAATATAAATTTTGGAGTTAGTGAAGAGAGATGGTTTTTTTTTGTTTGGTTGGTTGGGTTTTTTTTTATTTCGGATGTCTGTTCATAGACCATCACCTATAAAAAAGCTGCCTGATATCTGCATACCATTGTCTGTGGCTAGGTCACAGCACATCTTCAAGACAAGAACTATGAACTTCTAGCATTAAGAGCTAAACTACTGAAACCTCTCCTAGAAGCTGGGACTCTCAGCTCTACTTAAGCTTTCGGCTCAACAAAGTCATTACTTTTGTCCAGCACAGACAACTATTCTGAGTACAAAAATGTTGGAGTATTCAGAAAACTTGCATTTATTACCTCATTTCTTTCCTGCTCTCTCCCTTTACCTCACCACACGCACAGCTGCCAACCTTTCAGCATCAGTATAGTTGCAGGAGGTGACAAGTCATTAGTGCCACACACCATGTCAGAGTTTCATGCTTCTTCAAAGCCAGGCATACCAATAGTTTCTATTTTTAATGCACCTTCAGAAAGCCCACAAACAGCATGCTATACAGGAATAGCAAATACAACCATAATAAATGCAACTTCAGCTTGCTAAATTGACCTACAAATCCATAACTAAAGGACAAAAAGCTGGTCATTCCTACTGCAGCTTTGCCTTTTGAGACAAGAGACATTAGAAATGGTCTCTCATATCCTCAGTAAAACAGGCTGTACTGATTCCAAAAAAAAGCAGTATCTTGGGTCCCTGGCCTCACTCTTGTTTTCACCCCACAAAGTGAAATCAAGAGAGAAACCTGGTGGCTGCTACAATATGTTTTTAGAGACAGCACTTTGGAGTTACATTACAGCTATTTCAAGCTCAGACTATACATTTCTTTACTGACAAGAAACCTGAGACGTGATTTTCATTGGTTTAGGTTCTCCTAAAGGGCCTTATTTCTCCTCAGTTTGAGATCTCCTAACCCTGCAGTCTCAGAGTATTGCTAGAAGTCAATTCTCATGATCCAGACCATGCAAGCCTTAAAACAATCCCGTTTCAGAGCCCTCAAACATATCAGAGCAATACACACATTTAAAATAACTACAGGGAAGCACTTCCTTTGATTTTATTTCTCATCTGATCATATGCACATTGTTACTAAAATGAAGTTCTTTTTATATTCAGCCTTCTATATTTTAAACCTAAAATGACGGTGGTGCCCAAATTCCACTAATTCAGCTGAGACGGACACACGATGACACAAGCCGATGACGCCGGATGCTGCTGCAGTCACTGGTCAAAGCATTTCAACTTCAAATAGCTTGGTCAGCTCCTCTGAGCGTTAAGAGGGAAAGGGATGAGTGCAGGCTTTGTCCAGACCAATGCCTACAAGGAGGGCTGCAATGCCTCTACTGCATCTTTAACAGCCCCCGGCTCTGCTTTCAGGGTGTCAAGAAAGCCTGATGAACACGAAGCAGGACAACAGCCCTTGAGAAATGCTGCAACAGCTGCGTGCTGAGCCTCAGCTCCATGCCCGAGCACGGGTACACAGTTAACCTTCTCAGATTCTCCGTGCAAAGCCTGCTTGTCAGACCTCCGGGACTTACTGCCGTTTAAGATCTTTGCTTGTTTCGCTCCTCATGCAAAACAGAGGTAAGCAGGGGAACTAACCGTGCTCCTGCCGCTGTTAATCAGCTCTCAACCTTACCTATTCATCGCAGCAGCTATACCTCCTGACCTACAACCGCGCACTTCTAAAACTGCTTCCAAAACAAGCCCTGCCACCTCTCCTGGTCAACCAGGGCCTCTGGGCTAACGTCTCACCCACCAGGAATAGGCTAAAAGAAAAAGATCCATACAGACTGTCCTCCCAAGCAGGTCACATATCTGAATTCTCAGCTGTTAAGAGTTTATGATTAGCAGGCATGCCACAGTGAACACCGAGGTGTCTGGCCACTGAAACCCTGTGCCGAAGTTGATCACACGTGGATTTACGTTTGAAAAGAAAGGGCACTGAGCGCAAAGAAATCCAGGGGACTGGGATCACCTAGTGGGGTCTATTCCTGCTTTTTAAAGAGATTCAACATAACAAAGGTGTTTCTAGCTCTGCAGCTATGAACAGATAGATTCTGCAATGCATACAGAAGCACTACCCTGCACATTTGCATCCATACCAAAAAAACGGTAAAAAAAAAAAAGTTTTTCTCTGCTGTCTGCATGACCCCAGAGGAAAAATTCAAGGCAAATGGGACACTACACATTTTCCTGTAATTCTCTAAAGACAACAACTACCAAATACCAGCTTTTCTCACTAGAGTTAAATCAAGTTCAAATGACTGGCAGAAGACAGAATCTCTAGACCAGAAAAGAAATTCAGTATCTCAGACTCCAGCCTGTTTTTAAAGCTTTACAAATGACTAACAACCAGCTGGCTATTTCACTCACTATAACTCAGCCCAAACCCTAAAAGGTGCCTTAGCTTTATGCACCTGTGCTGTCTTTTGTTTCCCAGCATAGGCATTTAGATAAAATCGACTTATGTAAGAACCACCACAGAGTCAAAACATTACATCAGGCCTGAAGAAAAAAAATCTAAGTGAATTACATGGCTGAAGAAGTGGGAAATTTAGAGAGCTACAGAGACTGTTTGTTTCCTAAAATTACTGTGGCATAAAATTATCACTTTCCATCACAGACAAAATGTATGTTAACACTAAATGATGCTCAGGAAATTAATGTTCAGACTTATTTTGCAGAACACATCACAGATTAGATCACAGAATCACAGTATTATTGAGGCTGGAATAGAACTCTGAAATCATCACATCCAGCCAGTCACAGAATTGATTCTCCTAAGGCATTATTAGAAACTCTAGGGACTCCAAGTCTCTTAACAACACAAGTAAAAATCAGGAGAGAGAAGCTTTACTAACTATAGTCATGGCAAGAGAACACTCGGACAGCATCTGCCTCTCTGCATCCCTGATAAGTGACTGCAGGCACAGACTATAGACTGGGGCCGGCGAAGGGAAAGAGGTGAGGAAAACCAATAACTTGAATATTAACAAAGCAGGTATCAATCTGTGATAGGGATGGACTCCTCAAGCAGCTTGATAACCAACACAATTCAAAGAAGGAATGAAACAGTAAATAACATGACAATATGGGGGAGATTGCTCTTGATGGAGTCCATAGGTCTGGCACACTTCAGATTAGCCTAGCTCAAAAGTGGGGAATTTGAGACAATCACAGGCTGTTAGTTTTTAGCTGAAAGGAATGTTATTTTAGTTTGGATAAACTTATTAGACATCTTCAAATGTTAAATTTACCATCACTATGTAAAAACGAACAAAAAGGCACATCCAGAAAATAATCCCCTATTGACTCATTCTCTTTCAGTGACACACACTCCCCCAGTAATTTATGTTCTCTGTACTGGAGAGGCACAACAATCATTTCACTGGATGCTATCCTGCCTTTGTATTACATCCAGAAACTCAGCTGATACGACAGTAAACACAACTTTTTAATTAAGTTTGTTTCATTTCAAAAGGTGCTAAGAGGAATTGCTGAAACAGCTCTGCGCTGCTGTTTGACACTTTTCTGACTAGCGTGAATGAGAAACAAAATTCAATTCTCCCACTACAGATGAGTGAATGATCAGCAGAACACGAGGAAAAAAAGAAATGAATACATAGTGAGGGAAGCAAAGTTTTCAAAAGCACTTGCTGCAAATAAAACAACTCTTCTCACACAGAGCAGGGTTAGACTTCTGTTCAGTGCACTGCAAAGTCCCAGGATTTTATGCTCAATCAGACATTACCTTGGGAAGCAACCATCTCTGATTAAACAACATGAACATACATTCTGAAAAAAATAACTAATCCTTTAGCATGCTGCCAGCATAAGCCACACATGCACATATGAAAAGTGTGAGAAAGGCAATTTCCTTTTAGGAGCATTGACCTGGGCAACAGGAAGATTACTCCAGCTCTCTTAAGTCATCTAGCCTTCAAAACACTCAAGAATCCTTGCACATTTTCATATCCTGAAGACACAAATACAACCAAGCCATTCTGCAGGCCATGACAGGCATTTCTAAAGTACAGAGGGGGCTCTTCAGGAGCTGTGTGAGGGGACAATCAGTACTATGTGACAGCCTCCTACAGTAGAAGATGCAGTGCTCACTTCCAGAGCTGGGCAGCCACTTCTAGCTGCCTCACACGCTAGGCAGATTCAATCCATAAAGCAGTAAAACCAAGAGGCCTCACCCCACACTTCCCTGTCCAGCAAAGACTAGAGAGATACAGCTTCAAGACTCCCAGTTTCAGGCATTTCTCCTATTCTCTACCTCAAACAAGCCTTCCCTCTATGATCTTCATCAACCCAGCATCCTACGCCCCACATATACATCTTCACATTCTATCAGACGTGGCTTCATTCACAGGTCCACAACTAATGGAGAATAAGAAAGATGATCTCTGACATCCTCGTACATTTTTATACAGAAGGTCTAAGGCTGCTCTTTATCCTGTGCAGGCCTGACTCTTGTTTCAATTTGCAAAGGAGAAATATGAAATTCTGTTCCCACTGCCACAAACAAAAGCAGACTGCCACAGAGCAGTGGCAGGACTCTCTCCTAGTTTACTGTTCTTACTGTAAAGACTGCTGTAACTGTTCTCCACAAGGTGAAAAGGGAAGCTTTTCCTTACTTTACAGCACATCTCTCCCACCTGCTCCAGCCAGGAGAAACCCCGGATAGTAGTACTGTGTCAGTAAAGAAACACAGCTTCCCAAGGATGATCACAGGCTCCTCAGAAAGCAACAACACAGAACCTTTTTCAGAATAAATGAAACCTGCAGGATAACTGGAAGCTGGTGTCCCACCTTAGTAACAGTCTCTTCATTTAAGGAGTAGAAGAAGGGCACTTGGAAATCAAACCCAAAAACTTTTTATTTCTATTTCCAAATCTCAGACTGCCCTCTTAGCTAAAAGCAGGACTACCAAGTTGCTAGGGGTCTACACTTCAACATTCAAGACTCATGAGATCGCTCTTTCAAGTCTGATCTCCTTCTCACAATGAAGCTTCCATTGTCATTATTATATTATGTTTAATTTATTTTATAGGTGAAGAGCAGGCTAGCCCAGAGATGCTTCTCAGACTACACATCTCTATGGCACTCAGAACAGTAATGAACGTCTAGATTCTCTACACTACAGTCACACAGCCAATTAGGCAATTTGCAGGATAAAGTATCTTTATCAGGTTGGGCAGAATTTTCAACAGCCTTGGCTTCCTTTTACTAACCATCTCATTTACACCAGAGCTTAAATTTATATGTCCTCAGAAGTTGAACAGTGGTTGTGCATAGACAGTACTTAAGCAGTCCTAATAATCCTGACCTCTTTCAGTAATTGTCTGGAAGCCACTTGTAGGAAAAGCAAGAGAGGGCAAATTCAAGGTCAGATGCTCTAACCCAGCACCATAGACATTCAGCATCTAACACCTACCACCCCATTTTGAGAAGAGACAAAAGATACACTGACAGAAGAAAGGAGCAGTGGAATCAGTCAGATTAGATTTGCACATACTACACAGGGAACTGGGGGTATTCTGTGCACATCTCACACCTCTATTGTGCACTAACGGGATATGCAGAGAAGCCCCAAGTCCTGCAGAAGGTAGCCTGCAGTTTGAGGAAAGGTGATGTCTTACTGCTCTGATTATAGAATCAGCCAGGCTGGAAGAGACTTCCAAGATCATCCAGTCCAATCTAGCATCCAGCCCTATCCAATCAACTAGACCACGGCACTTAGTGCCCCATTCAGTCTTTTCTTGAACACCTCCAGGGACAGCGACTCCACAACCTCCTTGGACAGCCCATTCCAATGGCAAATCACTCTCTCTGGGAAGAACTTCCTCCTAATATCCAGCCTATACCCCCTCAGCACAACTTGAGACTGTCCCCTCTCATTCTGTTGCTGGTTGCCCGGGAGAAGAGACCAAGCCCCACCTGGCTACAGCCTCCCTTTAGGTAGTTGTAGACAGCAATGAGGTCATCACTGAGCCTCCTCTTTCTCCAGGCTAAACAACCCCAGCTCCCTCAGCCTCTCCTCACAGGGCTGTGCTTCAGGATCCTCACCAGCTTTGTCGTCCCTCTCTGAACATGTTGCAGTACCTCAACATCTCTCTTAAATTGAAGGACCCAGAACTGGACAGAGTACTCAAGGTGTGGCCTATTTCCATGTCCATGCCAAAATCAAGAAGTTCATGGACAATAAATTGGAAGACTAAGATTCCCAAGAAAGCCTGTAAGAAAGGCTTCACAATTTCTCAAAATAACAACATGTAACTAAACATGTGAAAGGAGAAACATTAGTTGCCTGTGGTTCAGCTCAGTGGAACACAATGTAGAAAACGCAATTTTAGTCTGGCCATAATGATTTTCTTCTTGATTAAGAAATCATGAAGGGGCGAAGGCACAAGTCAATAAATTATTTAAATGAGGAGGAAACAAAATTTATAAACACTCTTGTCCAAAATAAAGTTTGTTCTCCATAACTACACCCAACACAGATCTCTTACCTCTGATGTAAGCGAGAAAATTCCCAACAATAACAGGATGAGAGTAGGCATAAAGACGCAGTGCAATTGGAAAGACAAAGGTACTTGTGAGTCACAGCACTCTCTTCCCTTTATAAGAAAGCAACATACAAATAACATTGTGTGAGATCATCTGCACTCACCTCTGTTTTGATGCATTTCCTAGATAAACTGAGCAGACCTGTCTCCCCACCCATGCTGTTCACCTTTAGCTTTCTAGAGCCAGCAAATATTCAACATCATTACTGTGCTATTATGTGTGATCTTCAGCTTTGCTAGCTTCTGCAGCTCCAGAGCAATCAACACAAAGCAGCTTCCATAATCTTCTCAGCCCACTAGCCTTGAGATACATTAAAGTGCATATAAAAAGCAGACTTACCTGGTTTACTTCCTTCACAGTCATGTCCCAGCTGGCCTTTGGTGTTCAAGCCACAAGTATACACTTCCCCATCTTCCAACAGGAATACAGAGTGGTTTCCTCCACATGCCACCTCCTTGACATTTCTGTCATGAATGAATCCATACACCTGTGGTTCAGGAATGATGACTTGGAGGTTGCTACCTAACCCAGGTTGTCCAAAAGACGAGTATCCCCAGCATAGCATTTTCTCTCTTTTCAGCAAGTCATGTATCCCTCCTGGGAAAGAGAAACAGGGGAAGGAATGTGAATAAAGCAACTACTCAAAAGCGATCCTACAGAGATAAGCTGCTCAGAGAAGCAGGCAGAAAGAATCAAAACCACATTTCCTGCATGACTATCAGGCTTGCAGACTGACAGTAAAAAAAGGATCTCCAACATTACACAAACAGAAGAGTAATCAAGACAGCTCAGCTCAGGTATTGAGTCAGCACCTTCATACCTCAGCCATCTCCTTTTGTAAAGCAGCAGAAGCATTCTGAAACTCTGCAGATGTAGGTTTTTAAGCCAATATCACTCTGCTTTGAAAAAGTAAAATAAATCAACCAACTCCCCTAACAGACTAATGTTTTTTAGACTAAGGGGTCCAAATCTCAACTTTGAGAGTTATAGTGTCATATTTGGCACCTTTGCCTAAAGATTTTTTTTTTTTTAATCTGAACGATGGTCAAATTAGTCCTGAACAAACCAGAACAGGTATTTGTGGCACACTGGTCAATGCAGAACTGTTATTATTTCTGATAAATCCAGATTGAGAGGTATTCTCCGCAGATGAACACATCCTTGCAAATCAAATGTACACACACATATCCCTGAACTGCAGCAAGAATTTCCACCATAAAGCAACAGTTCGTATGGAGCTGCACACTGACAGTTTGGCCCTGACAGCAGTGGACAGAGAACACTGATGAAGCCTGTCAGCACTCAGGTGTTATCTTTTGTGCTGCACTCAGTGAGAGTCAAAGATTTCAGAGTGGAGGAACAAAAGTGAAAACATGGAACAGTATAAAAGGCCCAAGGAATTGCTCAGCCCGGACTTGACAATGACAACAGAATGCCAACGCATAAAAGGTGGGGGCAAGGAAACAGGTCTCATTCCAGAAGCAGCATTGCAAAATATTTTAGTAATACTCTCTTGTCACTCCTAATCTCAGTAGGTTTAGATTATTTGTTAAACATGCCATATTAATAAGACATTGAGAACTCCTCTGCTTCAAAGAGAAACCGATTAAAGCTTTTTCCATAAAGGGATTAAGAAAAGAAAGATCCAAGACATCAAGTCTTGTGACTCACCATGTCAAGTTTCAGGCTAAGGCAATTTACAGCAGCAGCACTTACTAACCTCACACAGGATCAGAAAGCAATAAGTAACCCTTGAAGCACCTCAAGGAAAGAAAATTCCAAATAGGAAAAAAACATGTAGCTGACTTGTTTCCAAAGCCTAGTGCTAATTCAGGCTCTAGGTATTAGTAATAAAGCCTTTCCTAGTCTAAGCCCCAAGCAACGAGTGTTCATCTCTTACCCACTATCCCTGCCTGTCCGCTGTGGTCCCTTTGACTGAGGCAGGGCTGAGCTGGATGGGAGAGGAAGAGGACTGAGACTTACCAGTACATCAGTGGTGCAATTTTCTACAACAAACCATTTACTAGGATCTCTTATTAGGTGCCTTAAAGCATGCTATGAATCCCATTTATCTCTAACAGCCCTTGCTCTTTTATAGCATAATACAGTTCATTCACAGCCACACGTAAGCTTATCACTGGCCAGCTCCAAAGCACAGAGGAAAAAGCAGGCTACAAGGCTCTGTCTGATTAGATCGGTCATTAGGTACACTCTGTTCTTGGTTGTCCTCAGTACAAAAGCCTGATGGAAGATACTCTTTATGTTGACTACATTATTTCCTGCACTAAGAATAGGAATGCCATGGGACACAGTAAAACTGCAGTGCTTTAAAGGACATAACCGCTACACAGTAAACAAACAAAAACACCTTGAAGGCGGCAACACGAAGGAAGGGAATAATTTCAAAACTGACATCTGAGACAGCAGGAACCAGGGGATGCCATTTCACTCAGCCTAGGGAACTACCTTCTTACAAGGATATAAGCAGCATAATAGCAAACCTGAAGATCCAAAGGTCATTCCCTGCTAGTGTAAGTGGAAGTTGCCTCTGAGATGAAAAGATCACAACACTACACAACCTGAACTACTATGACATTGTAAATATGAGCTAAATATTTATTTGGGGTCTTTCTAAAAGTGTTCCAGAACAGTCTGCTCCCCAAAGACTAGAGTTACCTTTCCTAGTGCTAATTTAATTTCAAATACTAAAAATACTTTAATTACTTTCCTTGTGTTCATATTCCAAACAAGAAGTTAACCTAATGGACAGAGGAATGCAACATGATTGGTAAAGAGATGGCTTTTCCTCTGAATAAGACACTATTTAAAACAGAAGAGTTCAAATTCCTAGTAATTCACATGTACACTAGGGTGATACTTCAGAGATGAACCCTCATTCATGTTAGTGGCCAGAGTTTCTGAAGCACTCCCAGGTTTAAGAATCCCTAAGGCAGACAATGAGGCATGCCAGACCCTTTACAACATCTGGTCTTAGACTTTTGGGTAGTTTTTTTTCAAAACCATCCTTATCCTCCAAACATTTTGCTGATAAATCCCCGTGTAAGTCTATTCCAAGGTGAGAGAGTACCACTCTGCACTCAGGAGTGAAAACATAGCCACTTTCCATGTGAGTATACAGGCACAGCTATGTATTTTCAAATGGCCTGATAAGCCACATTTTAAATTTACTTATTTTGAAGGAACAGCACATTTTTAAAACTATGTTTATTTTATTCTCCTCCCAAAAAGAAGTTAGTGAAAGTTTTAATGATTCATATGTTCAAGTAGAAGCTGTGTTCTGAAACACAAGGCTTTAAATGATAATTTCATGGTTCATTTCCAATCTGGTGAAGGCAGTTACTCTTCTTTGACACTAGTGGAGGAAGCAAAAAACTCACATTACACTGCCAACTACCTCTACAGGCTGCATACCCTCCTTATACTAACTATACAAAAAGTTTCTAGTGTGGGCAGACATTAACACAAATGTATCTGCACATACAGACACATACATAAAACACAGATAAGGTTTATGTTCATTTATCTGAAAAAGTGGTGAATTATTCCTACCACTCAGCTCAATATACTTTCAAAAATTTTAATCCAGAGAACAATTCCTTAGTGAAGGTTAGACATCAGTTAGGACATAAAAGTTCCCAGACCCTTTTAAAAATCGACTGGCAAAACAGTCAGGCTGCAGTACCCAGCGGCATCACCTAGTCCTGCTCTTCACAGATCACAACACAGCCCACTCGGTATTCACATTTTAGAGATAATAGATGCAATGCAGCAAAGTTGGTCATTTGTGGATATTGCCCACACATAACACACAAAAAAAACCCGAAAAAAACAACCCAAACACAAAACAAAACACCACCAAACCAAAATAAACAAAAATTAAAGAAAGGTACAAGAAACATGCCCAAATTCTGACATTCCAGGAATAATTCAGCATCAAAACAGTGAAGTATATACACAGCACAGCTAGAGATAGGAAAATCTCAAGCTGTGAGGAATATTTTGAGGAAATCTACTGTGGGTAGAAGATCCACACTCTGCTATAATAAGACTCAGCTAGGCATATATATCCTTTGGTGAAAAAGCAGATCTGGTTTGGTAAAATAATAATGCTGCATGTAAAGATGACAATGACAAGATCTGCTCCCCCCTCACCTCCCCTTTTTTTTTTTTTCCTTTCTTTTTAATAACTATCCCGACATACAGAGTCTATTCATACAAATACATTCTAAAGCCCTAGCTGCAATCACAACTGCACCCTTCCTGGGAAAGTTAGCAAAGCAAATATTGTCCTTGCAACAAGGGACAGCCAGGCCCAGTGCTCTCCCAACAAAGAGGTATGCCAACTGGCAGGGCACAAATAAACAAGTTTTTTTCCTTCCCTGTTATCTGTGAGACTTCAGCTAACAAACGTGCTTCTTTAATTAATATTGCCCAATAATTTCTGCCTCTAACCCTCCAAGCCGACCTTCATCTTCCTTTTGCCATCGTTTTCCCCGAGCTGAACGTCCAGTGTAGACCTGGATATAGATCAGTCGAATGCAAGGTGTTACGAGTGAACGAGTTAACGCGGCAAGGGAGCACTTCCATTGTATAACCGTAAGCACCAAGCAAGAGGCGCTCGCACAAAAAAAAAACAAAACAAAAAAACCCAAACAAAAAAACAAAAAAACCACCCACCAACACACACACACACACACACAAAAGCATTTAAAAATAGATGAAATCCAACAAGACCCACATCACCTCCATTTTGAAATCTCAGTAAGAACACCTCCCTGCCTTTAAACCCTTCTCAGTTCCCGTGATTGCTGCTGCTGCATCCCACCCGCAGACCGCCGTTTCACGCAATCTCTCCGGGGCCCGGCGGGCTCACCGACCCCCAGCG
This sequence comes from Psilopogon haemacephalus, assembly GCA_013396835.1. NCBI lineage: Eukaryota > Metazoa > Chordata > Aves > Piciformes > Megalaimidae > Psilopogon > Psilopogon haemacephalus. Next base: position 984,213 of record VWZI01011363.1, on the reverse strand, counting down.
CCAGGGACCGACAGCGACGGACACTCGAGGCCGCTCCAGCACCAGCGCCTCACGGCAGCACGCCCCCCCACCTCGCCCCTCAGCCAGCCGCACCAGGTGATACAGTAGCAGCGTCCACAGGCTCCTGTCGCGACCCCGCTGCCGCCCCCGGCTCTCCGCACCGGCCCCAGGCAGGCTCCGCCCGGGTACGCTCGTCCTGCGCCACGGAGGGCGGCAAGCAAGAGGGGGACTGCGCGGCTCCGTCATGCCGCCGCGCTGCGCCGCACATCCCCACGCTGCCGCTTTTAGCTCCGTCCCCCATGCTCACCGCTTCGTACCGGGACCGGCAGCAGCTCTATCGCGGAGGAAGCTGAGTTTTAACTCCCTTGGCACTCGCCTCGCCGGGCCTGTCCAGGCCCGATCCCAGTGCAACGGGCTGAGGTCCACCCCAGAGAGGCTCTGATCGAGCCAAGCAAGGCGCCCGGAACAAGCAGCTACCGCCGACCCTCGGCCGCCGCGACCCCTCTCTCCGCTACTCACCTGCCGCCGGCCCCAGCGCTGCCGCCACGGCACCGAGGAAGTCCGGCCCCGGGATGCTGCTGTCACCGCCGGGAGTGACAGCGCAGGGCGGCCAATGAGAAGCATGGGGCCGGTCCCCGGAGCACAAACCGACGGCGTGTCGTCCCGCCCTGTGATTAGCTCCCGGCCGATCGGTGTGTCCCCAAGGGGGGTGGTGGCGGCTGCTTCGGGCTCCCGCCGCTGACCCCCGGCCGCCTCAGCGCTTCCCCCCGCCCCATGGGGTGAGTGCGGGTAGGCAAGCCCCGAACAGTCCCCGATAGCGGTGGGCAGCGGGCCGGGCCTGAGCAGCGTGACGGGCTGCCTCAGGTTGTCATCGCCTGCGCGGTGTGCTGCCGTGGCTGGCTCAGGCCGGGTCAGGCCCAGCACCCGATGCGGAAAAGTCGCCTGGCCGGCCTGGCGACAGCAGCGACAAAACATAAAAAGGGCTAGCTGGCCGTACGGGCTCTGAGACCTGCTGGCGCTTGGCCATGCCTGTGACCTCCTTGAAGGGTGGGGGCGGCACTTCTTGGGATGCTGCGTTGTCGTTCCTGCCTTGCGCCCCGGTAAGATCTGCTCGGGAATTCTCCTTTCCTTGAAGCCAGGAGGCTGCTTGAGGTCAGAGCTCCTGCTCGTGTCGGCAGCGTGTGCGCGTCCCCGCCGATGGCGAAATGCCCAGGGGGAAGTGGGGCTGCTGCCACAGCCCGGGCTGCACCCCATGCCGGGGGCTGAAACCGCAGGGCTGTAGCAAACCTCAGGCTGAGCGGGTCAAAGGGCTGCGCTAAAGACAACAGAAACCAAAGGGCAAGGTTAGGACAAATATTCTAGATTTTAAGCTATTCTAAATGAAGGCCTCAAAGGAAAACTTTGGTTTGTTACTCATGAAATATCAATAACGAAAGTCACTTCCTTTACCCTCTCTCTCTTTTTTTCCCCCTTTCATTTTCTTCTGTCTTGCCTTTTTCGTAGCCTTTAGGCGAGCTTGTCTGTTTCAGAACTCACACGTTTTATACAAAGTTTTAACCTCAATAAAATATCTGTCGTTAAAGCACCTGGAAGAAAGAGGAAGAAGGGAAGAGGCCAAGAGCAAGCAATTATGTAACTCCATAGTATTCATTTTCAGATTTCAATGCCATCCATTAGAAAGACTCCGCACCACAAGAGCAATGTGCAGGCTGGATCCTACTCAGTCCATCAAAGTGACAGTCAATCATAGAATCATAAAATCAGGGTTAGAAGGGACCACAAGGATCATCTAGTTCCAAACCCCCCTGCCATGGGCAGGAACACCCTACCCTAGATTAGGCTGCTCACAGCCTCATCCAGCCTGGCCTTAAACACCTCCAGGGATGGGGCCTCAACCACCTCCCTGGGCAACCCATTCCAGGCTCTCACCACTCTCATGCTCAACAACATCCTCCTCATGTCCAGTCTGAATCTCCCCACCTCCAGCTTTGCTCCATTCCCTTAAGTCCAGTCACTACCTGATAGCCTAAAAAGTCCCTCCCCAGCTTTTTTGTAGGCCCTCTTCAGATACTGGAAGGCCACAATATGGTCACCTCAGAGCCTCCTCTTCTCCAGACTGAACAGCCCCAACTCTTTTAGTCTGTCCTCATAGCAGAGGTGCTCCAGCCCTCTGATCATCCTCACTGCTCTTCTCTGGACACACTCCAGCATGTCCACATCCCTCTTGTTAATAGAGGCTCCAGAACTGGATGCAGTACTCCAGGTGGGGTCTCGCCAGAGCGGAGTAGGGGGGGGGGCAAGAATCACCTCCCTCGACCTGCTGGCCACACTTCTCCTGATGCAGCCCAGGGCCTAGTTGGCTTTCTGGGCTGCAAGTGCACACTGCTGGCTCTTGTTGAGCTTCTCGTCCACCAACACCCCTAAGTCCCTCTCCTCAGGGCTGCTCTCCAGACAGTCACTGCCCAACCTGTATTTGTGCTTGGGGTTGTCTTGCCTCAGATGCAGGACCTTGCACTTCGTCTTGTTGAACCTCATGAGACTGGCTTGTTCCCACCTCTCCAGCCTGTCCAGGTCCCTCTGGATGCCATCCCTGCCCTCCAGTGTGTCTGCTGTCTCCCACAGCTTGGTGTCATCAGCAGATTTGCTGAGGGTGCACTCAGTGCCTTTGTCCATGTCACCCACAAAGATGTTGAACAAGACTGGTCCCAGGACTAATCCCTGAGGGACTCTGCTTGTCACTGCCTTCCACTGAGACATGGAGCCATTGACAGCCAGTTCTTTATCCATCTGATGGTCCACCCATGAAAACCCATGTTTCACCAGCTTGGAGACCAGGATGTGGTGTGGGGCAGTGTCAAAGGCTTTGCAATATTTGAGCAAATCACAGATGCTTGCAAGGACTCAGGGTGGAGGGGGAAGAGGTTCCTCAAGCAAGTCTGGTGCCTACAGTATTCATTTCCCTGATGCTACATTTCCAGCAGCCTGCAGTATTTGTGTCCTTAGCATTCAGTGTGTCACCTATCAGATAACAATTCACCTGTCTTTGCATAGACTATGCCTGTTACTTAACCAATGTTACAAGCAGCTTCTAGAATTGCTAAGAGTGGAGGGAAAAAAACATTTCCTGCTTATTTTTATTTACTTTGTAATCTAGATAAGTTTGAAAATTAATCAGCGTTTCCTTCAGTTTCCTCTGTTCGTTTCAGATTCAATAAAATGAGGGAAAATAAAGTGAGGGCATTAAAGGTAGGCAGTGTAGATGAGGGAGCAAAGCCTGCAGTTTGTCTAAAGGAAACAGTATTTTCATGCTTAAACCATTTTCTAACTGGCTATATTTCAGTTTTGTGGAGAACTGTCAAGGCTGGTCCTTCATAAATGGGTAACATTTTAAATAAAGACACCAAAATAAATCCAGTTTGTGTCCCTGCACTTCAGCTCCCTCTGAAGGCTGCCACCACTGCAGATTTTTTGGAAGAGCCCAGGTTTCACCATACCACGAATTTTCCTTACCTGGGTGTGGTCAGGCTGGAGTCCACCTCTCTCTGCTGTCTTAGGGCCACCATTTCCTTGATGGATTAGGTTATTTAGAGATGCCAAAGCATGCAGCTCATCCTCATTTCCAAAGCACCTTCTCCCATGAGCAGCCATACATCAGTCAAGCCTCAAGAACCACGCAGACAAGTATGTGGTGAGGTCTCCTAATATTGTGGTAATGTAAGCTATCTCCACAAAGGAAGACAGGGTGGCAGCTTTCACCTGCCCTATGAACACTCTTCCAGCAGGTGTTTTTTCCCAGTCCTTCATCAGGTGCCATTGGTAGTGTTCTGCTCCCATGGGCTGTGGCACAGACCTTTTCCTGTGATGTTTTATGCCTAGTCAGCCCTGCCTATTGTCAGGACTTTTCACCAATGTGTCAGCCTGAGGAAGGGTGGAACACTAGCTGCAGAATATGTCACAACAGGGAGACTGCTGCTTGGGCCACAAGTCTCTGACCCAGGTATCTGGGCCAGAAAGCTGTTGTGGGTAGGAAAAAGCCTTCTGTGTAGCCAGTGATGTCTCTCTGCTACTCCAGAAGAAATTGATTTGTCTGTACTTTTCTTTTTGGCCTTTCCCATGTTAGGGAAGAGTTTTTCACAGGGGCTGAGTTGGACACTAGCCAACCAAGGCAAGGTCCTGCTACCTCTCACAGATGCAATATTTCTGTGTGGTGTCCTTTCTGCAGCAAATTTGACACAAAGCTCACCCCTATCACATTTTACCAGGCTACCTCCTTCATTTCTCAAGGCTTACAAGCTGCTGGAGTTTGCTGGTCACCCCTGACTCACCCTAGTTACATCAGCTGCATCAGCTGCTCTGTCAAGCTCTTGCACTTCTTTACAGGTGACGTTCAGATCAGACAAGTGGTCTAACAAAAGATTCCTGCTGCAGGTTCAGTAGACTTTTCTGCTTGCATAAAGCATTTTAAACTCATAGCTCAGTGTGAGGCTCACTTGCTCTGCATATTTTATAATGAGCACTGCTTAAGAAAACGTATACACAGGTTGATGCTCAAATTAATTTCAGAAGATGTCAGAGGAGCACTCAACTCTGCTCACTCTCGAGGTTTTGACTGTTGGCTTGGTTTTTAATGAAAGCAGGGCTTATTTGAGGACAAATTTAAAATAGCCTTGAAAGTTACTCTGGGCTTTAATCTCCCATGTGATATTGCATCATACATGATGAAAAGGAAACTCCTCCAGGCTCTAAATAAACCTATTATCATTTAATCAGTCATTTTTAAATCCAAGCAGAATACGTATTTTGTGCACTTGCACAGCACAGAAGATCACGGTGGATTTCTAGTCCCTAACAGAGGCTTAGAAAAGCATAAAAAAGGAAACAAGTAGTCAGAAGCAGGCTGGTGGAGTGCAGCAGGCTTAACTGCCAAGACAGAGAGCTGTGATGATGTGGCACTGTCAGCCAGACATGGGATGGGGACACTTCAGCTCAACAATGACAACAGCTTGGGCTTCTGACAGTTCCCTCTTTACATGAAATACACCTGCAGCGGGGTGTTTCCCAGAGGAACACAAGCACCCCTGTGGTGTCTTGTCTGCTGCAGGCAGGTGAGAGGGACAGGGCTTTAGTTCTGTGCAGGCCATGTGTCTCCTTGCTTCCCTTGGAGGGCAGCTCACATCCTCTGAGACACTAGTTCCCCTCTCACTATTTGCCACTGCTGTGCCACCTGCTGTCCTCTACTGCCCTGGGGCTTCAAGTGAGTGCTGGAAGTTTTTATTCAGTAATTACTATACTGTAACTTAAAAGAAAGCTTTCATTTTATTAATATGTAACACTGTTCTTTTTATTGAGCTGGAAATTCATGAATGATGCCACTGTCTTTTCCTAGAAAACATTTATTTTCTTAAAGACAAAAAAGCACTAGCCTAACAGTCCATTCCAAAAATCAGCTTATAGCATTTACTGGCACTTCACGGGAGCAGCCTCCCTGGTGCAAGAGGGTGCACGTGACAACACAAAGTCAAGGCAGAACAGGAACTATAAACTGCTGCCTTCTGACTTTCAATTTTCACATTCATCTAAAGCATACTCTGCACAAAATGCGAAAGGCCTGGATTTGTTTGGCCCACACAATACTTCTGTTTGAAACACATCAGCTTTTGACTTCCCTTGTGAGTGGCTTCCCCATATCAACAAGAACATAAAAACTGTTACACATAGGCAGTTGCATAATGAAGGAAGAACACAACTACAGGTGTGCAAATTTAACCAATCATTTAATTTGACACAGTAATAAGTCTTCTCTGCATATATAGGTCTACTGATACATTTAATACACTACTAACACATTTAACACACCAAGAGAGAAGACTGTTGAAAAATTATTAATTTTTCTCTGTCTTTTGCCCACACTAAAATATGCAGAAAAATACACATCCTACCTTCACATCCTGCCTAATACTGTCAATATCCTACCAGTGCTATGCACCATTTCCACAAGCTTCCAGCAGCCCTGCAAGCCTCATGTCCATAGAGTTCTGTAGGCAGGGCTGTTCTACAAGCCTGAAACTTTTATTTAATTGGCAAATGTCTCCTTAGAAGGTATAAAGAAACATGACAAATACCACACTGTTACCACACTAAATACTAAAAAGTCCATTAATGCTTTACAAATACAACTTTTGACAAAGTCTAGGAATGATCAAATCCTCTTAAGAATTTCTCTCAGATAAATCAAAGCGAGCAGACTGCTCCTTCAATTCAGTTTGCATTAGTGGCTCCCCATGAGAACCCTTAACTAATACAGATGAAAGCTTTAGCCTAGCATCCTCTTCCAAGATTAGCATATATTGGCTGTATGTTTGCTGACGTGCAAATCACAAATCTCTCCTACTGAAGCTCACCAACAAGACTGGCACAGTGCAGATAGGGTGTGCATATATGCAGATACACTTGGTTACCAGCTTGCTTCTTGGAGGCATGTTAAATAGGATTCATCTTTCCTAACTTTATATAATCTAATATTCGGTCTAACCTCAATTTCATTACCAATATAAAATCTCAGTGAATACACACACCCAAGTGTTTCTGAAGTGCAGTGAAAATAAAGCAGGGCAGAAACCAGTACATTGGAGTTATTAAGAGAACAATATAACAAGCGAAATAAAGACTTGTTTTCTTATTTTTTGCTTTAAATTGCTCCTGATTAAGAGTCAGGCCAAGCCAAAACTTTCATTATGCTCTATGGCATAGAGCAGCTTTTTCTTGAGTACTCTTTTTGTGCTGTATCTGGGGAGGAACAAAATGTGGCTGCAGGTATTGGCCGTAAGACAGACCTCATCTGGATTTGCTGCTTCAGGATCTGCAATCTGAAATGTAAAATATTCCTCTCCATAGCCAGAAATTCGATCAGATCCTGTCAAAAAAGCTGAAGGAAGAAAAACAAAAAACAAATTAGCAAATTAAAAGAAACAAAGCATGAGATAACCTTATCAGAGGATTAAAATCATGAGGTAAAGTTAATGCAAAAATATGTCTGTTTTCATAAGCTATTTTTGCTTTGTTAAGTTTGTACCTGAATATAATAAAGTCTCTTGATGATTCATAATAACTATAAGCTCTTTTCTACCTAATAGACCTGATGAGTGAGAAAGGACAGGCTAGGTTTGACCTTCCAGATCTAAAAAAGATGATCTAGCTTTTGCAATCCTTTGAGAAAGCTAAACTGCTTATGTCAACATAGTCTTCTCACACAAGCTGAGGCCTCTGACCAACAACTGATAACATGTGGTGGTTTAGCAGTTATCTGCCCCACACACACTTTGAAATAACCCAGGCTAGGACTCAGTCGGCTGGAAGTTAAGGAATGAAGCTTTATATTTACAGCTTTGCACAATATACAAGCAGATATTTACAATGTGTAACAGATACTTACAGATATATACAGTAAAAAGGTAATACAGAAACACCACACCCCTCACAATGATCAAAATCCCTAAGAGGGGTTTCTAACCACCCCTATCGCCTTCCCCCTTTCCCCAATCTTATCTCACCATCTGTTTATGCATCAGATAGGCAAAGGTAGATCGGCCAGGGCAATTAGCAGCAGGAAAGAAGTTAGTGAAATTATTCAGATCTACCTAGGAAGGGAGAAAGCCATGCAGGAGCAGCCACAGCCCAAAGCAGTCTGAAACCATCTCAAGCCGTCTGACTTATCTATGTTTGGGTTACAACTGTTAAACAATTTTTTTTTCTTTCTCAGTAAAGCTCTGAGTGAAGTAGCATCATCAGTGTTTTCCTCTCTCAGCCTACAGTCTAATTTCTCATTCAAATCCTCCAATTAGTTCAAACCAGCACACCACAAAAGTAAGAGATAAAGTAATTGCAAGGTTCAAAGCAGTCAGATGCACTCAGGCAAGCCTCAGCAGATGTGAGTAGGGTCAGAACTGTGTGCAATTCCTAGTGTCACTTCTTGGTTGCTTTTTACTAAAAATATGGTGGAGGTGGGGAATATGTCAAAAAGTCACTTGGAACTATAGTATTTTCATGTGCAAGCACCTAAAATGTGTGTTGTGAAGGAGAGAAAAGGGCTAGAAAAGTTTGAAATGCCTGATATATTACCAAGAAACATTTTCTTTTTTTCTTCTGGGAGTTTGTGAAACACAGTCCAAAAATTCCTGATGGTTTGATCTAACATTTTATACTGGCTGTACTTCACATTCTGTCAAAGAGATAAAAGTGAATCAGGCAAATTAATGCCATTTACATCTGCATTCAAAGCAACAATAGTCTATCCAATAAATGTTATAATCCTGTTCATAGATATTCAAAGCCTCTTAACCTTTAGAATCTGCTTATTAATTTGTTTTTCAAAGATTCATATGACAATCCTTGAGCTATGACTTGGTTTTTAGTCCCCTTTGCTCTCGTACATGACACAGATTAGAAACAGACTCAACACCACAAAGCAAAATGCGATAAAGTCACTTGAGCTTCCATTTTTCTATCCATGACCTGTGCATTCAGTGAAAGAAAATGTTGAGTTTATGGTCAGCAGATATAGCAGAAGTACACAGTGCTTGTATCCAATACCTTTTCCAGCAGATGCCAGTCAAATTTTGTGTGTCCCTGGAGAACAGTCTGGAGCTCTACAGGGAGAAACATCTTCCATGTTGTGGCTGGGCAGCCTCTTATAAAACCCTGCACAAAGTCCTCAAATGGCTTCCGTATTGCATCATTTAACATATAATTCACATACAAGTCAACAAATTCTTTCCTGCAAAGTTATTTTGAATCAATTAATCCAGTAGATGAATCTTTTAAAAGAGAACTATTGAGCACTTTATTCCTTGCTCCTTTATTCTGTATGACTTGCTTTAGTGTAGAGTCTTTACTGAGGACAGGCATCACTGGCCATTATTTATCCAGTGAGTAAGTTAGGAGGATCACCATAAATAAAAAGGAATACTGACCAACATGGGTCATTTTGTTAGTACTTCTTGTACTTCATGTAAACACTCCAATGAAATCCTATCAGACACCACACAACCCAGCAGACTGAAGTTCAGTTTAAATGCAGCAAAACTCCAACTGAATACCCTAGAATTACCCTGAAATCGAAACAAAAAAATTGCACAGCTGCTAATCAGTACAGTGACATTGTACTTGTACAACTGACTCAATGTAAACTCTATACTTCAAGCTTCCTAAACAGCCTTTTCATGCATTTTCATGGGTGCTCAGATTATCTGCATAACTCAGGCCACAGAATTTTTCTCTGTCCCCTGTGCTGAGGTTAATACTGAACAATACCTTATTGATAGACTGCTCCATCTCTGTCATATACCAGATATATACCATATAAATAAGCAGGAAACGTTTTGCTCATTTTTTAAAAAGCCTTACAGAGGAGTACCTATAGCTGGATTTCCCACAGAAACTGTCTATATTTCACAAAAAATACTGTTGGCGAGTAGTTCACATATTTCTTAGGAATTTTCTTGGTAATCCCAGGCATCTCTGTATATGCAGATGCCAAGATGTCTAAGGATGCCCTTTTGCACACCTTGCACAGACTGTCAGTGTCTGGTGCATATGCAGCATGCACAGCAAGAATCAAAACCAAACAACCTGCTAGACCAACAGCATAACACTGATGGCCAATATTTTCTAAAGGCATGTAGTGATGGGTATAATTATGGTATTTCATACACTTGTAACAAGAGAACAGGATAAGAAAAAGAAAACTGACCTGTTATCCCTAGTGACAGGAATGTTGGCACCATTTTTTTTAAGTTCAACAGTAACCATGGAATCTCCTCCTTCCACCATCTACACATATAAATGAAAACATGGGGTGCTCTGTCTGACAAATATATATATATGTGCTTCATCTTTCTTTCTGCATGACGTGACATAGCAATCTTACTAGTTTGAGTTTACAGAGAAGTCGTGTCATTTGCAGTGGGACAGCCTGTGGCAGGGCACACCCAAGCCCCTGCCCCACCGGAGGTTTGAATGGGACCCAAAACTCCTTTCCTCCCCCCACCTCCGGCTCCAGGGGTTTGGAATGTAGTAAGAAGTAGGTGCGAAGTTCCTTCCCTCAGCCCCGCAGGCTCGAATAGGGAAGGAACAAATCGCCCCAGCATATATATATGGCAGCTGGACACATTGCCTAGTCGGACCTTGAGGAGTATCTTGAGGAGAGTCTGGAATAGCGGTGAGGAGAACGTGCATGGTCCTCAATTTCGGACCGCCACATCCTAACTTCCTGCTGCAGGGACCTGGCTCTGCTATAAACCGCCACCATTAGTGGGAACACAGCCGAGCAGCCTGGCTTTGCCCTGCGTTGCCCCACGATCTCGGCCCGTGTAAGCCGTGTCTCCAGTCATTTTGGACTTTGGCAGGTTTACTCGCGTTGGACTCTGTGCCACCTTGATCCACCGCTGGATTAAAATTCGCAGTTCCAGTCACTGCCACAAAGGAGCCAAGAGACCATCTCGAAATTCCTACACCACCACCCTGAGTAGCGCAGACGTTCCCTAGGGCTCCGGGCTGCCTTCCACTTGTAAGTGGGGCAAAGCTCTTTCGGGGCTAACCTTTTTCCAATTTCCTGATTTCCCTAAATTGCCTATAAGCATCCTTGTGAAGATTTTTTCTGAACAAATTAGAACCCAAATTTAACTAATTTTCATATAGTTTGTGGGCAAGGCTTTCAGAAATAAAAATAACTACGTATTTTATAATTCCTGCATCGTTAATTGCCCACAACCAATTCACAGCCTCACCTGAGTACATACATGGCATGTCTGAATGGCACAATAATGTCTTACCGTGAAGTTCATGGTCAGGATTTCAAAGATCTCATCACATTCTTCATCCAAAATTCCCTGAAGATTCCTTAAAAAAAAAAAAAAANAAAGAGATAAGAAACTGGACCATTCGGTGCACTTTCAAATCCCAACAAAAGCCATCCTTTGATATTCAGTATTTAAATCCATATACACAGACAATACTCACACTCAGAGCTTTCATGTATGGCCCTAATCTGACCTACATGCTTACATCCTGCTCCTGCCATGAGCTGAGGGCAGTTCCTTCACTGTGAAAGATTACAGACAAATCCATCCCTGTGGGGATGACTTTAAACAAAGTTCAGCAGCAAGTGTGCTTGGACCACAGCCTTATTCTTCCAGATATAATCTAGTGAGGAAGTAAGCATGGGCCAGGAGGATGATCTGGGAAAACTGTTCCAGGGTCCAGCACTTCTCAAAGTATGGCAGACAACCTGATGTTTCAGTCCACTGAGGATTCTTTTGCACCTCCATGGAGTCACTGGCTCATGAGAAGGGGTTCTTATCTTCTCAGATGGATTTCAGGGGCCTAAAAGTTTTACTGATTGGGTGCTTAGCTTTCCATGTCCAAAGTGTTTTGAGCTGTATTCAGAGCATAGACTTCAGATACCATGCAGAGCAGAAATCAGACTCCTTCCAAGCTACAGTGTTTGGGGTTTTTGTTTGTTAGGGGGGTTTGGGGTATTTTTTTGTGATGCCAGCCTCTGCTGGAGGCCTGGACAAGACCCACTTTGGGAATTTGCAGCTTTTTTCAGCTGTGCCACATCAAACATAGCTGCCACTGCTACCCCAAATACAGTCTTGGTAGGGATCTCCATGCACATCCTTGGGCTAGGAGACCTGCCCCAGCCATGTTCTCTCAGCAGAAGGTCGGGCCGTGCCTGGCTCATACCGGCCTATGGCTGGCCACAGCTCTTCCAGGTCGTCCAAGGTGGGCGCCAGCCCAAGCAGCTTTTTGTAGAGCACCCTGGGGAAGGGGAAGGGTGCCATGCACCTGTTGTACAGGGCCATTCCACACAGCGTCCCGATCTGGAAAAAGGTCTCCTCGCAACTCGAGGCCTGGTGAAAAACAAACACATTACTGAAAGCTGCAAGTGCCTTTTCCCGAGAGCAGGATCCCCACTTCCCCGGGCCCGGGGGTCAGCCCTTTACCTGGCTGGCGAACCACACCAGGCCAGAGGCGACGCGACAGAAGGCTCCGGTGTCGGGATGGCAGAGGATCCTAGCAGCGACGCTGAACAGCTCCTGAACCAGCCCGCCTCGGTCCACTCCTTCCTCGCCCAAGAAAATCACCTGCGAACCCCAGAACATCCATGAAGGCGGAGAAACGGACACCGCTACCGCGATAGAGAGGAAGGGAGCGGAACCACCGTGCGAGGCCGGCAGCGCAGCCCGGGCGCCTGCAAGGGCCCACCGGAAGCGGCGCGGGGCGCGGCAGGTGGCGGTAGCGGCTATGCTGCGCGGCTCGGCGGCTCTGCTGCGGAGGGCGGCGAGTGGCGGCCGAGGGCAGGCGCCGGGGCAGGGCTCGGGAGCAGCACGGTCGCAGCCGCTGGAGCCGTCGCTGCTGCGCTTTCTGGTGTGCCCGCTGTCCAAGCGGCCGCTGAGGTGAGGGCCGGGGACGGGCGGGAAGGCAGCTCTCGCTGCCCGCCCCTGACTTGCTGCCCCGAACGGAGCCGGGAGAATTGGTAAAGGCGAACTCTGGTTCTTCAGTCCTTCTGTTTTTTGTTTGTTTGATGGTTTGGATTGGGTGTTGGTTTTTTGGGGTTTTTTTTTTTCGGGGGGGCGGAGGGGGGGGGGGGGGCTGGCGGGTCGTTTTGTTCTTTTGGTTTGGGTTTGTTTTCTTGTTTGTTTTATTTTTTGTTTTGTTTTGTTTTTCCCTAACTTGTCTGGCCAGGTACGAGGAAGCTACCAACGAGCTCATTAACGAGGAGCTCGGCATTGCATACCCCATCATCGACGGCATTCCAAACATGATCCCGGAGGCAGCCAGGACGACTAAGAAGAAGCCCCCAACAGAGGAGTCGAAGCAGCCCTGAGCATCCACCAGCCACAGCAGTGAACTAGGGAGGATGGCTGGAGGAGGTATGCTCCCCTCCCTGCCCACACTGACTGTACTTGTTCCTCTCCTGTCCCTAGCGGGCTTGTTCTACTCAGCCAGCGTTGATGAAACCTTCCCACAGGGCTGCACCAGCACTAACAGCTTATGTTTCTACAGCCTCCTCCTCCCAGTTACAATACCAGTCTACGTATTCTTCCACCTATGGACCTGGATGGGAATTAAGCTTTTTCGGCACAACTAGTGTGATGCATTTGCTAACCTTTGGGCTTGTCTAAAACAACAGTTTACTTAATTTCATCAGGTGTTGCGGTTGACTTGAGAGTTCCCTTCTAGCACTGGTGACTGTTACTTCCCTGGTAGTATCAGGAAGTACATGAAGTCATTTGCAACAGCCTGTTGTTTAATTACAGCTATGGCAGATAAAGAGGAAGAATAACACAGTCTAGTGTGTCCCCCCAAGAACATTGTGTAGTGGCACTAATGAAAATCTAAAATAACAACATTCAGTAATACGAATTTCTCTTTTAATTACAACCTTTGGTTTTTGTTTTGAACTGGTAATGTGTATTGTTTCACTATCAGAGGAACATCAAATAAATTAAGCTGAAGTTTAAAAATAAAGCTTGAGTTAAATGAAGAATTTGTCCCTCAGGGATCAGTCCTGGGACCAGTCTTGTTCAACATCTTTGTGGGTGACATGGACAAAGGCACTGAGTGCACTCTCAGCAAGTTTGCTGATGACACCAAGCTGTGTGAGGCAGCAGACATGTTGGAGGGCAGGGATGGCATCCAGAGGGACCTGGACAGGCTGGAGAGGTGGGCACAAGCCAACCTCATGAGGTTCAACAAGATGAAGTGCAAGGTCCTGCACCTGGGTCGAGGCAATCCCAAGCACAAATCCAGGCTGGGCAGTGACTGGCTGGAGAGCAGCCCTGAGGAGAGGAACTTGGGGGTATTGGTGGACGAGAAGCTCAACATGAGCCAGAAGTGTGCACTGGCAGCCCAGAAAGCCAACTGGACCCTGGGCTGCATCAGGAGAAGTGTGGCCAGCTAGTCAAGGGAGGTGATTTTTTCCCCCCTACTCCTCTCTGGTGAGACCCCATCTGGAGTACTGAGTCCAGTTCTGGAGCACCTATTACAAGAGGGGTGTGGACATGCTGGAGTGTGTCCAGAGAAGGGCCACGAGGATGATCAGAGGGCTGGAGCACCTCTGCTATGAGGACAGACTGAAAGAGTTGGGGCTGTTCAGTCTGGAGAAGAGGAGGCTCTGAGGTGACCTTCTTATGGCCTTTCAGTATCTGAAGGGGGCCTACAGAAAAGCTGGGGAGGGACTTTTTAGGCTACCAGGGAGTGAAAGGACTAGGGGGAATGGAGCAAAGCTGGAGGTGGGGAGATTCAGACTGGACACAAGGAGGAAGTTTTTCACCATGAGTATTGAGAGCCTGAAATGGGTTGCCCAGGGAGGTGGTTGAGGCCCCATCCCTGGAGGTGTTTAAGGCCAGGCTGGATGAGGCTGTAGCCAGGCTAATCTGGGGTAGGGTGTCCCTGGCCATGGCAAAGGGGGTTGGAACTGGCTGATCCTTGTGGTCCCTTCCAACCCTTACTGATTTTATGATTCTACTTGTATGATATCCATGCCCAGTAGCTGCTTGCTTGCATTCTTAGTTCTTCTTGGTGAGATACGTCAATCAAAGTGATCACACTGAAAGTGGGCAGGTAATGCTGGGATGTGTGGCATGAGATATATTAAAAGGCTGACTAGCCAAGAGCAGCTGTTTGTCAAGGTTCCTTGCAAAATCAGTGGAGAGGAAGTCTGAATCTAGAGGACAGTACACAGCACAAGCCCTATTCTCTCTAATCAGTTGGTGTAGTGAGGAAAGGGGAAGCTGTAGCTGGCAGAAGGCTCAAGCTTACTTGGAAAGAATTGGAACAGGGTAACAAGAAAGTGAAGTTTGTCGTTCCTAGAGCACAGGCAAGCCAGACTTCGGATGCCCCTTGTGTTAGTGACTGATACAGCATGTGGTCCCTGAGCTAAGCTCCTCTACATGCAGGTTCCCACACAAGCCATCTAATGGCCTTTGCAGGGCAGGGTGATAACCTGAAGAAAATGCAAACCAAAGGCACACGAAGGCAGCAGCACTACAACGATCTTTTCATCTCTCTTGCTGGCACTCTCCTTCCTCTCCCTTCAGACAGCATCTCCATGAAAAAAAACAGCTTTTGTGGCTATGTCTCTCACTGGCCTCAGAGGTTCGCTCCCAGGCACTGGCTTTTTCATATACAACCAAACAAGCCTAGAGTCTTTAAAATCAGTCTAGCAGTAATAGTAACACTTTGCCAATCACTGCTTTCCTGAGCAATCCTATTACGTTACCTTAAAGCAACTACACAGTAAATAGCACTGCCACTTGCACTTATCTTATGCCAAGAAAGCTTGATGGCTACATCACATGTAAGATGCTGTTCCCCAGATTTACTCCACATCCCCTGTGGACTGTATTTTATTCGTTGAGTAGCAGTTTCATTGTGTGTTCAATCGCTACTGAAACCCTTCTACCAGTGCATCAGTAAAACTGAAAAATGCTGCAGTACTATAGTCGAAGACAATGCAATTTGGTGTCCTACCTGTAATGTCTTCTTGAATTGCTGTGTTGGTGCATTATTTAAGCGGGTCCAGATGTCTTGCAGAAGGTACTCTCTTCTGACTGGAAAAAGCCAGCATTCCTGCTTCATAGTGCAGGAATTATTGTCCATTTTCACATTCAACATGGACAAAGCGATGCATTCTGTAGTATAAATCTTAATCTTGTCTTTCATGTCAAATATGAATGGATATTTGGTCAGCTGCCCTTGAGACACCTGAAATGCCAAAGAAGAAAGAAAAAGATGTGTCGATTTGCAAAACCAGAATTTAGGGTGGCATGTGCAGACTGAAGTGACAGTCTGTACCCTTGTCAAGCTCCTGTATCTCTGAAATATGCCCTTGTTGTTGCCTTACTCTGAAGGCGTGACGACCTGGTTCAAGGGCAACACGAACAGCCAAACCCAGGCTGCTCGGGCCATCCGCTACAGACATCAATATGATGGATAGCAAAAGGCAAAATGGCAAAATGGCGTTTATTAAAACGTGGCAGTGCTTTTTATAGCATACAAAACGTCACATCCGTCTTTCTACGTCCTAACTCAAGGCTATTGGCTAAAAGGAGGGGCTCCTATCTTTCCGTTACAACGCGAGATCTTCAGAATGCCTGTCCCTAACTGCAACACTTGTTCTGTATGTGGTGTGGCAAATCCTGATTTAAAACCCTGTCAGTTATGCCAATTTGTGGCAGAAAGAATGACTTAGGTCACTTAAAGAACCACTATCAAAGGTATTCGGAAGAGTGAATTTTAATATGACGTTGAAACATATGGCAAGGCCCACTCTTGCCTACTACACAGAAGAAACATTCAAAGGAAAATTGAGTTAGAGTTGAGCCAGAATGATTTACAGAGACCAGATATATAAAAAGGGAAACTCTCTTGTTGAGTCACAAGGTTCAGAGTGGAACCCCCTTGCTTCCTAGACACCCGAAGGAGTTCAGGTGTAGTCATGCCCAGTCTCAGACTTAAGCAACATACTAGATCTAATGGAAATAACACAAAGGGTAAGGAAAAACTCCAGCTGAGAGAGCCACCAACAGAGGCACACTTCCTGAATGCAGCTTCTAAACACTTCTGTGAGTGGGAACACACTGACTGAGAGGTATCTGGACCACCTGTGCAGGCAGATGCTTGTGTTACTGTGCCCCAGGAGTAGAATGAAAATACTGGCTTTAATAGCATCTTCCATAGTTCAGCTACTAAGATTATAGAATGCTGTTATTAAAAACTGTTGTATTTATGAACTATAATGCCAAAAGTAGATACTGATATACAAAATAATCTAATTCAATGTGTTATGTATCCAGTGTGATGAGGTAATGTCCTATTTGGCTGTTGATTTTATGCTGTTTCTCAAGCCTCCTCTTCTGCTCTGGTTAATTGGTACAAAATGGGTACATTAGCAAACAAAATCTTATGGAAAAATTAGGCAACTGTCTGGCAAATTCCAGCCAAGCTGCCAGAAAACTCCCTCTTTTTTTTTTTTTTTCCTAAGGAAGCCTCTAGTATCCATATTTCCATTTCAAGCTGTTTCTTGTGACACCAACTGGATTTTCACTCTTTCGCATCATGAAGAAACAAACCACTTCCTGATTATTTTTGTTACCATGGCTTTAGTTTTAGACGTAAGTAAATCAAAATGCTTTTAAATGTTTCTATATAAAAGTTCTACAGAGACTCCACAATATAATAAAATCCAGAATAACAAGAAGTAAAACAATCATTCCCATGGTGCTCTTTCACACGGATTACCAGTTCAAAGCAAATAGAGCTGCTTAAGACCATAGAATCATCAGGGTTGGAAAGGACCTCAAAGATCATCCAGTTGCAACCCCCCTGCTATGGGCAGGGACACCTCACAATAGATCAGGAGATTCTGGAGGACAGACCTGACTCTCGGAAGCAGGAGTCATCTCAGGAAAGGCACTACTGTAGCTGCTAAAATATTGGAATGGTAAATGTCTTGCATAATTCAGAACAGCTGGAGGACTAGAGAAAATATATTGTCTTCTAAATGTACTAGGCTAGAGTCTACAGTTGACTTCCATATATACAAACTCATTTAAACAAAACAGAAAAATCCTGTTTTGTACTGCTGGTAAGAGTTATACTTACTCTTTTGATATTAAAGATACAACAAAGTTGTGTAAGCTCCTTCACTTGAGGCACATGGAAAGTGTTTTCTTGTACTCTGAAACCAGTCCTGGAGTTTACCTGCATTGATATAAAATGAAAAGGAGTGTCAGTAAATCTCATGAGCTAAGCATATCTGTGCCAGGACAGGACTGTAGTAACTAGGCTTTCTGCAGAAAGAGCTATGAGACCCTGAGCAGAAGTCAATGGACAGAAGTGCTATGAATAGCACAGCTCTCAACAGTGAGAAGTCTCAGAAAGCCATGTATAAAATAGCAGGAAAGCAATTTACACTGAATATCCCTTAGCAGAACTCCACCAGGAAAGGTATGCTTCATTTTTAGTCTTTCATGTTACAAGACAATATTCATGTTCCTGTTTGCTGCCTGACAAAGATGACTTTCAGGAAGGCACCAAACATGTAAACTTCAAAATAATGTAACAGGTAAAGCTCCAAATGATGGTAGAGTACTTTACTTATGGTAGAGGAGGCCTGCTGCACTTTTGAGTTTATTGACCAGGATAAATGCAGATTCATAAATAAACTTTGAGGCTCAAATCTGCATTCTCAGCCAAAAGGATGTTTAATTCTGAACAAAACCTAACTCTCTGTAATTCATTTTTCATGCAAGTGCATGTTTGAGCTATTGACTTCCCTAAACTTTGAACATCTCAGCAGGAGACAGCATGGTTGTCAAGAAGAATATAGTTATTGCCCTCTTTCTTCCCTTGCAGCTGAAGATTTCTTAGGTAGCAGGCTCTTAATGCACTGCAGAGCATCACTGTGGCAGCCACGATGTGCCAAGCAGATGGGTTGTTGTTTAAAAGCTGTCAGCAGTTACTGGGATGAGGGATCTCACCAGCAGCAAGGGGAATGGGCATGCTTCTGTAATGGCCACCTCATCCATAGCTCTGTACACATCAGTGCATGTACTACTCACACCACTGAAAGCAGAGACTTGCCAGGGCTATAACGTGCCACACTCTAAAGAGTGTCAGCCAGGCACAACTCAAGAGCTGGACTCCTTCAAAGCTGCGCCGGTGTAGAGACAAAGAGCAATGTAAAATGACAATGTAAAATGTTCCCTTGTAAGAAGGAAATTCAGAGAATTCTATAACCAAAAAGGATTTTAATATTCTAACTCATACCAATCCTACCAAGTCACAATCCAAATTTTGTATCACCTGGTAAAGAATCCGCAGTATTTGCAGAATCACTGTTTCATGAGGGTGCAGGTCAAAGGAATTTCTTTGAAAGCCTCTTATTTCCTTGAGAAATTGAGAGAAGATTCTCTGGAAAACCCTCTGATATAGAATGACCAACTGCTCGAAAAAGGATGTTTCTAGATTTGACCACAGGCATTCTGTAAAGAAAACAGCTAGTGAAATATTTATCACAGGTAGCATGCAAATAACTGCAGTTTGCAGATGAAGCCATATTTTGTATCACATGAATTAACACAATCACCTCACCCTCAAAAAAACCCCTAAAATCTTAACTTTGCACTGCAAAAATTAATAAACCTCAGTATAGTCACCATGTTTCCACTCCTACCAAAAGCTTTTCTTGCAGGCTGAACTCTGGATCAGATTGCATCAGCAAATCTTACTCTGCAGTCAGAAACAGGCCAAGCACTTAAAGCACTCAGGTCTATCATCATAAAACCCTACCAAGGATTTGCTGATCCTTTGGCTGTAGTTTCATGATGGCTTGTGCTAACAGCCTGAGCGAAAGGTAAGAGCTGTCATTCTTTCCCTGCAGAAGGAAAGGCAAGATCAAGTAGACTCTGAAATTTTCAGGTGAGATGGGAGAGGAAGACAATGATGGCAGCAACTTCTCAATCTCCTTTTGAACCTTTACAGTTAAAAAAAAAAAAAAAAAAGAGAGAGACAAGCGTTAAAAATGCAAATATGTTTTCTCAAAATCATCTATGAATTAGGCTGCCACAAAATTCCCACATTTCATTCACGAATCCAGAACTTCTCAGTATCTGTGCAGTAAGAATCTTTATAGTGAACTCTTACCTCCTGCAAGACTTTTGGCATTTTGCTAATCTTCTCATAAAAAAGTTGCACTTGTGACATGTCTACACCTGAAACCTCTTTGGAAGTTTTGAAATGTTTGTCTCTATCACAAAGGAAAAAAAAAGAACACCAAATTATGTGAGAAGCTGGGGAGGGGTGTTTGTTTTGGGGGGGGGTGGTTTTTGTAGTTGTTGTTATTGTTACTAACTGAACAGTGAAACATCATAACACCAGAAAATACTTAGAAAGTTCATCTCTGACTCCAGCTGTTATGATTTCATGTGTTACATAAAGATATTCCCACTATGGAGTGACCTGATTAATATTCTTTCCTTTTTGTCTTGTGTAGCTGTACAGGGTTAATGGTAGGCTTCGTGTATTGTAGCCTAAACCATTTACACTTCACTTCTGGAAAGAGCTATTATGGATCTTTCAGGAACTGTAATATTGCCTAAAGGGATTATCATCATCTGTCAAATGTCACTAAGGGATAATCTGCTAGAGTGTGAGCTTCTAAAACAGATTTTGGTAGGACTTGGGGGATAAAAAACTTAATTTTAGCTTGGCCTTTGAGAAATACAGACTGCATCTTCCAAATTCAGATACAATTAATATCCTTTTCATACATGGACTAAAATACCACATTCTAATCAGTAAACATGCAGCCAATACACTCTGTTATGTCTAAGTCAGTGCACACTACCTTTGCTCCAAGAAGCTTCCATTGATGCAAGCCTCAGATGAAAAGATTAGTCTGATATGCCTGATAGTGAAAAACAAACCAAAGTCAGCATGACTAGGAACTTCAGGATTTTGATTCTGAAGGCACAAAAACCACATGTACTTGACCACACAGAACTTTTCTTGGTGCCACCATATCAAGAGCATTGTAGAAGGTATTGTGGTTGAGGAGTTACTGATCTTTGGCAGGCCACCTATGCTCTCCCAGCCCTTGTGAAGGAACCTACTCAAGCACCCCATTTCAGCCTGTAGTGCATGGTCTTGGGTGTTACAATGGACATGTCTTCTTCTGGCAGGTTGGGACATTAACTGATTTCGTTTCTTGTGGGGAGAGAAACCTCCCCCCAAAGAAAACCCACAAAAAAACACTTCAGCATAAGAAGTAAAAGAAACCCTTCTAGGGACAGGATCTTTGTAGCACACTGAGGGAGAATTCATGAGGGTATCAATTTACTGCTGCATGAAAGCCATGTTCTCAACATCTGAAGAAATACTAGAATTACAATCCTAATTATTATGAAAGCATCTATATATTGAGCAATTTACTGACAATCCCTTCCTTTTGAGATCTGGAAAGAACACTCTCACCATACCAACAGCTGCTTTTCACATGATCCAAACCATACCAAAAGTTGTCACAGAAATACATAGGTCCAAATTAGCCAAGATTTTTAAATGCTCAAAATCAGCAGCCAGAGTCAGACTTGCCCAAAGAAAATAAACTTCCATGTAACATCTGAAGAAAAAAAATCCTACATAATCTTAATTCTCAGCCATAAGTGTAAGGCTTCCCATAGCAATATATACTTACTGCTTTTGAAAATGGGTAACTAAACAAGAGATCAGTAGCTGCTAAACAATGACCGAAAATGCTCCAGTTTGGGTGCTGTGAATTATGATTTTTGCACAAGGCCTGTCTGCAGAGCAAGCATTTCACTGATTTAAATTGCAGCCTTTTCATCAACTTAACAACCATTCTGTGCAAGAAAAGGAAAACAGGTTTCCAAAGCCAGGCAGTACATCTGCTCCATTCTTACAAAAAGGTTCTCAAAGGTCTGTTGCTTATCAACACCTTTTTTTCCTGCGCAAAAGCTAAGTAAGAAACGCTGGTAGAAGATTCTGTCTCAGCTAAAGCCTTGAACATCCGTTTCTACAATAGTCTCTACAGTATAATAATTTTCAGAGAAGATCATGTATTAAGAAAAGGGGGCAAAAAAATAAAGATCCATCAGGTTTCTGACTCACATTTTTACAGTGTCCCAGTGCTGCAAACTAGAATTAGAAATCCACAGATTCACTTCATCCTGCAGAGTGGCAATTCTGTTCAAATTCTATGTGAAAAGCATTAAAATATTGACAAGATTACAGGTCTAGCAGACAAGATTCTGGTTTTCAAGGCAATCATTACAAGAAGACTTCAGTGTAGGGATGAACAAACTAATGGTCATCCAGCGTGATGCAGGTGCATTAACCGCAGAACAGATAGGTGGTTGTAATACAAGTTAATTTCTGGGTAGGCATGGAAAGAACTGTGAGAGACATGTATGAGCTTGGAGTACTAAAAGCAGAATGGAAAATTCCACTGTTTCCAGCAGTAATGAGAAAAATAGTAAAGTTAGAAGCTGTGATCAAATGTGCACATACTTTTCTCTTCTTGCAAAGGACAATAGTTGGGTTTCCTTCAGCAATAAGTTCAATGACCTTTTCTGACTTTTTTTCCCCTGTGAAACAATTAAAAAAAAAAAATTCAAAGGAATATTTGAAGAAACACTCAGTATCTTCAGAGAGCTCAGTGCACACATGTGAAATAGCAAAACCCCAAGCTCCTCAGATAGAATCAAACTTTAGACAGCCAGCAGCTATGTCACCACTACCCATAATGATAAATCAAGCAGCTTTGGGTGACCAAGCAAGAAGGTAACACATTGTTAGTCTCTCAGTGCAGATGTGGAATCAAGAAAGCAAGCATGTCCTTGGAAGGAACATTTACAGATGGTACACATCTGCTATGGTCATTACCGTGGCAGCATTTTCCAGTGTTCACTGGCAAATTGACAGGAAGTGGTATCAACTGATTAGTTTTTCTCTTATGTCCCAGCTGTCCTTCATCAGAACCAAACAAATAGACTTTCTCCAAGGAGGGGACGTAGACCAGGGTGTGCTCTCTGTTCAGAAACACAGTCATAATGAGCTCATTCCACTGGACTAATCAGAATAGAATTTACAGATTCATTTTCAGAGTGGATAGCTGAGGATTGTCTTTAAAGGGCCTGACAGTTCAGCTACAGAATCCCGTCAAAGTCTTAGAACTCTTCCTTGCATAAGAGAGGTCATGGAAAGGAAGTCTAGGAGGGTCGTCAATGCCCCATTCTTGGAAGCATTTAAGGCCAGGTTGGACGAGGCCTTGATCTAATGGAAGGTGTCTTTGCCCATGGCAGAAGGATTGTAACTAGATGATTTTAAGGTCCCCTCCAACCTAAACCATTCTATGAATCTATAAACACTCAGCAATAAAGAAAAAATATGGACTCAAATAGTGTCTTCTAATTTACACTGGTTCCACATACAAGACTACTCTTATGCTTGATAGCTTCACATTTTTCCATTTTCTCAAGTGCAACTTCTGTGCTCCAAAGCCTGACACAAAGCCAGGAAAGATGACAGGAGAGTTTTCTGGCCCAGCTCAAGAAAGGTAGAATGAAACTGGACAATTATCACTACTCTTTGTCTCTTTCTAAGCACCCACCAGTTTATCAAGGTGGACAGGTACCCTGCAACTTTCCTGACNTATATATAGTAAAAGAAAAAAAAAGAAGGCTTTTGGTATTTTTAGCGGGCCTCTCCCTCTGCTCAGCATGGGCTTGGGGTTCTGCTTTCTGTGGATGTGGCAGGAGAGTGGCTTACACCTGAAGAGCAGACAGTATTCTGACAGTGCTGAGCTACTGTGACACAGGGTGATCCTCCCTAACACCTTGACCTTAGAGGGTTTGTTATTGGTATTTTCCCACCTGCCACAGGCAACCTGGGAAACTCTTGCTCCCCACAGCTCAGCCACCACTCGAGGAGTGAGTTCATTCCGGGTGGAGTTGTGACCAAGCTGGCCAGCCCCTCCTGCTCCAAAGGTGCACACCACACCCTCCTTGAAGACAAAGAAGGAAAAAACAGGACCACTGAATTATAAACAGTATTCAAATAGCCACCGCCAAAAGCGAAATCCAGCATGACACACTATGGAACTTGATTCAAAACATCACTGATTCTAACACAGGTAGAGTTCATTTTGCATCAAGCCTAATCTTACACTGCAACATCCAAATCATTGAACTTCTCAGAAGAGCAATTTAACTTCTGAGATCATTTCCTGTTCTTTAAGAATTTTACTTGTATGAGTAAACCCTAGTGAATTTTTTTAAGTCCCTGGTTGTAAAGGGTTAGCCCCTTCTGGGACGTGGTCTGAACCTGACCCATTCTCTCTTCCTGTCTTGGGCTCCTATAAAAACAGAGGAACTGCCTGTTTCTCTCTCTCTGCCCTGCCTCCCCTGCCAGCAGCATCCTGGTTCCTGCTGCTCCTGCTTTTCCACATGACCAGTCTACCACGTGGTGGGAGCAACCACCTCCTGAATCTACTGCCATCCATTGCCATCAATCTGGTTATATATATATATATTTTCTATATTGTTTCCCTTCCATATATCTTTTCGTAACTCCCCTTACCTTAAATACTTGTTATTTATTGTTAAAGTTTTCTTTTAACTTCCAAATTGAAGCAAGACTATTCTTTGGGTGTTTTACCCCTTTTCACTCTCTACATCTAATTCCTTTTTTTTCTGTTAGGCTTTGGGCTCCAGGAAGCTTAAAGCAATGTGACAAAAGGCCAGTGCCACCAATAGCTCAGCCAACATTCCTTGGGGATCGTCTTCAGACTTGGACAGCAGCAAGTGTTGCTATCCCAGTTTTCCATACTGGCTCTTAGCAGCATGTCTTTCCTCCCAAGAGGAGGTCTCAGATGCTGACTTTCCATTTCAGACTCACCTTAGAGAGAACTGCAGTATGATCTGCCCCACATGAGATAAATACAGTCTTCCAGTGCTCTAATGCTCCAACGTACGATGGGCAGTACCTGTCTGAAGAGAAAACAGCATTGCTGAAGAGAAAGAGTACTGGAATCTAACACAGAGAAAGATTCAGAAAATTAAAATAAGGGGAGCTAGCACTTCTCTCTCTTACAATAATTAATGTATTTACTACTTGGTTTCATATAATGCTATTATCACATTATTTTCTCATAATCTTCTGTCTTTTTCATAGTATTTTCATTTATATTTGATCTGAAACAAAATGCAGTGCTTTCAGATCTGCTTCCCAAAAGGTACTTGGGTTCAAGATGCCTGATTCTCAAGGGAGTGGACTCATTCAGATCCTGCTTACTTCAAGTTCTGTCCGGATAGGGCAACTCTGCTATAGCCTTCTATGTTTGAAGACAAACAGGTGACTTTAATTCCTCTCTTGCATTTGTTTACAGAGAATTAAATAAGGAAAAAAATGTAAAAAATAAATTTATTTCATGCAAGGCTGCCTGGAGAGAGAATGGGAGAAGAAAGAGACCTCTAAGATAACAGTTTTAAGAGCTCCTGCTATTCAGCTGGCCACATAAAATGTTTGAAAGTTGTCTGTAGAAATAAGACTCCTAAATCCTTCTCCTTTCATGCCTTTCCTGGTCAAGATACTATAGCTCAGAAACAAATAACTTATCCAGGTATACTTCCCTGAAAAGGCTTTACTTCTGCTGCTGCTCCAAAGGGATTTGATAGTCCAGAGCTACTCTTATGTCTGCAATAAACTCACTGACCAGAAAAACACCTTCCCAGTGCTCTCCTTCCTTACCTTTTGTGTCTCCAAGTCCCAGCTGTCCAAAATCATTCTTGCCCCAGGAGTATACAGCTCCAGAGAGTGACACAGTGATACTGTGAGATCCTCCAGCAGCAATTTGGGCAAGTGAGATGCCCTTTAGTGTTTCCACCATCTGTGGTCGGGAAACAAACGTGATTTGACTCCCCAGTCCAAGCTGTCCATGGGTGTTCTTGCCCCAGGTGAAGAGCACACCTCCTTCACACAGAAAACAAAAGAAAACATCTCAGTCTTACTGCTTCCCCTGAGCCTTTGCATTTTGTCAATGGGAGCAAAAATTGGTGCTGTTTTCAGGGTGCCGCAAGGTGAAGTCATCAGAAGCAACCAAATCTCCCTGTTTGTTTCAGACCCATTTGGTCAGTCCCACTTTGCCTGAGTGACTCAGCCCAGCAAGAACAAAGTCAGAGTATTTCCATCTCTAAAGCCATACTTGCAAGAATTTCCCAACCAGAGAAGTTCTTCAGCTTAAGAATGAGCAGGTCTGGTGACTGCTGAGTGGGGTGGCCACATCTGCTTTTCATAGCACACCTTTGCAGAGGGGTAGTGTCCTGGAACTGGAGAGAGAGAGCTGCAGGTCCCTAGATGCTGCGAGAAAAGGGCAGTGCCGAGAGCCAGCACACTTTGTGTTCCCCACCCATCCCTTAATACTCTCTAGCAGTGTCACAAGCCATGGGGAAGAGTTCAAATGCTCCCTTCTAAAAGCAAGCCTACCACAGTGTGACTCGCTTTTGGAGGAGAAATGTGGTTGAAAAAGTCTACCTCTGGATAGTGCCATGGAGTGGTGGTTCCCACATGCTATTTGAACAATATCCTGGTTTCCTAGTTCTTTCACCAGCCTGCAAAGATAAGGGGGGGAAAAAAAAAAAAAAGAGTAAAAATAGATAGATGCTGTACCATGTGACAAAGCAAAGAAAGATGATCTGCTTGCCAAGTTCTAGCATATTCAGCAAGACTTATGTAGAAAAATATAGGTCACCTAGAAGTTGACTGACCCTGGTCTTATGCTAGCCTGCTGAGCTAGCTCATTTGTTTGTGGTTTGCACCACAGTAGGCTGGAAGAGAACCAGGCTCAGCCCATGGCATAGCTTAACCAGGAGATGTGCTTGGGTGTTTCACCTGAAGTTTTTCCAAGCCACTTATGGTTTGGGCGTCATCTGTGTTACTCTAATAGGTAGAACCTACTGTTAGTAAGTTTGAGATAAAGCAGTCTGATATGCATCCCAAGCAACTTAGGTCTTGGTATTACCCTCAGAATCAGTGCGCTTCTTGCTGGGTTAAAAGAGAAGATAAAATTTTGGGTACCAGGAATGTATGTGCTCCAGTTCTGTCTCTACAACAGAAACATGTCTTAGTCTCTTGGATTTTACCTTTAGGAAAAGCATTTTCTGACTTTTACTGTTAAGAGATACTAGTTGTTTAGCTTAAATAAATAGGTTTTAAATAGAATGAATCTCTTAAGAGTCATAATGTCTTTGTGCTTTAGTATGCTGCTTGCTTAGCTTTACTTACTTAGCAGGAGTAGCTGAATTTGCTGAATCATAGAATCAAAGAATGACTCCAGTTGGAAGGGAAGAGATCATCTGCTCCAACCTCCCCACCATGGACAGGGCTGCTTCTCAACTACCCAGCCTGGTTTGAACACCCTCAGGGAGGAGGCATCCACAACCTGGGGAACCTGTTCCAAAGTCCCACCACCCTCATACTGAAGAACTTCCTAAGATCCAGTCTAATCCTGCTCTCCCTCAGCTAAAAACCATTCCCCTTGTCCTGTCTCTATATACCCTTATGAAAAGTCCCTCTCTAGCCTTCCTGTAGCATCTCTTCAGATATTGGAAGGCAGCTATAATGCTAGTCAAAAATAGGACCTCCAGAACCAGTGTAAATCAAAAGATACGGAGCCATCAAGGCTGCAGCCATCACCAGTAGCTGCAACTAGTCAAGATAACAGCCTGGAGACACTGAAGGAATATAACAAGGAGTCCAGAAGTGTTAGGAGGACCTTGAACCAGAATCATCACTGGATCAAAGGGCACATGAAAAGTTCACGAAGACTTCATGAAGGGTGGATGTATAGTCTTTAAGGGTATAAATTCACAGGCATTTCTTTGTAAAATGTCCCTCTCTCAAGGCAACCAGCTCGAGCTAACCCTGCAGCTATATCATTCTATTAAACTATTTTATTTTTTAGATTCTGTTCCTGAGACACTGCTTCAGGAAACCTAACGTTCAGACTGTGCTTCTTTACCAGTTACCATCCATACTTCCACCCCATGAAAGCTTCTTACCTTTTCTTACACCAGTCATCTGAATGTCTAGCCCAATGTTCAGAAAGCTTCCCATCAGGGAAGAGAATGAGCTTATGCGTTGCACTGTGGTTTAAGCATCGCACCTTGTTCCTCTTCAGCTGTGTGTGCCCTACAGAACAAATACAGACAGGTGTGACGGTCACACTAAGAAAGCAGGCATCTTAACCATCTTGGCCCCCTCCCTAAAATCTCTGTGTGCTAATGCTTTCACAAAGAGCTTCTGCTCCTCAGGAAAATGTGTGACAAGTGTGTATGACTTGTTTTCTCAGGAACCTTGGTGTTCCAGTGTCTTTACCACTGCCTGGTTTCACACCAGATGACTTTCTTGGCTACCACTAAAAGATATTTCTCTATCTCTTAGGCTGCTGTGCCACCAGCTCCCCACACAATCAGCAAAATGTCAGCAGAAGCATGCTCTGTTACTTTAGCCCAGCTGTGGAATGTGTCCTGGGGAGATAAAGCACTTCCTGAGGTATCTGACTGCCACAGATTTCATAGGATCATAGAATCAGCCAGGGTTGGAAGGGACCACAAGGATCAGCCAGTTCCAACCCCCCTTGCCATGGCCAGGGACACCCTACCCTAGATTAGGCTGCTCACAGCCTCATCCAGCCTGGCCTTAAACACCTCCAGGGATGGGGCCTCAACCACCTCCCTGGGCAACCCATTCCAGGCTCTCACCACTCTCATGCCCAACAACATCCTCCTCGTGTCCAGTCTGAATCTCCCCACCTCCAGCTTTGCTCCATTCCCTCAAGTCCAGTCACTCCCTGATATCACTCCCTGATAGCCTAAAAAGTCCCTCCCCAGCTTTTTTGTAGGTCCCCTTCAGATACTGGAAGGCCACAATATGGTCACCTCAGAGCCTCCTCTTCTCCAGACTGAACAGCCCCAACTCTTTTAGTCTGTCCTCATAGCAGAGGTGCTCCAGCCCTCTGACCATCCTCACTGCTCTTCTCTGGACACGCTCCACCGTGTCCACATCCCTCTTATAATAGGTGCTCCAGAACTGGACTCAGTACTCCAGATGGGGTCTCACCAGGGTCGAGTAGAGGGGGAGAATCACCTCCCTTGACCTGCTGGCCACACTTCTCCTGATGCAGCCTAGGGTCCAGTTGGCTTTCTGGGCTGCAAGCTCACACTGCTGGCTCATGTTGAGCTTCTTGTCCACCAATATCCCCAAGTTCCTCTCCTCAGGGCTGCTCTCCAGACAGTCACTGCCCAACCTGTATTTGTGCTTGGGATTGCCTCAACCCAGATGCAGGACCTTGCACTTGGCCTTGTTGAACCTCATGAGGTTGGTTTGTGCCCACCTCTCCAGCCTGTCCAGGTCCCTCTGGATGCCATCCCTGCCCTCTAACATGTCTGCTGTACCACACAGCTTGGTGTCATCAGCAAACTTGCTGAGGGTGCACTCAATGCCTCTGTCCATGTCACCCACAAAGATGTTGAACAAGATTGGTCACAGGACTGATCCCTGAGGGACTCTGCTTGTCTCAGGTCTCCACTTGGACATGGACCCATTGACAGCCACTCTTTGGGTGTGGCCATCAAGCCAGTTCTTTATCCACCTGGTGGTCCACCCAGCAAGCCCATGTTTCACCAGCTTGGACACCAGGATGTGGTGCCAGACAGTGTCAAAGGTTTTGCTCAGCTCCAGGTAAATGACATCAGTTGCTCACCCCTCATCTATTAATGTTGTGACCTGTTCATAGAAGGCCACCAGGTTTGTCAGGCAGGATCTGCCCTTGGTGAAACCATGCTGATTGCACCCATTCACCTCTTCACTATTCTCCTGTCTCAGCAGTGCCTCTAAGAGGTTCTCCTCCACAATCACAGAGGTGGGACTGACTGGCCTGTAGTTCCCTGACTCTGCCTTCCTACCCGTTTTGAAAATGGGAGTTATGTTTCCCCTTTTCCAGTCAGTGGGGACTTCACCAGACTGCCAGGACTTTTGGAATAGAATAGAGAGGGGTTTAGCAACCTCATCTGCCAGTTCTCTCACTACCCCTGGGTGTATCCCGTTGGGTCCCATGGACTTGAAGTTTCAGGTTCTTCAGGTGATCACGAACCTGATCTTCACTTATGATGGGCAGCTCTTCCTTCCAGTCCCTGTCATTATCTTCCATGACTCCAGGAGTGTGGCTGGAGGCCTTTGCAGTGAAAACTGAGCATCCATAACTTCTCCAGGCAACCTGTTCCAGTGTGTTACCACCCTCTCAGTGAAGAATTTCTTCCTTGTGTCTAACCATCAACCATCTCTTAGTTTAAAACAGTTATCCCTTGACCCATCACTGCTTCCCGATAGCATCCCTTCCTATCTTATCTGTAGGTCCCTTTAGGTGCTGGAAGACCACTATAAAGTCTCCCCAGAGCATTCTCTCCTCTAGGATAAATTATTCCAGTTGTCTCAGCCTGTCCTCATAGGAAAGGTACTCCAGCCTCCCATTATTTTTGTGGTTCTCCTCTGGACCCATTACATGGGATCCATGTTCTGCTTACGCATGCACACCCTCCTTCCAGCCTTCGCGGATGTCAGCGCACTGGGAGAAGTTTAAGCATCTCCTGCAGTGCCTGGCAGTCTCCGAGAGGCAGCGCGCCAACTTGGTACGACTTCGGCGGCACCTCCTCCACGGACCCCTGCCTGCCCACGCACGGAGGGTCCCGCAAGGTGTCAGCGCCGAGACAGACGTGCACGGCTCCCGGAGGCGGGTCCGCTCTCGGCCGGGAGGCTCCCACCCCCTGCAGAGCATATCCCGCCGCCCTCCTGACTGCTCCGCTTCCGCTGGTCGGTACCTTCCGTGGCTCCTCTGCACCCCCGACCCCGCCGCCGCCGCTGCTGCTGTCCCGCCGCCATTGCCCGCTCGCCGCCCGCCCGATAGCTCAGCATCAGCCGGCCGGCGAGCACGACGACACCGCCGGGAAGGCCCCACCCCAGCGAGGAAACGAAAACTGAAAGTCGGCGGGTGACGCGGCAGCGGGAGAGCAGCGGGCTCAGGATCCCCGGAGTCCGAGAGTCCAGCGGTGGCAAACTCTGACCCAGACGTCATGCGGCAGGTGAAACGCCCGGTTTGGAAATATCAACATCCAAGAGCCTCGAGCTTGCATTCTTACATCTCTCCCATAATCTGCTCTACGGACACTGTCAGCTTCCCCCCCAGGAAAGGCCACCCACCCTTCTCCTTCTTCCACGTTTTCTCACTGGAGGGATGCAGCTGCTGTGCAAACGAAACTGCTCAAGTGAATGCCTAGTTTACAGTGATGCTGCTTAATTCAGAGTTAAATATATTACGTTGCTCTTCTTAAGGAGGACCATTGCCCGGAGGCTTTATGGTGCAAAGCTACTCACTTTGAATAACCAGTGCGTGCCTTGCTAGCAACCATGTCTTTGAAGAGCAGCCGACAGAGCGATGACGCCTAGCCTGCGCTGAAAGTCCCCATAAAACAAATCGCTGCAAGAAGACTCCAAGGACATCACAGATCATCAGGACTCAAATAACTTCTTTGTCAAAGAAGCATTTGTCAGTAAACTATGAAAGATGTAAACCAGTTGCAATTTACATTCTAATGAGTGGATTTTGCTCATTAACATATAATACTGAAACACCCTTAAGCCACCCCTCTCAAGAGCATGTGCTATCAGTTTTGTAGATACTGTTGCTTTAATAGAGTGTGAAGAAGCTGTAAACCAGTTAGGTAGTTTGGTGATAAAAAATTGTATATAATGCGTGGGGAATTTGGGGGAGGGGTGCACAACACCTAGCATCCACACTTGCACAACTTTGTTAATAAATCAATATTTCAGCTCTCTGTGTATACTGGCTGTTACTCACCAGGTGAAATAATCCATTTTTTCCACAACACATGCAGGAACATCTTAATGATGAAATAAGAGATAGTAATGTGAATGATTAAATATATTAAAACATACAAGAGCATTTTCATTATATTCCTCCTAGCTTTCACTGATGAATCTAATTCAACCTACTTAAGAAAATCTCATGTTCTTGAATACTAAGCACAGATTTTGGTGGGGCACTCTACAGAAGTCCCAAGAAGCACAACAGGAATCTACAGTTTATACTGGCCTTCACTGAAATGCAGTGGAAATGTTGTTGCAGAGGCACTAGGAACATAACATACACAAAAAGGCACACAGAGGCCCCTGGATTGAAATTAAAAAAAGGATACAGAGTAGTGGAAGCAAAGGAAGATGAACCTGGAGCATACAGTAATTAACTTCTCCCTGGGGAAGAGCAACCCAGCCTGTATTTCCCAGTCACTTCCCTACACATAATTCTACATACATCTTCTACAGTACACAGGAAGGTCTTGATATAAATAAATACTGAGCCATAGCTGTAAGGCCAAAGTACAAGCTACAAAGGGACACTAGAGGTCCATCTACACCAAAACATGAACCTCCTTGGAAGGAAAAACTACTTCAAACAGAGGCAAGGGCATTTCTCTGACACAGAATGTGGAGATTCAGTGGAAACATTGATGGCCTTCTTCCTTTTGGAGGAAAATTTGATCTTCTGCTAAGTGTACAGCTGACAATGTCTTCATGT
Source organism: Psilopogon haemacephalus (assembly GCA_013396835.1). Classification (NCBI taxonomy): domain Eukaryota; kingdom Metazoa; phylum Chordata; class Aves; order Piciformes; family Megalaimidae; genus Psilopogon; species Psilopogon haemacephalus. Next base: position 951,977 of record VWZI01011363.1, on the reverse strand, counting down.
CAGAAAAGGTTGCTCTAGTAAGCTGCTGCAGGTTCTTTAAACACTGTCAAGGAGGCATCAAGGCTTGTGACATTCTAACCAAACGGAATCTGGAGGTCCATGAAGGAGATGGCAACTTGGAGGAGGTAGAATACAAAGACAAAACAGGTTTTCATATCTAACACAGGTTTTGGCAGAGGTGTCTGTCTATACATTGGACCTTTTCACCCCTGTTCATCACTTCTGTAATGACATACCCCCTATATCAAACTACCAACCTCCCCCCAAAAAAACAAACAACAAAACCAAACCAACAAACAAAAAAAAAACCAAACCACCAACACACCAAAAAACAAAATAAAACCCTCTGTGCATCAAACACTTGGAGTTCAATGTAGTGTTTGCTAATAAGGGCTCCTTTCTCTCAAGATAAGAGAAAGGAGCACTTTCAGAGTGAAGGGAATGAAGAAATCCAAGGAAAAGTATGTAGAGGCCATGATGTCCCAAGAGGAACGTCCCATGGTGGGCCCCAGAGAATTGAGGCATGCAGTAGGAGTCTGTTCTCACAGCGTTGGCAGTTGAATGCAGATGAGAAGGTCATCGTTCCAGAACAGGACAACAGGTTTGAGTGGGGAACTTGGAGTCCCTCTCTGATGACTTGTCTGACTCACAGCCATGTCTGCCCTACATGAGAAGGGACATGGTGATCTAAGGGCCAGCCAGCAGGGCTCAGCTGCTGGCAACCCATACTGGGCACTGCTGCATTCACCAGTTTCACAGTGTGGGACACCAACTACTTCCATCTTTCCTTCTCCATCTCATGGTGCCAAAGCAGTGCTCACCACACAGGCTTCAGCAGGAGCACTTGGCCTGGACTGCCTTGCACCAGGTGAAGCCCTTGCAGAACACACACAGGTGCAAGCGGAGGGATCAAGTGCAAGGGCAGAAGTGAGCAGCCAGTTCCACCCCACTGCCCTCTGTCAAGGGGTTTAACAGCACCATGATGCCTTGGGGCACCGCACTTGCAGGGCCCTATCCCCACATACTCAAGCAGCATCACTCAGTTTCTCAGCCCCTCGGGGGCCCCTCAGAAGCCAGTCTGGGGCAGGTGCCATAAGCCAAAATGAAAGAGGGCAGCAAGCAACATCTTTGTCCCCGGGCACACACAGGCCACTCGACATATCTTTTTTTCACTCTCGTTCCTCCTCCCGTAAGAGATTCAGCATCTCAGGCTCATTAGGGTCTCCGCAGGCCCTCGGAGCTGATGACTGTGAGTTAAGCACGGGCAGGCGGCAAGAGAGAAGACCAAGGGGATGCCAAGGCTGAAAGGCAGCAAGGCCAGTACACGGAGCAGCCGAGGCCAGCGCTGCGGAGGGGGCCGGCAGCCACGGGAGGGCGGCCATAGTCCGCTGCTGTGGCGGAGGCCGTGGCCGCGGTC